>OX359248.1:22149837-22749837 GCA_947179485.1 Allacma fusca | reverse complement strand
CAAATTATGCCTAAAATACCGGGGGCAAAAACTTCATACATAGTTATGAACCTTCACATTAAATACAGTGCACTCTCCCTATACACGAGTATCCCTAAAAGGTTCAATATTTAATTTTTCTTACGGGTCACTTATTACTGAAACGTTCTCCAAATTAGACAAAAATTCCCTGCCACCTGTGGTACAGAGAAAAGTGTCGATATTGCCTGGAGACAAGACTCTTGTAAGAGAGGCCCTTATAGGGAGAGTGCACTTGATGTTCCAACACATATGTATCTACTTATTGTCAGATTATAACCCAAAGGTTCACACTCATCCTCCTCTCGTCATGAATTTTCAATTCCATTGTCTACTCGCAGGTTTTAATAATTAACAGTTGAAATATTGTACGTGCATCATATGACAACACCTAGTGTGGGAACTGTGTATGTAATGTGTAATAGGCTCTATTTATATGAGCAATGTCATAGGACCTATGGTAATACAATGGGTGACAATGCATATCATCTGAGAAAGAGGAACATTGGGGGAAAAGAGCCATCAAGGTTGAGAATAGCATGTTCACATCTCCTGTATACGCTATCAGTTCGGGGCAAATACTTACAGTGGGGTTAGATTAGCTGAAAAGACGTCATATTTCCCGCACATTAGAGCCAGTGTTTTATGTCATATCGATTTCTTGCGGGTGGACCAAATGGTGAGGTTAATGCATCAAGTGTCACTACTACAAAAATCGTATCATCACACAGTAGCTCTCAACTTTTGGAAAACTTGCATGCGCTTGTCCTCTAATTCTACTCCATTAATTTTCCCTACATGGATTTCCCTCCATTATTCCTCCCAACTCTCTCTCTCTCTCTCTCTCCCTCACTGTTTCCCGACTTTTTTTTTTTACCTCCAATCAATTATTTCCGTGTTTATGCTGTAGCACTTACCCTGACACGTTTTTATCCTTTCACCATATGACCGGGACAGTGCTAAAAGCGCGCATAATGTTTTTACTACCCCGGAGGGCACATGTACTAGAGATGAAGCATTAACACCTTCAACCTGAGATAAAAATAAAGAGCGGGGATGCCAGGGAGGGAAGTAGTGTAAAGCGCTTATCTCCCTAATAATTATTGCACCGAGGAGGAAGCTCTCCGTTGAGACGGGGATAATTATTCAGATACTCATTGTATTGCAACTTGCGATTCGCAAGTGATATCAGTGTGAATAGTGTGTTTGTGTAAAAGCCGAGGACATTTCCTCCCGCTGTATACTGTTATTGTTATTGTTACTGCTTCTGTGGGGGCGAATGTTGAAAAGCTAGATAAAAATAGAGTTTTACTCTTCATCATCTTACGGGTGTATACAGGGGGCCTTGCACTCCTATAGGCTGGGAACCAGCTGATACTACGGGAAGGAATCAGAGAGAGAGAAAGAGAGAGAGAGAGAGAGAGAGAGGAAGGAAAAGGAAGGAGATAGAGAGGAAAGAAAAATGTATTTTTCTTGTCCTTTACACTTACTTTTATGTCCCCATACATAAATACATAAGAAAGGAAACTCCCTTTGTTCCTTATGGGAAGAGACCAGTTACATTTCACTTACTCTCACTCTATTCACTTGACTTTCACCCACCAAATAGAATTTTGAGGGGGTGGACTCCACTAAGTAAAGCTTCTACACATTTACGCACTATTTCCTTAAAGTACCAGTTGGGTCAAACTATGAATCTCCATACGTACAGTTGAGAGTATATGTAGATAGATACATATTATATGGTGACAGAATTCTATGGAGATATAGTGGTTGGTATTTATACCCCGTCCATCAACCCAACCAGGACTTCTACAGATTTTTCTCCGGGTGTAAGTATCTGTGTAAAGATGGTATTATTCTCCAAGAGGCAGAAAAAGAGTTTTTGTGAGTGTCAAAATGAGAAAACAACATATCACGCACAAATGGAAAAATGTATGACTTTTCTTGGGGGGAGGAGGAGAAAGAAATAGAACAAAAGGATGGATCCATTTACAAAATCTGGAGTAATAAGCCTCCCCAAATGTGTACTTGCCAAAGTGCGTCTATGCGAATGAGATTAATTGAGGGAATTGAATCGTTCCATGACATTACCCCACACGACGCATGCAACCAGCTAAACAACGCACTTTCTCCGAATGGAAAATAACAGTATTTTGTTTCAGTGTGAATTACCATGTACATAACGTCCAGCTTCAAATTACACCCCGAGAGCTTCATTTCTTCCGAAAAGTAATCTATGAATTATTGATGAATTCTAGCACGCACCAATGATCCTTGTTCGAACCAATGCATGTCCCCATTGATTGGCAGTATTTTCATTACCAATTTCCAAAATAGTACTTTGCCGGAGCCAGAAGTGGACATGCTTTGGATTTTTCAATGTGAACACAACACCATGATGTACAAATTAGCTTTGATGTTACTTGCATTTTCACACTTATACAGGCACATTTGAGTCCTCATCACATACATGGAGATGGGATACACAGAAGTGCACTGGTGGTGCCAGCATATTTATAGCCTTTTGAGAGTGCGAGCTCAAGAGGTAGTAAAAGCATCCTTGAGACTGGGCTTGCTATTGAAATCACCCAAAAATTCATCAGTACATTGTAGACATTAACTGTGAGAGGGATCCAATGCCCCGGGATGATGATGGGGCATTGAATATAACCGGAAAATAAAATGCCCATTTTGAGGCTCTTGTTTCCGATGCTACTTTTACAGCATGCATAAATGGAAGTGCACAAATGTTCTCTCCCCAGTGCTTCCTGCACTTAAATACTTTTAAAGCGGGGCAGACCATATGTAGTCCGTAGATACGGACAGACTCTGCGGAGGAGGAAAATACCTCATGAATAATGATTTACCCACATTTTTACATGTAATGACCGGCTTTAAGAAATTTTATAGTCCCAAACCTTTTTTCAGGATATACGAAAATCTCCTGGATCCTGAGTCCCCTTATGCATTTATAACCATGTATAGAGATGTGAGGAGCTGGAGAGGAGACCGTAACTTCATCTCGGGCTGGACCCCTCCAAATGATCGGAGCAATGCTAAAGGGACGAAACCTCATGGCTCTCTGCTCACAGAGAGGAAACAAATGACTATAAATGGGTTTATGGTCAATTTTTAAGAGTGGCAAGATGAACATTAAATCAAGCACTGGGAGGATGCTCCATTTTAGTTGAAACCCCCTGGTAGATATAAGCATATGCCTCCAGAGTGAGTACACCATTATATACATATGTACATCTACGGATGTATTTAAATACACAAATATATATTTTCTCGAATGCAGTCTTTATGACTTCAGAAAATCACGCAAATTAACATGGAATTCTACTGCAACGTAATTATTACTCTACTACAATATTTTTAGGATTAAATTCCATTACTACACTGAACTCCTATAGGGAAACGAGAGCACTTAAATGCAACGAAAATATAGGTATCTATGTAAATATCCTCCCAAAGAACAACTGACATTCTATCTGTATAATGCAGACTCCAAGAGTATTCCAAAGGCTTATCCCTGCATATTAGTCATACACTAATTTTTATAACAAGACCCAATTGAATGTTAACTCAACAAACCAGCCCACAATTAAATATTTAAATTGTTCAAATCCCGTCTTGAATTCACATTTGCATGCATTAAAACATGATTAATGTCATAAAATGTGCAAATGCTTGGTTGCAAAAACGTGGGGAAAACGTGGGAGCGCTTGTACAATTTAGAGCTCCGGGTACAGATTGAAGCTCTATCTTGAAGTTGCATCTCTTATGAAAACTACCCGTTTGGGGCACCTTAAAATAAAAAGACTATTGCTACCTCTCTAATTGTAAGAGTAAAAAATATAATTGTAAGAGGACATGCATAACAACTGAAACGCAGCGTACTGCAAGGTAAATAGAGCACAGTGTACATGCAATAATTACAACAATTACTGTGAGTTTTCGTTTTCTATAATGGGTTTACTATCTGATCTAGTGCACGAGTTTCTACACATATAATTTTGCATAAGCACATAATTAATACATCCGCAGTTGGAGAGGTTATTTCTGGGTTTGCTCCGCATTTGGCCTGCAATTATCCACGAACCTTAATGCGTATTTGTTGACAAGAGTTTCCCAAGGTCTTTCGTCGAAGCTTTTATCTTTGATTAAGATTCCTTGAATATTATCCCTTTTTTTAGAAAGTCTCTATTTTTATCTTTGTGATTAATTTGTCGTCGCATTTACTTGGAAAACATTCACGAGGAAGTATATTTAGAGATACAGGTTCCGCCAGCGATTGTTTGTTGTTAGCGCTATTTACAAACGCAGAATGTGAGCAAAGCTTTATGAGATATCGAACGGTTTACATTTATTTTTGTGGCATTGGAATGCTTACAGGTAATATTGCTGTCGTCAATACTACAAAATGTTGACTGTTGGGATAGAAGACTTGTGTTTTCACGTTCACATGCACATATTGGGAGATGCGTATTTAAATTCACGGGCAATTAATAGTATGGTCTCCATGGGCCATCAAAACCCGAAGAGTAAAAATGTAGTCTTCCTAATTTATGAATGTCAGGTAACGAGAAGTGTCCAAGTTTTTATTACCAGTGTAATTAATACTGTCCATATTCTACTTTTAATTACTTATGTAAATTTCAAATACGTACATGTGTACGACATTAACTGGTGATTATTGGTATTACTAAGTATAAAAAAATCCACGAAATGTCCCCATGGAACAAACAAATAATATCTTCCAAACTGTGCTATTAAATATATCTGGAATCAAACCGAAGAATCACTGCAGTGTACTGTACTTATTCTCACGTGTGGTAGTATTTATATAATAATTATAGTACCCTGGAAAAAATCCTCAGGCACAAGTTTTCCCCCGATCCTTCAGTGGAAAGAAATTACAATACAATAGTAGTTTCGAGCCAACATGGAAAAAGTTGCTGAAAACTCCGGTGAAATGCTCATATGTATAAGAATCGTGACGCAAGTAAAAGTCAAAATACTTGTGCATTTAATGTTTCTTTATTATTACCCCAAGCGTTCGTCTATCCGTATGTACATAGATCCATACCCAATATCTTACTAACAGTACAGACATACCTGGAAAGAAGGAAAAGGATGGAAAGATGGAAAACTGGAAGAAATATATCACAACTTCATATGCAATTTCATATTCCACCTACATAAATATTCCCAACACTTTTGTGAAACACAGGAGTCAAGTTGATTCCTGGAACTCCATTAGTGCAAAAAATATTGTTTACTCAAGTCAAGATAAAAATAGGTTCTTTCTGGGAAGTACAGTATGTACAGTAGTACCTGTTTTTACTTCGCACTCAAGCTTACAATAAACATCTTATCTCAGATTATGTAGATACATGTATAAATTTCTTGATACATCTTAAATCTAAGGTTTAGTAAGTTACGTACGATTTGTACGCCGTGACGTAATTTTAACGACTAATTTCCACGACGCCAGGGTTTTTATTAAATTATTAGACTACTGAAGATTTTACTTTGAAGTCAAGAAAACCTTATAATGCCTTGATCCTTTGAAGGAAAGTTTTTGTCTTTTCTAAAAGTATTTTTTTTTGGCCATTACAACTCTACTGGAAATAGTTCAAACTTCAGTGTAGTTCAAATATATGTATGTGCTTTTATTTATTTTTTTTTTTCGAAACAGTTTCTCTAGGGAATTCCGTGTGCGGAGATTTTAGTGACAACTATAGAAATCTCTCCGGATTTGGTTTCCATTGAATCAGTTTTCACCTATCAATTTACATGTGATGTGAGATATAGGAAAATCCTATCTTTTACCAATAGAGTAATTATAGAGTAAATGGAATGGATGGCTGAAGGAGAACTCGTCAGACAATATAGAAATTACACTTGTTATTCTATCACCACTGACGACTGTAATTATTGTCATTCTAGTTCCGCCTTGAGAGACGGAGATAAAGTCATGTTGAATCAGGACCAAACCTACTTATTAACTCGAATTTCCTTGGACAAACTCAGAGCCAAGTGTATCAGGATTGAGCTGAAGCCGTTGCTTTGTTTAATTTCATTTCCTTTCCTGGAGCTGCATCTGAAAAGCAGCCTCAATTCCGGATTGAATCTATACTTGTAATTTCCAAGGAATCAATGTGCTCATGTCAGAGGAACTGAACATTGAACCGGAGAGAGTTCCCATGGAAAGTTGCAGTCATTCATAAGGACTATCATAATGACCACATCATAATTCCAGAGAAAAGATGTAATCCTGTTGATTTCCTTCATAGTAGAAACCAATAATGGATGGAGAGAGAGAGAGAGAGAGAGAGAGAGAAGAAATGCTGGGGAAGGAATGAAAAAATGCGCTGTTAGTTGGAGTTCTCTTTTACTAATGCTCTCTCTCTCTCGCTCTGGTAAAAGAGTCCACTCCGCTCATTCCTCTCGGACTTGAACTGGGTATAATTACACCAGAGTTGGGACGGACTCTATATGGAAACATTTCTCCTCACCACTCAGAATACTCTCCTAACAATAGGGCTTGTGTGGTCGACATGAATGTGGGAAAAATTTGACCGTGTTTTAGGGTCCGTCCAAATGATGTGCCCTGTACGTATATCTATCTGTCGGAGTAATCCTCCGGACCCCGAGACTCGGGTTCTCAAGTATCGACTTGCACCATATTTTGATAACTTGAGACGGAAAGAGAGCTGAAGGGAAGACGAACTTGATTCTTCAAATTAGAAACGCGGATAATATGCGGGGTCACAGAGACTGCCCCTGTGACGGAGGGCGGAGGAGTTCGCAAATAATATTTATTTGAAACGTCTCGTTTCGTATGACACGCTGTCTCTCAGATTCCACTAACACTTTTCCTTGTAATGAGCACATATCTCTTTTCCTACTTGGGAGTCAATCCCAACCCCAAGAATTACAGTCCGATCCGGTGAATAAAATTCTATTTCTAATTTCATAGCTCTTCAATCTTTTCCCACTCCACAGGAATAATAAAAGTATAAGAGATTTTTGATTTGATCGAACAAGTATTGTATCAGTTGATCAGGGCAAGTCTAATTTAACAAACTTACGAGTGCATGAGGATGAAGACCTACAATAGTGTGTTGAAATCTAAACGACTGCAGTTTTACTATTACAGGGAACCACGGAGAGAAGCGTAATAGATGTCTGGAATTCAAAATCAGGTTCATAATAAGACTTGTATTTGCAAAGTAAATGAACCCTGAGAACTATCATATGAGATTTGGGCTAATTTTTCAAAGTTCTGTTCCGCTGACAATGGTGGAAAATAATACCGAGTAAACATGCAACCTATTGTTTGACCTTGATTCCAAATGCGGGTGCCTTTGCTTCGTCTCTAATTATTTTCAACTGACGAGGGCAAATACGGAGTCATTTGGGCATCCAGCCTTTTTACAGAGTTGTCTCCCACCATTTGTAAATGGACAGTCAAATCCATTCTCTTAAATTATAGGTTCGTCCGTAAGTACAGTATGTGATGCTCACGGATGGGGACGACCTGGAACACGTTTCGAATTACTTATGGGCATTTGTAATTCAAAGTTATTTACAGCTGAATTAGAGCATGATGAACTCATGGAGATGTGTAATTCCAGGGTTACTTGTATTTTCGAGGGACAGATAACGGGCTGGCCAATTTGTTTTGTTCTTCATGTCCCAGCAGCTGCTGTACAGATACATATGTACTTTCTACCATTGACTCATTTTATGTGATCTGCTGATACGGAATGATTGATTATATTTTATTCACATCATCTCATATACTATGATTAGAAATATCCTCAGAAATACTATTTGAATCTACGAGATACAGTCATCCAATGTTATTTACAGTCTTCCATAGGAAAAAAAAAACATTAAACCATCTTGATTGAAAGCAAAATTTCTAAAATTCATTCTTCACGGGTTGAATCAAATAATTACACTGGTTTCCAGAGATTTTTTTTACCCTGCCCTGTAAAGTTAGGAAAGGACTGTGTGAGAATTATGTACATACATAGAGGGGAGGGAAAGCGATTGCACAAACGTTTTTGAAGATAAAATTACCCTGAAAATGGGAAAAGGTAGATGTAGAGAAGATTGAATGACGTCCATGCATTTCGTATACATACGGAGCCCTTCCTAGAAGCTACCTATCGGTTGGGCGGATTAAACGGAAAACATTCAAAAGTCCTCATTCATAGTCCTTTCGTAATATGTAATTATTCAAAAGCTTTCCATTCGGTTTTCGCTTCGGCGATCCAAATTGATATCCTTTGATTTTTTTGTCCTCTTCAAAGCACTTCATCTAAGTTCGGGCATGAAAACTCCATTGAAATATGCAAGGTCTTTTTCCTTCAAGCTATGCCTACTACAGTTAGTGAAAAGCCAAGGGATATAACTATCCCAACTTAATATGTAAGGACTCATTATGCCCTTATAAACAGGAGCATAATGAACCACACCGTATTTTCTCCTGAGATCTTAGACCTGCACTATGTATGTGAATCCTCAGACAGGAATTTAAATCCCTCACGAGTAGCGAACAGTGTACAAGTTCTAATGCCCGTTCTAATGCTATCAGAGTAAGTGAAAGTGTAGTGAAAGTCTCGATTCCTTATATTTGACTAACAATATAATAATTGAGCAAAATGTATTACGTTACTCTGATCTGAGTATCCAATATGAGTACGTACAAAATTAGTACGGAAGCGTTACGGTTTTTGTGGGTTGTTCTTCTGAAATAAATATTGTGTATACAGTCAAACAACCCTGGAGTAATACTACCAGTACACAATAAATGCCCTTAAATATGTAATAATTATATACACAGAGAACTTTATGTACTGCATAGCTAGGAGTCTTGCTGTAATGCTTGTAGTTCCTATTTCCGGTCTTCGTCTATGTATAGGAGACAAAAACAAGGATTAGTGGATCAGCCAGGTAATTATTTGTTGAATTTGTTTGCCATTTTTGAGTAAGGAGCAGCTGAAGGAAAATATCCTGGAGGTAGTTTGCTAGCAATTACAGTATCCCCCGTGGTTTCCCATCCCCTCCATGCTATACTACAGTACAGTATATACTACAGTTAGAGGAAAGATCGGATTGTGTGTGAGGATTGTATAAGTTGTCCGACGGGTATGGCTACTTATGGTGTAGAATTTCCCAGATAAAAAAAAGAGAAGTTTGCTTTGGATTGGAGTCGAAAGGTGTACGTGAGCAATAACATTAATTTTAAGAGGAAATAAAGGGCTAGAAGTACCGTCTTAAGAGAATAAGCTAAGAGTGACGTAGCTAAGTCAAACAAGTGTACCTGCACTCCATGCTAGGGAAGATGAAAGGGAGTGTGGGTGTGTGTATTTAAATGTTGGGATGAGGAGCGTTAGCCCTGAGTATGTATATATATTGTAAACAATTTTGTATGAAGATAAATGAGAAATTTAAAGCCTTTAAGAACTTGTACAGCTTAGAGATGAAGCTAAAAACTCATCTTGACTAATGAAACTGTGTGAGGGGAATGATTATAAATTTTCAGCTACAACGTTAAGTTTGAGGAGGAGAGTCCGTACTACGTGGGGGAAAGTAGATGTACAATCTGCATGGATAGATTAAGCTGGCTGTTAGGGAACTAACCCATGTGTGCAATCCGGACGCTCAAAATACTAAATTCCACACCAAGGAATTACACCAATTCGACCATGTATTCAGGTGAGGTAGTTGCTGTCGTCGTGTAAGAAGTTGAGCAAGCAGTAAGAATACTTGAATTTGATTAAATTTCCTTTTAATTTAATTCGAGCATCATTACTGTCGCTTCTGCCTAGAAAATTCATTCTAAGGTTCGTCCTCTCTCCACAGATCCCAACATGCTACACTCAACACTATTTTCTCAATTAAATGAAGCCTGACGGGTTTTCTTGATGAGCTTATTAGGATATATAGTGTTTTCAAATGCTATTAGTTCATCATCATTTTTTATAGTTTTTTTTTTCTCCTCAGCGCTTTACTCTCTCTCTCTCATCTGTTCTCGGCCGGGCTCCCACGAACATTTCCTATGCTCAGTGCAGAATTCATTAATTTCCAAAAGACATTCACATCCTCTAGGGATATGAGATTACAAATTCAAATTTTATTTCCTAGTATCAGGATCGGACCAAGTTTACAATATTTATTTTCCGGGAGAGTAACAAGACTAGGAATCAACATGAATGAAAGGCCAATCAACGTTTGTATATCTTGTACACCAATTGTATTTTTTCACCTCTACTTTGCAAATATTTCCTAATGAGTATACACGTCTCCCATATTCCTTTTATTTTCGTAGTCAATTGTGGTATGAATGAAAAGTAGGTCGAGACTTCTTCTCGAGTGCATTTATTTATTATTCATTTATTTGAATCTTTTGGCAAGACTCAACGTAAACTTCCAGTCAAATAATAGTGACAACGGGATTACCTTCCGATGTCGTGCACAAACATTCATTTCATTTTGGTTAAGGAGGAACAAACAGAATACTTTGGTGTTCTTACTGGGATTTTATAATTACGTATGTACATACACTACATACGCATATCTTATCAAATTTCAAGGGTGCAAGTGTGCACTGTACATAGGCTAGATGCAGATACTACTTCTATTTTGTCACATGTACTTTCTAAAGTAGTGAATTTTTTTATGTAGAACATTTTTTGATGCTAGCATTCTGGATGTAAGTACATTTGCAGATTTTTAGCTTGATTGTGTAAAAGTTCTCGTGCGTCAGAGTAGATAAAGTATGGCTTGAAAATTAAATCAAAGGCCGGACTTGCAATGCTTTTGTCACATTAGCACTTATGTAAATTACTATATAATTAACTGCTTGCTGGTATGTATTTACGTCACGCATGTCATTTAGTATGTTATTGTAGTTCTTGCAATGAAAACACCAGTGATAAGTCAAGAACAGTACCCATAATATGCCAATGCAATGCAGTTACAAGAGGCAAACAGCAAATTGAAAATGTTTTTGTTATTTCCCTAAATTGGCATAAACTGATCCAAACTAGGGATAGAGTGAGGATGATCTGATAACACTAATCAGTAAGTCATTAGGAATTAAATGCCGGAAATGGGAACCCCGTAATTGTAAAGGAAATAAAGACACGAATACATTGTTCGATTGTTATTTTCATAACGAATATTTATTTTCGGAATCAATGAACAGCACTTGGATACATATTATTTTCTATAAAATAATACTGATAGAAGCTATTCATTTAAATACCCTGGTTCAAGCTGTGTTGAACGTAAGAAATAAAATAAATTATGTATCACCAACGCATGTGGGCTTAAATGTAACAAATGACATAACCCATCTTTACAGTGTTTACAGTTCCTTCAAGTCCGAACATGGGACCATGGGAGTAAAATTCTACATCGTCGACCACAAACCTCTGGCATTTCGTCCATCATTCGTACTCTTGCGTAATAAATTTTACAAGTTTACGAACTATTTACAAAATTTTGTATACAATCATCACTATAATAATAATGCCTCTCCAGTTGGGTATAAGCCCTCCCCCCACACATTACAAATGAAAATCCTTGTTTCACTACAACATCAATACCAGCTACTACTACACTACTATACTTACAATAATCCTAAATTGCTAACTTTACGTTAACTTTAATCAAATGGATTGATGAACAACGGTATATTACGTACTATTGAAGGCAGGACAAGCCATATGTTCTGCACAGGAACTCTCCGTGCATAACAGGCACAAAAAATAATAAAATCATTTAAGTCAATACATAACACTCGCTTCAACAAAAAACCTTACAAGTTAACGACACTTAAACATAGTAAGTCTTTGAATTATATTTGATCTGTATTATTGCTTTAATTGAAACGCTACTTAGATAATCATAACAACAATGATAAAATATGCAGCCGATATATGAACCGGTAGTCGTAAACGAGTACATCTTAAGTATAATTTTAACGTATTTAATCTGTAAAATTCTCAGCAACTGTACAACCATGAACTTAAATAACTTACACATTGCTATGCTAATTATAATGCCGTGACAGTTCGTCATCTGATTACGACAGAGGTGCAAAAGACCGGTGAGTAGTACATAGCGTAGAGCACTTACCGAATAACCATTTCAACTGGCGCACATATGTACATCCTTCATAATCACAGTTAATAACGGTATACTTGCGGACCGTGAATTGTCTAAAATAATTTCTCTAATTACTACTAATTTGCTCTAGAAATCTAGGCATGTCGTTGTAACTCTTGCACACAAATTACTCACACTATAGACAATCAATTTCATTACTGACATATATAAATGAATCATAGAAAACACAAATAACCTACTAGCTTTACAAATTTACTATCATTTAACTAAGCAATACGAAAGGACAAATGGGGAATTCTGATTTATACTACTGTAATCGCATTCAATGCATCAAATTGCACAATGAAGATACTAGATTTCAGTCGAACATTTTGAATGTGCGATATAGCATATTTAAAACTAAACTTGGGGTAACTACATTTAAACTACACTTACAACAAAATAATCATTGAATTAACTTATGAAAAACAAGCAGATATCATGATATCCGCAATAGGGACTTTCGCTTTTCGCTTCGCCCCTAAAAATCGTGCTACTAATATTGCTACCGAAATAGCAGCAACGGAAAAGCTAGTTCAGGTTTAATGGAAGTAGCCTTTGTAGCTAAACCAACCGAAAATTGTATCTACACTTTAGAATTACTGTGCTTCCATATATTTGCAAAATATCAACGACTTGGGTTGTTTAGATTAAACACCCAATGCTATTCCTTTTGACAAAATTTGGGGGTAAAAATGCATTTAAGAAATATGAGATATTCATGGCAATAAACGCTTACGTTTAAAAAATACGACAAAAATACAATGGAACTTGCAAGTAAACAATAAACATTGGGAACAAATATTCACGCCTAAAGATTAGACTTTTTAAATGGTCTTTCTGCACCGCTACTATACAGACACCTTTTTATTGTACGCTTTTCGGAGTTACCATACGAAAATGAATTCTTTTATTTTTTTTATGTTCCCCATTAGGTTCTCTAACTGTGAGGAGTCATCGTTTCCATGAACCATGACCACAGTGTACATTTCTGAACTGACGTGATTCCACTCCTGCTCCGCTCGTTCCAAACCCTTCCTTCATGTCGCCATAGTTTTGGAAAGTCTGTGCCTTAGGAACCAGTGGTGATGTATTCAGTGACTTAAAGGGCATTTCTTCATTGCAAATGATCCTAATCCCAAACCAGTACCGTAGTTCTGGGGAATGAATATCTTACAACAGGTATCCTCCCCATAAAGCTGGGGGAACCCGATCTCCTGAAAGGGCTTCAAAATGTGCTCCACGTAGAACTGAGCATTGACTTCAGTGTTTTGTTGCGCCCGTATAAGTGACAGAGTACCCCGGTCTCCAAACTGTTTTTTCCTTTCGACCACCGGCTGACGGGTGGTTTTCCAGCCTTATGGCAGAAAACTGGACACGGACCTTGCAATCTGAGACGAAGAAATATGTCTCGACCAACGTTACGACAAATTCTACTCCACAAAAAACACCAGCTAGGTACTCTTCGTAGAGCATCCGGGAGGCCCGATTTAAGATTTATTTGTGTCGTGGAATTAGAGAGTGCACACGAATTTTCATTTCGGCATCCGCTACAAAATCTTCACTTTTATTCTCCTAATGTTCGAAGGAGATAGTCCTGTAGCCTTTGACATGTCGAGTTGGGACGGGAGTGGGACATCATCCTTTAATCCTGAACACGGTCGGGCTCTTTAGCACGATATTGGGGGCTGCGTAAGGGGGGATTTTGAGTCCCATTTCATGCCCAACAAAAAATTCAGAATGCACACGGGTCGTTAACGCAATCAAAATTAACAATATAGAAGGATCATTATTCAAAATTTAAAGAGCGCTGAAAAAACACCAAATCAAGTGCCTCTATAGTAACGGTGTGACCTTGTTTTTAGTTTAGGTACATATGTGTAGCTTACTAACGTAACTGATATTGTATGCGATATATATACGTTGATTTTTTCGTCAGAGAATTATTAACTCCTTATGTATTTCATGTTTCATTTGCGCTTTCCTTGGACTGAAATGTCCTCCTGTACATGTTTTACCTCTCCAAGCGTGAATGTAATGCAGAGATGAAGTGTGACCGTAAGAATTCTCGAAGCGAGTCTCGAACGGTTGAGAGTAGAAGGAAGAAAACAACGTATCTTCTATTATATTATTCTTAGGACTTCGGTTGGTCTTTCATATGATTTATTGAATGAAAGAACCAGTCCAATTTAGTGATCCAACCACCTCCGTACGCGTCGGAAAACCTTGAAGTGCACAAAAATATAAAATAAATTGAAAAAGGAATTGCATTACTTATAAGATTACTAAAAAAAATAATGTATTTATACTAATGCGAGTGGAAATCTAAACCAAATGCCTCTACTCGTGGGGAAAACTAAGCCATTTTCCTTCTCAATCTGCATAGATAAATTATGAAAATGATACAAAGATAGTAATTAAATATCCAGGCTAAGATTTAAACTGAACAGCAAAGAATGTTCATACTTAAACAAAATCGCTGCTAGACAAACTTGAAATTGGAACCAGGGGAATAGCTTACTTTTATGCTGACAGACATCGAGACTATAAAATGTGGGAAAACAATCTAAGTAAAAGCAATACAATCGTTGAGTAAATTTAGTCTCAGTCAGAAGAACTAACATGGGGGAGTAAAGATTTCCACCTCAGACTTGAGCATACAAAGAAAAAGAAAGCATGCACGATGTGTGTGTCTCTAGATGGACTGAAGTAAAAGAAACTTGAAGAGCATGAAAAATATCACAAAGGCCTCACATAGTTTGGAAGTAATTGAGTGCCTCCGCTTCACTCATATCGACAGCCAGAGTTTTCCTGAGGTAGTCAACATCGGATATAGACTGAAGCTCAGGAATACCAGTGGGGAGCATGAGGGTGAATAGGGAAATCAAGAGATTCGCATGTCTTCTTATAATGAGGTAGGCTCGACCACAAAGCTTTTGAAACTCCTGGAACTCTGGACTCTTTCGAGGATTTTCTGCACCTTTTGCAATCACATAAAGGAAATCCTCAGTGAGCACGAAAGGAACTCTTTCACGATTAATTCCAAATTTCTTCTTAAAATGTCCAAGGAAGTGACCAAAATCTATATGGAAGATATTCCCTTCTTCGCTTATCATTATATTGTCTGGGTTTCGGTCGCCGATTCCTGAAAAAATATAGAAAAACAAGTAGGGTATTACAGCAGTTTAGGGTACGAGTCCTCGTATGAAACAGTTTTTACTATCACAAATGTAAAATTCTTGGCATGGAAATTCTCGTAAATTGAATCCTATTTTTGTCCCTATCCGCCGGAAACAAAAAAATTGAAACCACAAAACATTCAATTCGGGAAGGTGACGTGAGTAAAGCCATTTGTACTCCATTCACTTTTCAATACCAGCTTTGCCCGAGATTACAGTGTTTAGCTTTAATGAAAACTTTCCCTACATACTCGCATGCTATATAATGCAGAAAAATCCTCCACAAATGGAACACTGAAACAAACCAACAACAGCTATCATGCCAAGAAATTCACCTTCTAAACAGAATTCCTTACAAAAACTCAATATGCCTTCGTGCGTCCTTCGTTAACTTTATCTTTCCTGAAAAAAGTCGACTGGGTTATCCCCACTCGATTTTGGATTTGCAGGGAAAAAACTTTTTCCTCTTTCTTCATTGGATCTTGTAACTTTGTCCGAAGCTCATTTTTACAGCCTACCCAATTCATAAAACAAACTTGATTTGCTTTCTATTTCCTTAGTTTAAAGGGTGATTCTAGTACGTACTACGCAAAAAAATCAAGAATGTTACTGGAGCACTACCACTACCTAATTACCGAATAAATTGCATCACTGAGTTCAACAAAACGATGTGTGAGGCGAGTGAGAGTCCGAAAAAATCTACGTTAAGTTATTAATTACGTAAAATTATTTTATTTTGTCTTCCGTATATGAAACACAAAAAGATTTCTTCACTTTAAGTATTGTATAACCGGATATTAATATCCCCTAATATGATACACCGATACAGTCTATAAGTGCAAACTACTGCAACGTCGTGAGACTGCAGTCTTTTTAGGAATTTTTATAACTAATGTGTGATTGCTGTTACATCAACCAGCACAACTAAAATCACAATGAAATCATGTCAAATGAAAACTAACAAACTTAAAAGACCTTAATAAATCGATTCTTACCTAAAATGAAGGTAGCGACACAGTAGCCTGCACAAGATCTTGTGAATATGTCTATGGCACGAAGATACTGGGCTTCACTTTTATTTTTTTCTTGTATGAACTTGTGCAGCTGTTTTGAGTTGACTTGAATGGCGGATAAGGTGGACCGACGCTGGATTGTGTAAACCGTTTGAGCATTAGGAACCTGCAAGCAAAAAAAAGTCGTTCAAAAATTTTTAAATCCCAGAGTTGTTGTACTACTACATATGTATGTACGTTTCAGATATTTCCAAAGTAAGTTTCAATACACACGAAAACTGTAACGACGGAGTTGCTTAAAATAGTACTTGACGCAATAGATAACAGAACTAAAATTTCATAAAACTTCACACTGGGGAGTGATTACAACGTCACAAAAACTTGCTTCCTAGAATTTCTCTTACCACTTGTATGAGGCCAACTTGTTTCCCCGTTGGTAAGCAAGTGTAGGTAATAAGTTTCAGATCTAAACCTTCCATCCACCAGAATTCGTCCATTACTCTCAGTACCTATAGTATTCAAAATTGAGTGTATTACTATTACATTCGACAGTTGACTGTGCAATACGTCTTAATACATTCACGGAACTTATAGCTACGCCAACGCAAGTATTCCGTAACTTGAGAGGCATAAATCAGAAACAATCGTACGTAAATAACTCCTTCAAGCTATGTAAAGTAAGCTAGGCAAATCACGCAATCTAATAAAGATTCAAAATTCAAACCTGAAGAGTAAGCATATCCTGGCGGAGATCGTCTCCATTTTTGAAAATGGCAGCAGTTTCACCAACCCCTGTGAGCATAAAAAGCACTTGAGAATAAAATCGGAGATGGAATAAAATCACATCCATCCCTGGAGCGCACTAAAACTTTCTAGCGACCACCGTCTTCAATAATGATCAAACTAAAATACTTGATTAAGAGGCTGAAAATGACCACTTAAACATGGTTTCGACAGCTTTATCACCAGTTCCGATTCAAAATGTCGTGTTTCGAATGTACAATTCTACGATTTTCTTAGCATACTATAAACCACAATTCGGATTTCATGATACTTCCCATAATTCTGGTAACAAAAGAATGTTTCTTCGTAAAAAAAACTATTTAACAAAAGAAAATTTACAGAAAAGTGATTTTTGAGTAGTTAACGACAAACATGTCGGCTGAACATTTCGGATCACAAAGACCCAAACGAATAAACTAACACCTGTTGGCTTATTAAAATTCACCACAGTTACGAGAACGCTGATCTGCTAAAGAATAATTAAGCATTAGCGTTCATTAATCAGATTCAAGATAGTTCCGGCGTGCTACATACAGGTACGACAAAAAACATTCAATTTGTCTACAACATTGTATCCTGAATAGGAACAGGATAGGAAAAAACTGAGCAGCTTTTGCTGAACCAACACATCACAGAGGATAAGTTAAACATGGGTGAAAAGTTTTGCGCAATGCTCGGTTGATTACTTAAGATTAACTTTCGAATGTGGTTGTACTTACCCATTGTGTTGGCCAATGAATCATTATTATTCCAGACCAACCAGAGAGGCCTTTTGGCAGAATCCATAATCCGACAAGATTCAACTTTCAGACTCCCCAGCTCTAGGCATGGACTTATTGGACTATTAAGATTTTCTAATACTTCAAGGAAATCGGCTTGCCTAATTTGTTCCGTTAAGAATCTGTTGATGGTAGATGGAGAATGGATTAGTATAATTTGAACGAAAATATTTTTATGTACAAGTGGAAACTAAAAACTAGAACAGTAATTCAGAGTACGTACTTCAATCTGTCCCTAGGAGCATCGTCTCTCCTCTCTTTCAATGTGTCTGTAAGCATAGTCAACTTTTCTAATGCTTCGACTTGTTTGTTTAAATCTTTCAGGTGACCGCAAAGCCCACGACAATAAGCCTCCAAGATGAGACTAAATCTCATATCAAGCCACGATTTTCCCGAGATTTCCGACCGCAAATGCCAAAAGAAGTAGTGTCCTATAAGACGATTGTTTAATGCCCGCCTCAGCAAAAACATTATTAACGTAGACTGCAGGTACGGCTCGTATTTAAGAGATTGAACTAATTGAAGTAGCAAATCCAGAACATCTGAATCGGGTAACGATGCATCTAAATTTCTGACAGCAAATTCTCGCACCTAGACATCGTCAAATTATTGTTACATGAGGCGATGGTCGCACATGATTACGCAATGTTTAATTTACTAAGGCAGATTTCCTAAAACAACTGAAACTTACGTATATGTCAGCAGTCTTACAATCCAATAAGGACAGTGCAGTGTTCATCGGTATCGCTGGCCAAAATCGGAGCAGCTCATAGAACTATGTTTAAGGTTTAATTTCAGAATTATATTTTTACCCATAATAACAAATTGTATGTAATACGCATTACTGCGATGAATGTTACACTAAAACTATGTTAATAAATTAGAAACTAGACAATTTACCTGAGCCACAGTTTCTCTACAGCTCCATTTAACAACGCCAACGAGCCTGGGCAGAGATCCAGGAAGCTCAGTGCTGCAGAATTTTCTGTGCTTCCAAATAATAATTCTATCTTGTTCTGATACTTCACACAAAGGATCTCGTTCCACCAGGTCACGTAAAGTGGCCTATATTTAAATTATCACTTACAATAAACTCGCATTTCATGAAGTAGTATATCAAAACTTTGTATTCTTGAAAAATCGTACTATTTCTTTTTCCGTTGGCCGTGGGTGAATAATAACAACTGGGGTTGTATCATCATTAACTTTTCCTGCTTCGTAACGATCAGCCAACAGCGCTAAATCATATATCTCACTTTTGGCGGGATAGAAAATAGGTCCAGTGTAACGATCAAATTCTAGCTGCAAGGATGCACCTTCTGAATCTAAGCTAGAACCTTTTAGAAGTACATACCATAATTATTTTATTAATTTAGGTTAACCAAATACAAATGAAATATTATCCCATCTCCCATTGAATTAAATTGTACCTGTGACACCAAGTGGGTGAAATATCATCGAATCCACTGACATTGGTGGTGGCCACAAGTCTAATCGAACTTTGCCGGAGATCAGCAGTCCACGGAAGTCAAACAAATTAACGTTACCCCAAGCTATCATACAAAATTCTTCCTGCAAGGAAATTAATCACAAGATGTATTTTTATTTAAAAAATAACTTACTTATGACATGCAAAAAAAGGTGTTCGTAAAAGTACCTGCTTCTTTTTACTGCGAGTGACAGTGCACAACGAAACACAAAGACGAGCACTGCGAGGAATCTCGGTGTTTGGTAAATCAAAAGTTAATGTTTCGTTCCAACGGGGATTTTTATTAGGAATAGAAGCCGTTTCTTGGGTACTGGAAATCTGCTCGTCGCCATGGAAGACCGCAGCTTTGACACATATCTGTAATCCGACAGACACTCGTTAGTAGTCAAATAATTACATAACTATGTTAGATCATCCCTTTCTAAAAAAGGTTCTAGGAAAGCTTACGTTGTCGGTAGCATTGATAAATGTGGCCCAGAGAATCTGAACTCTGACATTTCCAACAAGTTTCCATAAGTGGACGTCTGGTTGGGGAGTAAGAGGAAGTTCATTTTCACTTGTTCGATACGTTCTTCTGTACAGGAACAAAGTAAAAAGGGTATGTAAAATTTCCGATTCCCGGTAAACTTACAGTGTATCTATTTGTAAGTAGATCATGTATGTTTGTATTTACTAAAAATGTTTACCTGTAGTAAGCTGGAATATGGAAAGGTTCTGTTGGTAGCTTATCATAAAGTACCCTACGCTCAACGAATTCCAACTGAGGGATCTCTTCTCTCCTGACAGCATCTCTAATGTACTATGAAATGATTGTTGTTCCAAAAATTAATTTCCAAGAAGTACAAAATCGCAGAAATGATCTCAAGTATTGATAAGCTTACTTTATACTGAGTTATAGGAAAAGAGCCCAACAAATACTCTTGCCGGCTGCATATTTTGAGAACATAATCACTGCACTGCTTATTACTATTGTCCAACGATGCTATCTTTTTGGCCGAGCTATCAAGGGTCTCACGAACTACTGTATCAGCGTTTGCCTCCAGATGCACCTTCACAGTAATCGTGTACGTGGGTGATAACCAAACTTTGAGTATCACCAATCCACCAAAATACGAATCAAATAGGCTATGGTTGGTACTTCGATCCAGTTCGGCACAGTAGGCATACATGGCCCGGTTTTCAGGGGTTCTCTCTCGAACATCCAGGATTTCTTCGCACAGATTTATTGCGTCCCGCCGAAAACTAATTACTTCGGGTACTTCCAGTTCATCCAGTTGGTTGACTGGAATCCCCAAAGCCACACCTGTAATCAAAATACAATAAATATTTGAATGACGTTGAAATCAATATTTAAATCCTTATTATAAAAAATTATTAAAATAACTCACTTATTTGAGAATTCAGTATGCTTTCTTGTCTAGTCGAAGCGTTAGGTTCCACTAATTTTAAAAATGGAACGAAAAGATGCAAATCACAAAGTCTTCTCGTTTCGTCGTGAAATTCTTCTTTCTTAGCATCAGACGTAACGGACGTGAATACGTAGTCAGACTCAGCTGATATTAAATGGAAATATGGATATTTGGGACCTTCTCGCCAAACAAGGTCTATAAAAAGAAATAAAACAAAATATGCAACGTTACCTTCAAGGACAAACAAGTCGTTAAGTCATACACGGTAACTTAATCAGTCTTTTAGCACCTTATCTTCACTTTTATACTGACGCAAATATTGAATAGTGCAATAAAAAAAAATCTTACTTTTAACTTGCTGCAATGTCTGATCCCTTGCACATTTTAAAATCATTACCACTCCGTTCGGTAACAATATATCTAGCTCGATCTTCTGGGGCATCAAATGATGACCCCATAGTTCTCCTGATGAACACGGCATTTTCTTCAGTCGTCTTTATAACTACAGGTGAACAACTATGTCTTGGTTGTGTCATTCAGTCTTTAGACCACATGTACTTGGAGTCAATCTGAAGGAGACTCGGAGCATCTGTACAGGAAATTAGAAACAAGCTCTTTAAATAATACTTTAATGCTGACATTACTACAAAGTACTCCAGCTCAGTTGCTAACTTAATTGTTCACCGACAAACGTCCCACTTGCTCAATTCATAAATTACGTATCATCCTAGAACATACGTCCAAAATAAGTGCACTGCTTGTAAAAATTGAAGCCTGGCTGATAGTTCTATCGTTCAACAACAACAGTAACTTTAACGATTAATAACTATTTGCAACATCCGCCACTCCACTGCATTGAACTTTTAATCGATCTATTTTCTCTCATTCCAGAGAACCATTGCGTAACTACTCATCAACACTGAATTTCCAAGAAATAATACTAGTGTCCAGAAAAAAACAACACAAGTGCAACATCATATATACCTACATACTCCCACCAATAAATACTCACATTTTGTGCAAGATAAAGTCTGAGTGGTAAACAAACTTTGTATTGTGCATCCCCTACACGTGCTGACAGGATCGGGGTCGAGAAATTCATATTGAATCACGATATTCTCACGAACCCAGCAAACACACTACATTTAATTTCAATAGTAACTAAAAGCTTTTTGAAACCATAATCAATTTATCCTTAAGACTCTTGTAGCGTAGCCTCCTTATTACTCCATTAAACAACCAAGTCAATTAGCACTGATGAATGATGAAACAGACGTCAATGTCCAGCCCCGACCTTTGACCGCCTCCCCCACTCAAAAGCAAATACCGAACTCATTAAACACTGCTGATGCAAAAGTAATAAAATCCCTATAAATAAGCCATCTTTCCAATTACATACGCTCATACTCCTCAATTTCCCTACATAACAATTACAATCTTATCCCCACACACATATGTAACACATTACAAAATTATAAATTTACTAACCCATTCATGCGTTTCACAAATGTTTCTCAATCAACGCCACTTCTAAAAATAAGTCCGTATTAACTAATAAGTATTACATTCTTCCTACTTTAAGACTCCCGACAAATATGTCGTAACAATTATTCAAACTCGCATTTCAACCCCAGTTGTCCTTCTCAGCCGTAACAAAAACTATTCCAGATATTTATAAATACGACCCCACACCACAACAGGTAACAGAGGTTAACAACAAGCTTTCGACTGCCCAACTCCAACCTACTATAAGGACACCAAAATATTCACAATCATTAAAAAAAAATCATTAAATACCTTACAAACAACCAATACAAACACTTCTCCCAATCACCATAAATTGAAACGAATCATAATACAGATCCCAACCCAACCAGAACCCCAACTCAATACACTCAAATTCATTATTATTAAATTACCTTCTGTGGACCTTTCAAATTCCCTGAGACCCAGCCCTGCTCGTTTATACGCAAAGCCCAAAGTCAATACAAAGGTTCACATACACACACACACACACATCAATTGATAAATAAATTCCTGGCTCCTAGTTCATGACAACAACGTCACTTCCAACTCCAACATTTGTGCACACAATGTCACTAATAACAACATCCATCCAATCCCACAATTGGCCAAAGGTTTATTACACTTCAGGAAACAAATTAGAATATTCACCAGGCTGACTCCATCATTAGAATTATTTACCTTCTGGCAAATCATAACACCTGTCACAAGGCTAATGACAATAATGAATCTCAAAAATATCCTGGAGTCCTCAAGCTCTCTCCAATATTCGTCAATGAGGAACTCAGAAATAATTCGTAACTCCGTCACTATTGATTCCCTCTCGAAGCAAATTAAACTAAATTGTAAACCACTGAAATTAGGAATTAATTTTTAGGAAATTAAACCCAGTCCTATCATTTGATCAAGTGTTCAATAAATCGTGGACACTTTGGATTTAAACAATGCTCTAGCCCGCCAATCTATGGTCAACAACAATCCACACAGGAGACGGAACATGTTCAGAAACTATATGCAGCGAAGGATTTAAAAACCTCACGGAAGCATCGTCATCAATAATAACGACGACCACTTCACAGTTCATGGCTCACGGAACCAACAACATCACTAGCTCGTATAGAACAGGACGACGGCTGCACGAGTCCGTATGTACCTATATGTGGAAAGAGCCCCACTGCATGTAGCCTATATGCATGGAGCCATCCCTCCCTTCAACAACGTCAACTCACTGGGAGTAGAACACGTGTGAGGTGAAGGTTGTGTGGAGCAGCAAGGAGTAAACGCAGGACTGCAACCTCTGCTATTCTATATTCGAGCCCCTAAAATGCATGTTCCAGGGTGGGGATTCCAGTGCTTGTGCTTTATTCGGAACAAGTATGCGGGTAAAGCTTGAATGTTTCCATTCCAGATTCCACTTCCACACACGAGCCGCGATGTCAGCTCTTATAGCATTATATTTTAAGTTCAAAAGCAGTATATGGAATTGAGTATGGATGTAGTATATGGAATGTGACTCATGAAACTTCCATTTGAGTCATTCGGAGATATAGATGGGAATTAAATGGGAATGCATGTATTATTATTATGCCGGAGGAAAAATGGGGGCGCGAGAAAAATAAGGTAGCTCAATTCCAGATCAGTCTCGAATGGAGACTCTCCATAAGGACATTTTTTAAAGGGCCTGATTCCAAACCAGGACTGAAAAATAGTAAAGAAATATTATTTTTAAAAAAAGCCTGACTTCAAGATTTTTAAACGTGATGGAGACGCTCATTAATTTCTCATTTCCTGTTTATTTATTATGAATGGAGTGGAACTAATAATTATTCTGAACCTTGGGACTCCACAGAAGGGTGTAATTTACAGTAGGGTTTAAAATGTTCTTTAATAATTTTAATGGAGGGTTTATGTAATAAAGGAAATAAAGGCAAAAACAAATAAAAACAAGAAAAAGGACTAAGAAATAACGCGAGGAAACTCTTAAATTTTGAAATCCAGCCCACATTTTACGTTTGCAAGATGTTTTTATTCCCTCATTACTGGTCCCTGATTGTGAGATTGACCAGGCCTCAGAAGAAATTTAGGGATGGTAAAAATGTAGGCGGAAATATTTGAGGCGTTGAAGCTTACCGAATGAATATTTGGAACGGGACTGAATTCTTAGACTTCTGGAATCCAGAAATGGGACTTTCAGTATTTTATGGATAGGGATAAATGATTTAACACTCGAATATTTTTTTTTATTCAAGAGCCCTCAACTGTTTGAAGGAAATAGAAGGCTGTTCTAAGAGATTATATCGGATTGACCTCTGATTTTCGACTGGACGGTAAAACATTGAGACAGGGGCGACTCTTAAGAAATAGGGCCTATGCGGAGGGTATTGTCTTGGTATACTTATATTCTGACATTTCTAAAACTTTTATATAATTATACGGGGCTGAGCTGAGTGAGGGAAGGGAAAATATGGATGAGTATACATATAAAATAATATGTCTCTCTCTGGGACCTGGGGAACGGACGGATAAGGATCAAACAAGATGCATACATGGGATTGACGTCACAGTTAATTTTGTACTGCAGTGCAGCTTATATGCAGCAGCTGTTTTTTAAAAACAAAAACACACCTCCAAAAGAAATTAGAGGAAACAATGTTGAACTTATAAATAACACTCATATAAGTCTTCAAAGATTATGTTGCAAGCGGTTTTGACTCATTGTTATTACAAGCCTTCAGTAAACCGCTTTGTTTGTGTACTGTGCACGGACAGTGTACAATATACATATATACATCCAGGTACTGTAGAGGTACATAAATGTAAGAAAATACATCTGAACAGCGTAGAAAGGAATTAACGCTGGGACTCCACGTGATGTGAGTAGGCCTGTCTATTATGTACATAATAATTACAGGAGAGACGACAGCAATGGTTGTGTAATCAATATTGTAGATAAATATTTAACTGTTTTTGTCCCTCTTGCTTGTGGCCCCCATAGAGAAGGAGAATAGGATGTGGAGAGATTTTTTTTGGTAAATGCCAGAGAGATGATTCATTCATGATTGGATCATCTTAGGAATATGATAAAGACCGTATTATTATCCCCCACTCATTATTCTCCATATTTTGAGCTTTTAAAATCAGATCTCAAATCCGATGACAAGGTATGGTGTCTTAATTTGAAAGCTATTTAAATTACTCCAGCTACATTGGGGTTACTGGAGACGGACAAGTCTTACTGTTTAGAAATGGGAAATGATCCGGGGTGCTTAAATTCTACACATTAGTATTTACTGACTACACAGTCGTTGAAACTGTTGAAAGGAAATCTGTGGGATTCTTGTAGAAAGGTGTTGGTTCTGGAATGTCACCCACGCGGAACACTACATAGATACTTATATATTTTTCAAGGAAATGAGGCAATCGACATTAAATAGACAGCTTCAGTTTATTTATATAAGAACCCTTATGGCTTTCTGAAGAACCCCTGTCATGTGCTATTGCTTCTTTGGACGCCTCTGAATTTTATTATCATAGTACACTTACATATTTATCCGTAAGAACTGAATTACGTACATATGTATTTGTGGAATACCTACATACTACTCTGTAAATGTCTTGGGGAATTCTTGAGAAAGGACGGAGTATCTCTTCGTCAGAATTTTCCGGCTGGCTGACTCAAATCAGTCCTGATAAATGTAATTAAACGGGAAAAGGGTTAATGCTTAAATGTTCTCAGAAGATATGTCATGTCAACAGAGTTTGGTATTAGTTGGGACTGTTCGGAGGCACATAGGAGTGGTAGTAAATATGAGTAGCAATTCAGCATTTCCCGGGAACAAACTCATAATCTTGTTTGTTCTGAGTTGAGTTGAATAATAATGAGACACTGCTCATTCCATGGCTAATCTGCTATGCAGAATTTTGTCGTACTAGTTCCGTGTATATATACATAGATACTACGAGGGGATATACACAGGCTATGGAGTGATAAGGCTTAACCCCATAAAATTCCTATTTTTACGGGTTCCCTTGTATCAGTTTTTTTTTTGCACGCTATTATTATTCGTAGTATCCTCACATTGTAAAAACAAATACTAGTTTAAATAAAAGGTGGAAGGATTTGCAAAAAATCCTGCCAATTTCCCATGGTTTACTTGCTAGTAATTGTAAGGAGTAAGTACATGTACTCAACGTGTTATAAGGAGTATTTAGTACTTGACTTTTACATTTTATGACCAAACAGGATGCTTGTACTAGATGTATGCATGTAGGAAGAACGTAAACAAGTGATAGAACCATCTGAGCCAACATCAGGTCGGAGTTTGATATAGAAAAGATTAATACGCCGTTATTTGTAAATAAAGCCTTGAGAAAGCATTTTGAGCTGTATTTAGGTTAAAGCACTCATAAAACTTGTTGTTAGTGTTTTCCATACAGTCAGTGTTTTTTTTCTTTATGCAGGTGCAAAGTGATTTCTAGACGGGTGCATATATCTCCACTTGCAAATTCATGGGCTACTATTTGCACTCAAGTATCTGTATATTTTTACAACATAGAGTTCTTATTGTAGATTTGACATGTATGTAGGTATGTAATTAGAAATAACTACACACATTGGCCTGAGGTGAAATTTCACACCGTATACACTCCCGATGGTTTGCACATTTTAATTATGTAATATGATATTATTTTTTTCTACCAAAAAAAAACCTAAGGGATTTGAATATCAGACGTACGTACGTTTATTATAAAAATAATGATTACTCATCGGATCTCGGAAAAAATGAAAATGCATAGATAAGTGGAGTAAACATGGGGTTTGTATATATGCAAATCCTTTTTATTACAGGAACGGAAAGATGATCAGAGGCTTAAAATGAAGCCAGTCAGAGAGAGTCACACACACAAGGGAAATACGAGTAGGTATATTTAATCCCCGTCATTACTTTAATTGTCGTCACCATTAGTATTCCAGGAACCTTGGAGAGCAGCCACCAAAACAAATATGTTATACATGGGAATAACTTGATTATTTAGCTAATGATAATTGCCTTCATAATTATGCGTAAATATGCGTCCCTGTTTATATACTCATACCTTATTTTCTATGAACTTCAAAAAATAATAAGAAGCTATACACGTGAAGAAATGACTGAGGGTCAGGCTTCCTTGAATCTCTGTTTAATTTGTAGACTAATAAATAAATTATAATTAATTGAGAATTATTTGAAGTCCGTTTATTTACAATACCTGAACTGAAGGTTGGGAGGTTGTTGCTACAGGAAAAGTCCCACTTAGAATCCACTTGACTGATATATCGATGCATAGGTTATTTATTTAAATATATATAGTCTTCAACACGATCAGGTAGTATAGTAACAAGAACTCTCAGTTTCCTGTTTGCTCAGTTTTATTAACGTGAGCTTTAAGACAACACATTAATCGTGCACTTGTACACAGTGTGAGTGCACTTTGCACCAATGCGTTTACACTTGCACTCTGTGTGGGGCTCTCTTTTGTGAAACAATTTTTTCAAGTGTAACTTTTTTTTTCTGTTTGTCGTTGGAATGCCCGATTGGATCTGACAATGAGCAGAAGTCCGTGTGAGGAATAAAGCTGGTAATTTAGATACAGAGATTCCCAGACACTATCCTGTGTATTGGATTGAGTTGACAATATTCTGTCCCGTATATGATATTCACATGGGTGTGTAAACTGTGTACATGTGAGAGGAACAAAATTACTAGAAATGTGATAATACAAAATCTAGCTGGTGCTAGTTGTGGTAAACAACACCCAGATAAAAGTCCCTCTTCCTTCTTCTCTGTTGACGAGGGTTTGAAAGGAGTTGTTTGTCACTACAGTAGTAGTACACTGTAGTTCATGGGGGGAGTTGAAAGTCTTATTAATCCTCTTGACACTTGAGTATATGGAAAAAGGAAAGAGATGAAATGACTTTTTGGAATTGCGATCAAGGTAAAATTTTCACTTGAAGCAATAAAAACTGAATTCACTGGGGTAAACTCGAGGTATAGACTGACGAGCAAAACAAAAGTTGAGGTTGGCTGTCTGTTGTCTCAGAATGGGTTTTGCCTACTAAATGGAATTTCATTCACCTCATCTCTGAGTACTAACTTGGGTGGAAATAAACACCGCTTATGTCTGTAGGAGTCAAAAACAAGGAGACTCTACAATTACCGTACGTCATGTTTCCCCACTATTTTTGGCACAGTCAGACTGATGCAGCCGCTGAGTTTTGTCTACATGTATGAGAACTCTTTCTCTCACAAGGCTTCCCTACATTTCTTCTTCCTAAATAATTTGCTGACTTCCATGCAAAAAGTCCCCACATGATGGAGAGGAGGTACAAATTATACTATAGGATAGTGTAGCTATTAGCTATATGGCTCAAGAATGCCAACATTGTATGTTCTCTGTGTGGACGGCTCTATGGGAATTTGTCGCCGATTTTTGTCTGATCGCATCACCCTGTAGTAGTCCTACACTCTTGTCTTGGCCTAATCTCCGTGTATACTCTTATTTAGAGTCTATGAAAATCACTGAAAGACTAAATTGTTATGCTTTTCCTACTGGGGTATAAACTGCAAGATCATCTGCAATGTATGCATTTTATCAATAATCATATGGTGGCATCATCTCCTCAATTTATGCCTCACATATTGCCCTACACAAATATATTAAATTTGTTTTTCATCCTATCAATAATAATTCCTCAGAATGTTTTTCCAAACTGTAGCACAGTCACTGCTGTAGAGATATGTTTTTGTATGGAGAGCACATACGCTTTCTCATGTTTGCTCCCATATAAATCATGCTCATCACATGTTTACATCCACTAGACCTTAGACACATAAAATGCGCCGTGAAGTGTTTAACAAATGTTTTAGGGGACTCAAATATGGGGCTAGTGTTTTTTTTTTGCCCTATGGATATACATATGTAACTATCTCCACTATCTTTACTTTTATATTTGTTATAGTTATTCTCATTGAGAACTTTACCATATAGCGTGTGTTCGAAGCTATCATATGACTAGCTGTGTTTGTTCATATGATCATCTGTCTGTGTTGTATTGATTAAGCTCCAAACTGTCAGGATGAATGGATGTTTTAAGGTCTGAGCTTGACTTATTAGCCGCAAAAGTCAAGTATACGGAGAGTATAAAGTACGGAGTACGAGGAATCGCGACCTGGAAGTTTTTACACACATCCATCAAAAAGCTATTAATTGATACTCTGGCCTACATACTTGCGTATGCATAATAAATATGACAAATTCCCCGTGATAAGAATTTCGTATGATGCAATTCGAGATGAGGAGAAAATCATTCTAATCTCACTATTTAATAACTATACGAATTCTCCAATAATAATTTGATTACTACGATAGTAACTTTCGTTGAGGATTGACGTATAGTTTACATGTTTTATTTTAATCCTCCACATGTAATTACATATATACCCAACCACCGTATGAAGACACAACTCTAATCCCGTCAGACCTTTTATAATTAAAATATTTTTAATAGCCTAGGTTTTACACTTCCGCATGAACATTTGTGGAAGTAATTTTTACGCACTTGAACATATGTAATTATGCATAAATTCTTTCCAAAAACATCCATGTGTCATCCTGAGCTGGAATTTTTTAACTTAATATTATTGTGAGAGTAGTATGTACACTTTATGATCCTCCTAATGTTTAGAGCTCTCAATCTTGGGATATTATGCAAGATGTAGTCAGGAGTCATTCTGTAGAAAATCATCCCTCCATCTGGTTTAGCATGTTGTTGACATTGATGTGTACATGATTACAAAATAACCAGTATTTAATAAGCTCCGCATCAGAAGTAGTAAGTATTGTAGGAACATACAGTAGATATTTAAATTACATTGTGATGATGTGATGATCCAGCATCCAGCACTTGCTCTGACTGTCTATGGTTCAACCAGACTCATATGACATTAGTTTTGTGGAGTGTGAATCATAAATATTGACGCCATCCTAAAAATACTTATGTGTAAGTAAGTACTTACTTATAATTAAATGAGTATAGACTTAAGTAGTGCCTTGAGTGCTTGCCAGGCAAGGAGGAAGGTTAGCATTGGAGGAAATCTTTCAGATCATTCTGAGTTACAAATGTCCCATATGTATTTTCCCATGTTCACAGTTTCATAGTCACTAATTATTGTATATGAAAGTCTCGCAATCAGTAGATTATTTTGGCTGGCTGAGCTATACAGAGCTGACCCGCTTGTTCTCAAGATGACATTTAAATATGAGGTTTCCTTTCTTCAGGGCTCATTTATAACTTCCATCGTGGTATTTTTGTGCCTTTCCTTTTGTAGGTTTTCCATACGGTGAAGTCTCCATGGAAGTATGCGGATGTGAATTTGGGATCTGGTAGTTGTTGTTAGTATGTTGTACAGTACTCTAGTGCTTGATTTCATAAGGCTTGACTGATTCCCTTACAATCTGTGGCGCGTTTCATAGGAACTCAGCCGTAAAAAAACGAAGAGCTTTGAGTTTGCTTCGGAGCAAAGAATAGAGTAGTTAGTGGAGTTGGAGTATGTAATCAAGAAAAAAATCGTTCTTGCAACTTTACCTCCAGGACACCATGATGGAGTGCTAGCTTAAAAGGAAAAGGGTAGGGCAGGAGATTTGTTGATATGTGAAACCGAACGAGTGCAAGTTCTTGATTCTAAAATTACTTCGCAGATATTCACGAGTTGGCAGGTTTCATGGTCAATGTCCTTTAGTCTGAGGCAGGTCTGACCTTGAGCAAGCAAAATTGGATGCAAAAATCCTGACGTGTCAATCTTATTTATGATCTCAATAAGCAATAAGTTGGATGTACATATGTGCTTGTCATGCATTATAAATGAAGATAGATTTTGTCTATTGAATTATTATTTCTTTAGATTTTTCTTCGGGATTTCCGGACAAAAGATTCAAGGGAATTACCAAATCCGTTTAAGGTCATTGGAATTGGGAACATTGGGAAGAATGTGGCAGACACGCACTACCTGTCAAATTTACATTGTCGTATCAATAAAACATTGATAACTGCATAACTAAACGCCTGATTGTGAGTCAGGAATATTAGATTGAGTCTTTGAAGAAGAAAATTACAATAATTTAGGTTTGTTATGCACATTCAAATAAGTACAAAGAAGGGGTTAGCATTTGCACTATTTATTATCTTCCAGAATCAGTTGTAGTTGTTGTCAGTACATGTTGTCCGTAGTTCTAGCGCAAAGACGCATTAAGTTGCCCAGATGGGTCTGACAATCGTGTTTGTATTATGTCTCCGACTGATTCACCAAAATGACAGCTGTCCTGGAAATGCATAATTCGCGTGTGCTCTCCAGAGTAAGCGTTTTAGAAGGTCTTCCAATCTGTTGCATGTAGATTAGATGCAATATTCGTACTTTCATCCAATTTATGTTCAAAAGAAGTATTGACAAGTATACAATGACTTTTCTACGAAGTTCGCGTTGAAAAGACAATGTAAGTAAACATGACTGCGTATACTAGAATGTTTTTATAAGGAATAAGGACTAAACCAAATTGTACGTCAAACAAAATGTGATTTATTCTTAGATGATTTTACAGAATCACAAAAAGCACTATGATTACACAACCTAATGGAAAACTCTAAAACATCTGTCAAAATTATCAACATATTGCGTAATCAAACAGTTGTACATATTCCAAAAAAACGCCCATACAATTTCAATTACAATGCAATTGTAGGAACTCAGGTACTCGAGAAGCTCCCGAGTTTCTATGATTCCTGAACTAATTCAATTAAATCGCACGCTCAGCCTCAAGCCCTTGACTTTGAAATTAAAAATCTATGTTTAAGACACCAAGTATTCAAACATTCATATTATGCAAGTACGATTTGACTGTATTTGTTACACTTCCCTTTAAAGTACAAATGAATCTCAGGAGATAAATTCCATCACGTAAATCGAATATTTTAGTAAGAAGTAATTATAAGATTACTATAAAAATATAAGTAAAAATCATTTCAGCTCCAATGTTTTTCAAAGTTAGCTATCCCCGAGTTTAAGGTAGTCTTATCTTTTACGTGTGCATTATGTAAGTGCTTGATGAACTTTTAGGAAGCCATATTTGACCAGTAATTACTCTAAAATTGAATGTCTGTGAATGGGTTGGAGTTGAGGTTTCAAAAATTAATCCATTGATCGAGGTCTGTTTCATTGTCAGGATTAAAATTAAAATGTAAGCTGTATCCGGCTTTGTTTAATAATTTAGGAAAAAGCTGAACTAAGGCTTTCTAAAAACGGAGCCATCTTGTGCCTGGTCCAGAAACTTGTGAGGTAAAATTGAAGTGAAAGTAATTTTTTTCCTTTTCAACCCTTTCAGTAACTGTCGGCAGCTCGGTTATCAGAATGGCATAATAATAAAACTATTATTCAACAAAATCATAATAGGTTTGACTATAATAAATTTACAATCTTAATACAAACATGGATCAAATTGAATTTGTTAATCATATGAAATTTTAAAGTTGTAAATTGCTGGTGTTATGCATGGTGTGGTGGGGAAAGAGCTGAGAAATTAAGGAATTATGCGCTTTACTCATCGCCTCTTATTTTACGTTAAAATAAAAAAAAAGCATAAGCAAAAAATGTATGACGAACAAGGATACAGAAACACCGAAATGTACTATACAGTAGTATATACTAAGCACTTGCTTATATTATTACTTTTTGGAAATCTTTGCTAATACAAAAATCGAAATTCAAGTCTCCTTTTTTTCAGGTTAAAAGTATGCTAAAGATATATTAAACGTCAAAAATTTTATTTCAAGTAATTACAGTATGTGTAGTAAAAATTGTTCTAACGTGTGTGACGTGAAACTACCGGTTGTTTCTGCCTCCCTCTGGCGTTAAGTTGAAGGAAAATTCAATTTAGCATTTTTCCACAAATGTATTTAGCAATTTACACTAAAAATTAAGTTCAATACAGAATAAAGATCACTAGCAACAATTAAGGGCTGTACACTCACAACCAGTTTTCTTTTGGCATGCAGTAAAACCATTTTGTCGCAGGCATTAAGGTAGATCAGCTCTGGAATATTATGCGAAATTTAATTCCGATTCTGACCATAGATTAACTTCCTTGGACCATCCGACTTTGCAAGAGACTCGGTTTCATATTGTAACAATTTTTGAATTGAGAAAAGTAAAAGTTGTGAAACTTACAATGAGCCACATGTCCATAATCGTAAAGTATGGGGACTTAGGAACTAGATATATAGAAAAATTCATGCAAAATAAATTTTGAATAAAATTTATAACTTCATTGTACCAGTGATTTCTCTATAAATTATCAATTTTCAAGAGTAATAAATGTAATGCTGAGTTTCTCTTCAATTGTATTCCTTATGTCTGCTGGTGAAGTAAGTATGTATGTATCTACATAGGGACAGATCATTACAGGAAATTTTTTTAATATTGATAATAATTTTTTGCTGGATAATCCCTGTTTATTAATTATCGATACTCCATCCATCAAATTGGTTTACTTTTAATTTCGAATGCGTCGTATTAATTGGTCTTGTATTTAACTATCCGCTGTCATTTCCCGGTTGCTAAACTCTATCTGTAATGCTTAGGTACAATGTGCAATCTTGTATTTCCTTTTTATCAGTGTAATGAACGTAAAGCATCAACGGACCGTTCGCTTAAGTTTAAGTTTGCAACTTACATAGCAAATATTGTGATTCTGTTGAAGTGCTTCCCATTTTGTTATCATTAGTTAGAGCCGTCTCATGGGTTTGGCATAATATAACCTTATATTGGGAAAGACCTCCATTAATTTATTTACTTCATTGACTTTTTGAGTTATTAAGAATAACATCATATCGTCGCTGAAGAGGCAAAACGTTCTAAGTGCTGAACAAAAGCATGCGCACGTAGACCATTTTGCCTCTTCAGCGACGATATTTACGTTGTGTAAATCATGTAGAAATGTTGACGGAGATCTCACAGCAGTAATTATATTAAAGAAAGAATTTCCCACAGCAGCATTACAAATTACAATCGCCTTTCTTTTAAACCGCTTTATTAATTTTCGTGTTTTTATCGGCTGACAGTCTGCCATCGTCAGGCATCAAACACCTATTTGTAGAAAATCTTTCCTCACGACAATGCAATGCCGTCGGAAAGCATATTTTAGAAAAATTGAATGTAAACACTAGATAAATTAATCATGCAAGACAATATATATATATATATCCGCTGTGTTTATGTTTTTTTAATAATTTTCAATAGGTAAATTTTTTGCTTAACAGCTTTCAAGTTGGAAGGAAGCAATCACTGTTTACATTCCAATACAATAAGTAATTTTACAATCGGACATATTTTCACAGCAATACCATAATTTTTACTTACGCAGTAACGCAAGACATACTTACATAACTTACTTGAGTTTGTTCTATTGCCCATTTAACTTGAACTCAAAGAGTAAATGAGCGTACATAAATTACTTTATTGTAGAATTATTTGGTTCTTAAAAATACCAACCAGCGTTAACACGTGAAGATATATTAAAAAAAATCAAAAAAAAATAATTATTACAATTCACATTTCTTCACACTTCTCTTAAAAATCATTTAGCGTTGTAAACGGTCAAGGCGGTCTTTAATCAGAGTAAGCTTCTGAGCAATTTCTTTAGCGGAAGCCTCAAACCTCGATGAAAATTCGACAATCATTTGAGCTACTAAGTCCTTACACTTCTCAATCAGTTCAGCTCTGAAAAAAAGAGAAAATTTGATTAATTTTATTGCTATGGCTTAGGATATATGATACACTGCAAAAAAATACTACTTACCGCTGCATAAAATTTAGTTGAAAATTGATGGAATCGTTCACAAAAACACCAATCATCATTACAATAACGTTAGCTATTTGAATATCTACACTTGCAGTTCCTGCAGCTTGTCTTGATATCAATTTTCTCCAAAGTCTAAATTTTATGAAATACATACATCACATTATTAATAGTATTCAACCCCTATTTAAACAAGTAATAAAGCACTTCGGAGCAAAACAGAATATAAAAGCTCAATTTGCGCAGTACCTTTCATACACCAGTAGAAGCTCTGTATATGGAATACCTACGTCCAACATTGTTTTGAATACCCACCCAGGATCTGCATTTTCAGCTGGCTTCATGGTTTCCAAATGTTCCACCAAATATTCTAAACATAAAACCAATGCCAATTCAGAATTATTTGCAGTGAATATGTGTTTGAATCTTCAGTATCATAGTGTACCAAACTTCTATAACAAAATGCTTATAGTAAGAAACAAAATAACGCACCGACAGGGAAAAATGCAGGAGCGTTCTTAAACTTCCTTCCCATGCTGACCAACTTACGCCGTATGATTTCCATTTGGGATTCCAACGAATGACGTTCACTAGCTTGCAGTTCTGTCAAAATCCAAAATTATGAAACACACCAGCGCAATTCCAATCCCTATCACCACAGTAGTAATAACTGTAATCATACCTGCTTCCACAATATCCGCCCACAAAGACTCAATCAATTGTTTTTCAGCATGACCAGCAGAATAGAAAATTTCAAGACGAATATCGTGGAGTTTTAAAGGTGTGGCGTAATCTCCGTAGAGCTGCAGAAACATTGTATTCAAAGTTTATTCACAACTAATACTTATTAAGTAATACTGCCCCGACTTTAAATATAAAAAATATACGCACCGTCGTAATGTTGTAGAGTTGTGCGTTTAAACGACCGGCAAGGTCCTGCAGGGTTTTGGCTTCGATGACATGAGAACCATCTTCTCCACCTGCACCTACCGTCCCTCCTACCTGAGACTGTAATTTCATATTGACCCATTCCAAAATCATCTTCTGAATCCTAGCGACTTCCAGCTTGGCTTCTAATTGTTCCAAGAGTTCCCCTTGAGAGTTGCAACTCTTGCAGCAAATAATGGCTCGTGATAAATATTCCATCCGCTGGTACAAATTTAGATTGGTCCTGCAAAGTGGAACTCATAATGTAAAAAAGTGGTTGGCGATGACCACATGTATGCTTGTAGGTTATACTTACATAACATAAACATCACTTACGTGGTTGATTCAGATAATTTCGAAAGAATCTGTGCAGCTGCAAGGTAATTATGATTCATTTCGTGGTGACGCCACAAAAGGTCTAAGACACGGGTATCGTTAGGATTAGGTACATCTGAAGGCCACTGGCCAGACACTACTGAGTCTGCCGCCCTTTGCAAGAAAGAATCTAAGTACGGGTGTTTAATTTCCAGCAAACGATCAAAAAGTTTCCTATCCATTAGCCAATTGTACAAGGCAATATGGAATGGCTCATCCTCTGAAGATAGAACAGCCCGAATCATTACATCGGCATATTCTTTTGCTTTTTCCGGGGAAAGCTGATCATCTGACGGAGGCTGTGCCTGCTTCAACAATGGGGATTGACGCGTAGCAGCAGTGGAAATAAATCCGTCGAGAATGTCCAGGACGATTTTGTAAATCTCTAATCTATGGAGCAAAATATTCATAATGTGAATTGGGTACTATCCTAGTTTTCATAAGTATATACGCTTGTATTTCAGTTGGTATGGTACCGCTTCTGATAAGCTTGCAAAGCAGTGGAATCATTACTGTTCCTCAGAGTCATTAAAGCCAACTGGTTTGGATCAGATGCTTGAGCGGAGCTGAGGCATAAACGCACAGCTCCTTGGGGAAATCCAAGTTCTGCGAACTGCTTGCAAAAGTTGCGTATGTTGATTCGTCCATGACCGCAAATTTCTTCACAGAGGTGCAATGCTTCTTGAAGCATTCCCTCCCTATCTCTTCGGTCTGAGATGATTTTTACTTTAGCCAGGATCTCAGCAACTTTAGACCCAATAGCATCCTCATTTTTGAAAAGTGTTGGGCAAACTTCCCGAAGTCGAATACTAATGGCGTCAACTGCGGCATTGTCACCAAGATACCTAAATTTAGAATATCTTATGTGAAAATAGTTGCAAGAAAGGTTGTTTACGGTGGCCTGATCACAAAACATACAACGTTAAAATATTATTTAAATGATAATTCTTACTTGGAAACTAAAGCGTTGATAATAATTGCTACGGTACTGTATCCGTTGACCACTAGTTCTTTCATAGTTGAATTATGAAGACGATCATCAACTCCCTTAAAACCATAAGGTCATTAATTAATTTTATGAATTCTCTCACTGACCCTGAATATTAAATATAACTTACATGCAACACAATGTGAAACTGATGTTCACACAGGAGCTTCCACATTCCCAAAACTTCTAATGTTAGTGACAGAAAATTTCGAAGGGCAGCAATAGAATTTTTCTCTTGCTCTTGATTTAAGGCCCTACGGGCATCTGGTGTGTTCATTGAGGTTGGGGTAACATTAACTCTATCATATTAAAACCATTTTAAAATCATTTAAATTTATTGAAATGTGTACTTGAAGCTTATCTGACATACCTACTAATATACAAGGAAGGATTGTTGTTAATAAAAGTCAATACACTTCCCAGGAACGTAATTGCGTAACCAACTTCATCTCCGTTGATATTAGGCGTAATCTGCGCATAAATCAACGACTTACAATTAGTCATGTCCTGCCAAAAAAATATTCAGGATTCTTATTGTATCTCTTACCAGCTTGACGGCATTAGGACCTTCAGGATTGCTAACTTTGATAAGCTGTTGGTGCCAAAATGGAAGTAAAATACGTGCGACAACAAGATATAACGCATCGTGCCTAGGAGTGTAAGGAGAGTACATATCTTGCTGAGGACTTGGTTGATACGCACCAGGGTGGAACTGTTGTGGCACACCAGTTTGTTGAAACTGTGAAGCATACTGTGGTTGCTGGGCACCGGGATAAAAGGATTGTTGATTTGGCACACCAGTGACATTAAACTGTTGTCCCAAAGGTGAGCTAAAGGATGTTCCAGGTATGGGAGACTGTGGAGAACTGGCACCAAAAGCATCTTGAAATGATGCGAAACGCTCCCGATCTCGGTTAGGAGTAGATACGACATTAGGGTTAAAAACAATGGTTGAATCATGCATACCTGAAATTAAAATCAACCTTAGCTCAAACAACCTAAGAACACACTGATATGATTTTTCGTATCTTAGGTGTATTCAACGCGGTGAACGCGAAGATTGAAAAAGAATTCAACATTACCTCCTGGAAAAGTAGCATGATGGGCGTCAAAAGTACCAGCTCCAGCTGGTGATATATTTGGTCTGCTTTGCTGGTTTGACTCACTAATCGAGCCATACATGAAAAATGCTTTCGTAGCTAGGTCGTATATCTAGAAAATAAAATATAAATATAACTATAATAAGCAGATTCACTCTTCATTCCTGGATTTGTAGGAGCTAGATAAATATGATGTAGACTGTAATGAACGTGGCTTACTCCTGGTTCAAGATGATTGTAAGGGTGAGAAGCAAGGAGAACCACATTAGCAAGAGGCTGTTCCCTGCTAGCGCATAACTCAAAATGCCCCTTGATATTTTCAGGCCCTTTACGTTCAATTAACAAGTCTCGAAGTAATTCGAATGGCTTGGACTGGCGAAACACTACAGTTCCATTTGGTGTTAGTACCACAATTTGTCTACTCCACGCTAAATGCTGCGTGACAACATCTGGCAACTGGGATTTATTTAAATCCAAACCATTTGTAGTTTGTAACGGGATGGCAGTTATATCTCGAACATATCCAGGAAGCATATGTACAGAACATACTTCAGCACAATGTTGGGAGGGATACATTAATGGAACAATGAACCATGTGGCATCTTGATCTTGGCTGGCTTTGGTAACAAATGTGTAAACACCTACACAAAAATAAATATATTGAAGCTATAATTATTACAGAGTATAATTTGAGCTTGATATCTAAGTTAAAATTAAAAGTATAAAAAAAAAACTTCGTTTGATGAACGGCTTACAAATTAACACATACATTTGCTCGGTACATATATCAACTGAGGCTAGCTTAATTAACTTATTACGCTAAAACACCACGCTCATTAGGCTGTCTTTGCCCATGTCGAATTATAATCGCTTTGAATTTTCTTTAATTACCATGGCTAATATAAGCTGAGTGGCCAAAAGGTGGCTTTCTTGTTCCAGAGGTAGGACAGTAACCTGGTGGCATCCGAACATGCACTAGATTGAACACTTGGGGCCTCACATTCGGACCTCTGTTGACACTTTGGGGAGGTGAGTAGCAAGAAAAATAAATTCTACAACCAGAATCCGTCACGGCTACTAAGTTCAGTTCACCTAAATTGTGCAATACATCAAAGTATACTTTGTAAGTACAGTTATCATAGCCGGTACACTTAATGATTACTATTTACTTTTAAGTTGACCTACCATATTCAATGACCCCAATGCTAATGATCTTCCTTACAAAATTAGGCTCTAATGTGTTCCTCGAAATTTTCATTACATTTGATACTATTGTATCAAAGCTTAATGAACCCACCGAACGAAATGTCTGTCCGTCATGCCCAAGATCGTAGGCCTTCAAACAGAAGTATTTTACATTTGTAAAGTTAGCTTTTCTTCATATATCTGTAATTGTATTAAATTATTTTTCTTAAAAATTATGTTACTTACGACAACTGCCCCAGAAGATGAACGTGTAAATAATAATTTCCTAGCATTATCAGCAACGATTTGAGCAATAGAATCTGGATTAGAAGAAGTCAAAAACTTTGGTAGAATTGACGAAAAAATAGAACGTGTCAAATTCGTTTTCCAGCATCTATCGGATATCCACCCTCGTTCAGACTATATTTCAAATAAAACATAAAAACAGTCAATGTATCAGAACTCGAAGAATCAGCTATAAGGATTGCTGAATCTGCATTACCTGATAAGCAATTTCATGAAGGGTTCCATCCAACGCGCCCAGGAAAATCCGCCCAGTGTCGGCGCCAGCAATCACAGGAAAACGAACTTCATCGGTAGAAATCACAAAAATTGGCTGGGACACTAACTCTAGAACTATATTTTAAAATTTCAAAATCTATAAAATCACACCATTTAATTTTAAAATATTTGTGCAAGATTTAATTTACCAACTTTGAAGCATACGCAACACTAAACTATAGATTAAATTCAGCAAACGCATGAAACAACCAACTTAATATCTTCATAAATTAACCTGGATTTTCGGAACTGCTTCCTTGAGTAGTAATGAATCCCAAGACTACAATGCTCGAAATCGTGGATACACAGAGAAGGTGTTGTATTGAAGGTCGAAAAACACGAGGTCGAACAGGAACAAGTGCCATAGTAATGATAGACTCCTTCAACCCATCGTAAAAAGACAAATCCGACCTGCAGGGAAAAAGGATTCCAGGAACCCATGGATTACAAGTCTGAATCCAGTGACAAATAATAACAACTAAAATAATTTATACACACAATATACAATTCACCCTACCCATCTCTAAAATCCCACAGGTACAAGTCACTGTCAATAGTCATCCAGGCCCGGTATATCTCAGGGAAAAGGCCCATTTGTACACTATCAACGTCAGGTTCTACAATGAAACCAAACCCTAAATTACAATACTTCAAGATACTCCCCCAAGACCACCTCAAAGCAACTCAAAAGAACAAAAATTCCTACGGTTTAATAATTCCTGAAGTTCCGAAGGAATAGGTGCGGTATGGACTGTCGTGAACACATCCTTTGGCATCAGACCCCTTTCGAATACTGGTGGGTAGTCATGGTCCAGAAACCCACTGATGGGATTCGATTCTGTAACAATCATCACAAAATTCAAACAAAATTCAAACTCAACCCTCAAAAAAAAAATCCGACAAACAGTGTCTCTCACCCTCACTTCCCAAAAGGCAATTGTACAAAGTCGTATATTTCAAATCCTTATTGGCCATTTGGTCCACAAACCGAGATGCGAATTCAACAGGATCCACTTCCGAACCCCCCGGGACCGTGCCCGGTCTCGGCGTCATTGTCACTGTCGGAGCCATAATTTATTTCCTCTTCCAACACCTCAACCCGAATTATTACTTCTCAGCCCACAACGTCTCCACCTTCCCAAATTCAAAGTTTTGTTCCTACAATAACCACAAAACCAATCCAAATTTCAATTGACATACAATCAAATCATAATTTTGAAACAATTTTAATTATCGTAAATCACCCTACAATTTTAACAAAAGGTCCGGAAGTAATAATTATTTCAAAATCCCTTAACGCCGGTCACCGGTCTCCTCCGTACACACTGACACTCTTCCGTCAAGAAGAATTTACGAGTTCTCCTTTCATCTTCAAAGTTAGATTCACAACTTTGAATTTTTTATCACGGTATGCACAAAACAGTGTTCAAAGTTTAAATTCATGCAGTTTTATTCTGACGGTTGATCAAGTATAAACAGTCTTGGCGTTCTTAGTTGCAGTTCCATGCACTTCCCACTTGCTCAAAACCTACAAATATTCCTTTGATGTGATACCTACATTTTGTAGTTTGAAGAGTAGAATACTTACTCCTAAACTAACCGCCTTCTCCCAACATAGCAAGCACGTTGGCTCACAAACGCATGAACTATAGCAGTGACAATGTTCCATTCAAAGAATGCTTCCAGCCAGTTGAGCCAGTTGTGCGAGCTCAGAAGAGGTGAGTGCGGGAGAGAGCAATGGCAATTGTACTGAGGATGTACTTGTGTGCTTTTAGTTTGTACGTTTGCAGTTTCTGAATCCACATAGTCTTCCCGCAGCATGTCTGTGGGTTTTAAAGCACTAGCTATATGCTGTATGCTGCATGATGTGCTTTCAAAACCGCATACAGCTTCATTTGAATTCGAGCCCTCCAAACCCAAACATGATTGTTTCAGTGGATCCTAAAATATAATTCTCAAAGAGGTCTCTGCCCTTCAACAACTCAATCTTGAACCCAACTGATGCTCCCACACAGAGATCCACAAGTCCTTGTTGACTGGCTCGGGATTGAATTAAAAAAATTGGATCATTAAAAAATGATAATTGATTAGAAGCAATAACAAGGAGTTTTAGTAGATAGCTATATAATGTAATTTGATTATTTTTTGTGAAGCAAAGTTTGTGTTTCATAGTGGAATTTGTATTAAAACAATTGTTTCACTTTGCCCCATATACGAATCTCCATCTGACAGTAGAACAAGTCTACAGAGCCTCGTAGTTTACTAGTTCGTCTTTTCATTAGATATTTTGAGCTTGTTAGTACGAATCTGAAAGAATATTGTTCTGGAGACTCGGTTCAAGCTTTTAAAACTCATGTAATATTTTCTGGGCATGTGTACATACATAGGTGTGAAAATTTAGCTCAGAATGATTGCGGTACCACCATGGCGGACCTGGTATGCATACCAGGGTGAAAAGAAGTCCTGATTTGACCTACGGTCACCGGATGACCTGATGAGCTTGAATTTAGTCCTGACTTCAAAGCAGCTGACAAAAATATCTTTTTATAGGATTTTGGGGTAAAGTCACTCAAATTTGTTATTACTTTTCATAAAGTCCATCGTAATACTATATACACATGAACCTAAATGCCGCTCTGTATGTAAATGGTTTTAGTAATTTAATTTTGAAGGGTTTAATTTCGTAATGACCGACATTGCAGTTGTATGGGGCATTTCTGTAGCGTTGACTTAGAATTACCAATAACATATTATAATATCTAACAGGTACAAGTTATAAGTTTAATTAGAAGATTACATTTCTGGTTGTTAAGATCGGTAAAAATTGTTTTTATTAAATTGTCGGAATACCTAAGAATAGTAGTCTTTACAATGTGCAGTGGAATACTGTTTTATTAAGTGTAGATGCAAAGGAGACAACGAGACAAGTATTCTTGGTACAACATCTGTAGATTTGATGCAAGTTGTGGTAATGGTGGGATGATGGATTTTAGAAATATTTCAAGTTCGGACTGTCTTTCTTGATTGGCGAGGCAAATATTTCTAGAGTTCAAAATAACGGTTTCATTAACTTTAGGAAAAACCAAAGCGGCAGCTTTAGTTCAAAATGTTCTAGCTCCATTTTGACTCGAAGCTTTGGTAAATGAAATAATATCTCAAGAATTTTCTATCGGGTCAGATACAATCAATACAAAAAACTTGTGTCTTTCACTTGCTTTAAGACACTTTGTTCGGTTTTTATGAAGATACGGAAGAATCGGGGCAATTGTATTTTCTGTCACGGAGGAGTTCGTTCAAAGTTTTGAAACTACATTCAACAAGTTTTCTTCGGCACGTGCAAGTCAAATCACACTACTGCACACGGGCGCGTATTAAAACGTTTGTGGTTGTCATATACGTACCTTATACATTCGTTTGTACTGTTGATAATTATATTCACTAACTCTCCGATTAAATTTCCCACGTATAATCGATATCAGTAGGTGTGTACAAATTTTGAAAAAAACGTTAGCATTCATTTTCGAATTACGCATGTGCAAGCTCGTACGACATCTACCGGTCGATTTGAAAGAGAATTTAATGGAAGTAACAAAAGCTTAAAATCTCAGTTTCAATGCACATATATATATACGAGCATAAACAGCCATCGGCTTCGCCAATGGACGATACATATGTATATACGCAACGCAAATTTTTAGCCTGGTGTTGTATTTGCGGTAATTGGTACTCGGAAACCAATCGGAGTGCGTTTGGGAGGGAGAGCGAAGATTTAATTTTCATCATTGTCAAATTATGTTATTAGGATATATATATATATGTATTCATTTGTGTTTATACGTGACCTCATTTAATTTTCGGAGGTCAAACGGATGACCCGAACTCCTTCAAAAACAATATGCTTCTTACTTTTGACCCAATCAACTCCTAGAAAAAAATTGAACTGACTGATGCCATTGGCTCGGCAGTGGGTTGCACGTTGGATTGCTAATGGAACAACATTACGATATGATTTTCGCACGTATGGGGGAGTCAATTTTTCACGGGAGGAGCCGTGGGTATTAAATCATTCACTAACAAAACAACACTCGCAAAATTTTTGTTCAATTCTAGAGTAATGAGCATTTCAATGAAAACCCGATCATGGAAATCTCATTCAAAAGGCGGAAAAAATCCCCAAAAAATGACTGCTGGCTTGGACAACATCTTCTGTCACACATCCTCTTCTGCGGAATCAGTGACACATGGGATCCACAACTGAATGTATGGCAGAAAAAAGTCAAGATTAGCAAGCAGCAATATCGCCAATATGTCACCCACGCTTTGAACCAACCCATTGAAGGATAACTATATAATCTTTTGAAAATTATATTATTTACAATTTACATATTAACGGTATTGTGTTCAAACAAATGACCTATTGTTTTTTGGTCTTAATTAACTAACGTAAAGAGCGCGACTCCCTACATTACTCGGAGGCTACAGTTTTTCTGAAAATATTCTTTCATATTCAGACTCGACGCATCAAACTTACCCACTCACTACACACATTTAAAAAAAATATTATCTAAGATTAACTAACAGTAAACTTGTTCCGGTCTGAATTTCTCTCAACCTTCCTACCTACGTTAATCACTCATGATAATTCTCAACAATTATAAACAATTTCATGAGTAAAATAAGATACTCTTAGTCACATATTTCAGTCCCTTAAAAAGTTTGGGGTACGGGGAAGTAATCGGGTTCGGGAGCCCTGTATACGCATACGGGTCCAAAGTATTTACAATCACATGGGACATTCATAGGTTCCCTGGAGTGAAGGCGGAGCCTAGGCATGTTCATAGTTCGGTGTGTTCCAGTCTTATTGTCAGCTGTTCAGCCCGAGAGTCAATTCATACGTACTCCACCCTCAGCCTCAGAGCAAGCTGTAATAATTACAACTTATTAAACAAGCAGGTGTAAGCACTTGTTTACAGAGTGGGAATCGTTTTGTAGTCGTCGGTCGACGTCCTACAAGTGCTGTTTGTATGGAAGTAATTACCTCGTTGTTATAGGAGTTTAGCTCGATAAGTATTTATCTGTGTAGTCCGTGACTGGAGTACTGGAGTTGGGTCCATATGTAAGTGTAACTTTAATTATTGTTTTAAGTACCTTTTGCATTCTAATTATTAAACCTACGGATATTGAGGTGGAATTTGTGAGGCTTGACATTTTATTAGTTTGTCTACCGGAATGTGGTGTGAGTTACATTTAAAAAATAAAAGTGACACCGCAAATACTTATTACAGGTAACCTATTACTTTTAGTGTAATATTAGTAAAAAGTGCATGGGAATTTGCATATTGTGAAATATTTACATAAATCTATAGGCAGTTCAATGGAAATGTGACAATTTGTCGTCAGCACAGTTTGAGTAAAGTCCCATCGAATGTTCAGTGATGCATTGCTTATGTATATGGCAGTGATACGTAAATTTGTTGGCTGATTATTTGACACGGTAGAAATGGTTAAATTATATTAATTAAGTGAATTTATGTTGTCGTTCATTCTTTCAGTATCAATCAATTTACCAAGTGCTATTGGTAGATAAATCCCTTGGAGTATATGGTTGTTCCATGTTCATAAGTTTGAGATTTTGAAAATCCAAAAACAATTTAAAATTTAAGTCATAGTGTGTGGGAAGGTTCATAGTAAATATTAAAATTGTTTTGCTTGCTTTGCTTTTTTTGTAGGGCGTGGAATTAAATGTGATTTCTTTCGGTGGAAGTATAGTACAATGTATTTACATATGTTTGTTGATCTGTTGATTCTACAGATTTTAGGCGGGAAAGAATCCTTCGTTGTGGTGTTCGTTCCGTGCATAGAAAGTACATATATGTGAAAGGATATATCGGCTCTGAAGTTCTGTTGGAGTGACTTTAGTAAAACGGGAAGACTTGGCAGTAGAAGCTTCTTCATAAATATTGCCAATCATGGTAAGGAGTTCAGAATTGTTCAGTATTCTTTAACGTGCATGTGGAGTTAGTACATTCTTTCTGCGATTGTGAGAGGAGATGTAAATGTTTGTATTTTACCACGGACAGCGGTTAAAATTGGGGGATGCAGTGTGTATCTGTGTAAATATAGGACCGCTGTAGACCTACAAATGTTGTTGAAGTTACTTGGAACTAGCCGATGTACGTCTATACGTGTTTTAGACTACTGAGTTTAGCAGGAGGGTTATTGTCGGAAAATGTTTACGGTATCGGAAGATATTCCGTCCTAATAAGTTAGGATAGGTTTGTTACGATCACCTTACGGTTTAAACATTTTTGGGTTCAAAAACTAGATAGTTGGTTTTTTCAGTTTTTTTCTAGAATATCAAATATTGTAACAGAGAAATAATAATTTTGGCTATAGTTTAAATATTTAGATTTTATTGGTTGGTTGCAATGACTTGGCGTGTTTACATTTGTCATCACCGTATATTTTAGGGAAAGCAACGAGCAGATGGAACTATTCACGTAACAGTCATGACGAGTCTACCAGAATTCAAGCCCATTATTTGCTACAAAGTTAACATGAAAAAAACAACGTGGAATGAAGTCTTATCAGCTAATGAGGTTCGTTCGTGATAGCAATTTTTGAACCACCGGTGATTTTAGGTATAGCAAGATAACTACTACCGTGGAAAAATAAAAAAAATAATCGTTTTCCCACTTCATTTTAATACTTTTTAGATTTCTATGGACCCTGAGAAGTATTGCCTGAAAAGCGTCGACCGAAAGAAAATATTATTGCCCAATGAAAAAGTAAATACTGGAACTTCATAAGACTTTATTCATATAGTTTACAGTCCATACATATAATGAATATGTCGTTTTAATTTAGGTTTATAGCTACGTTTCCACATTCCAGAAGAGTTGGCAGGAGTATAAGGTAGTATTGACTGCAATTACACCGACTGATCGCAAGAAAATTGCGGAGAAAGGGAAGAAAAAGCGGGGTGGACCTCGTCCGGGCAAATCTCCGAAGAAGATGGCCTATGTAAGAAAGCCTGGTACTACTTCAGCTATGCCGAATGAGGCTGATTTTCCAAACCCTCATTTCGACTTGAATTATGAGCCAGGGTACCCTGAAGATTTATTTCATCCGAATGATCAAGGGGTGGGTGATACTGGAACATGTTAGATCTCAAGTTTTTTTTAAATAAGAAATTTGATGGTGCTGATAAAATCCGGTTTTTGGTATTTGTTTTAGGTTGATGAGATTTTGACTAGAGGACACCAATTTCAAGAGTTTGACGACTCCGCAAGTCAGGACTCACAAGATAGTCAATTGGGATTGGAAGATATTAAAACAGCTGCAATCGCCCGTTTAGTCAAGGAAACTCCGAACAGTGTGGTAAATAACATCCATTGCAATTGGTTCTTTATATTGTTGTTAATATTTGTTAATTGCTCAGTTTCTTTTGTTTTCATTTAAAGATGCACAGTGTCCGAGGGGAAATGCGTAACTTGAAACAGAGACAGAATTACATGAAGATTGCGCGGTACATTCCATTAACAATCGCATTGTTGAGCCATATGTTTAAAGAATCTTAGATTAGATTTGGCAGAACGTTGAGCACTCAAAGTAGTGGTCATGCCGATGTGTATTAACTACACAAGTATTTTCATATCTTATGATCCTATTATTATGTAATGCAATTTTTGTTATTTTCATCTACGTGCAGTAAAACCTGATTGTGAGTGTAAAGAAATTTAGTTTCGATCCATGTGCAATTAGCTGTCTGAAATATATTATGTATGTATGTATTTGTGTGGAATAGAGTATAATCTATCATTGTGGACTGATAATATTTGAGAACAGAATGTAACAATTAGTTGGAAAATAAGTTGCAACAATGAGGAATTAATAAGACATAACGAGTAATAATAGTTGTAAAATAGAATACAAGAACCGATGATACTATTCTGGCCATGATGAGATGAAGGTGACCTAAATAGTAATCTCAATTCGCACTGAAAGAAGGGGAACTGCTGTACAAATTTTTACAAAAATTCTAGGGAATTGTTGCAAATCAATGGTAATGTGCATTCTTCATCCCTGTAATCAATGCCCCCTAAAATTGTCTCCACGTCTACTTTAAACAGGTAATGTTTATAATTGTTATTTGCGCTGCAAAAGGCAAAGCGTAATTTCACTGCGCTCTTATCTAAAGAGATTTTGACCTTGAAGGAATAATGCTTTAGACTTAGGAAATAAAGCATGTTCGCTTCATGGTATGACTCCAATGTCCAGGTACATTGTCGTTAGCTTTTCAAACTCATGTCCTCGTATACACCGCGACCATTCGGTGGAAGAGAATATCATTGATTTTTAAAGGAATGCAATTAACACGTCCTACTACTATACATACATAGTATGTCGGTATCATATCAAAAGTTGATACCATCGCTCTTTTTTAATTTTGATACCTTTGATACCTTACGAAGGGACAGGCTAAAAACTGGTGGGAGGCAAGCACTACGGAACTGGTATGATACCAAGGTATCACGAATTGATGCTTGTTCGCCCTTCAGATTTATGAATGGTATCAAAATTTTTGATGCATGAACGCACACAAACTGTACAGCTTAAAAAACTAAAAAGCTGCTTCCATTCTAGTCTCCTGTAACAGTAGTAAATTAGTAACTAAGTGCAACTACTTACTCTAGTGAGAATTAAAAACATTGTAATTACTCTAAGAGTCTCAGCGGCAGTTCTCATTAGCTTGCCATTGAAATCACATTACTGCACTACTAAAAACTTTGAAAGAACAAACCCCAAATGAAAGTCAGTGGTAATTTTCTAATTTACATTTGTGGAAATGTGAATATACTAAACTTGCAAATACAACACGCTTTTGTTGCATTATTTTGCAGTGGCTGTAAAAGTATAAAAAGGAAAAAATTGTCCATTCCATTCAGTAGGCTCCAAATATAACTGCCATGTTCGAATACTCGGCACGATTATTTTTGTGGTGTAGAGGTACGGTCCCAAATCTATATTTACTAAAGGGCTTGAGCCTCGGCTTGCGCCCTCGGCAAATACTGACCGTGTGTTGTTCCGGATTCAAGTCGATTTATAGGTATCTGTATTGTTGACCGTACCAACAACAACTACGTGTCTAGAATGTTACTATCTATGTACATACATGACCATAAGTAATATTAAGTAATAAGATTATGCGTAATGTTCGAGTGCTCCCAGTAACTTAAAGTTGTTTTTCTAATATGCCTTCCATTGACCGCTTCTTCATTAAAACCCGTGCTAGATCCACTACGGCTTTCAACATTCTTAGCGGTCACCGCTGATTCAAAAATAGTACCCAGAATATCTCGCAGATATTTTTCATTAATAGTTTAAATCTCTACACCTTGTGAATTCGAGTCAAATTTGCTCATTTTTCGGTTTCAACAACCAGTCTTGTTATACAATTGTATCAGTGGAAGTGAATGCTATTCTATAGTTGCAAATTGCAATCGATCGGTTGCTAAAGTTGCGGAAGTGCCTACTTATCAACTTCCCACAGAACAATGTACTACCTGTAATTATTCTTACTCTAAACTTGTCGCTCAAATATTTGCTTATTAGAACATAATCATTGCAAATCAAGCAACGTGTCCTTTAGTTTGTACCTATGTAGCCTCTATGACTCACAGTGCCAATTGCTCAGGTCATAGGCATAGGCATGTCATGTGCATGCACGTGTCATTTTTGTGAACGAGCTGGCCTATGTACATTTCCACTAATATCTATCCAAAATATGTAAATATGTATTCTGGTTCGAATGCATTATTTTTATTGACTACTTTCTGTACCTTGGATATAATTATAACAAAGTAATTACTGCAATCGGTAAGTCACAAATTGTGACTCACAATTGCATTAATCGTGTTTCACCGTAACAGCGAGCCGGCCCGACCAGGAGTACGCGAAGTTTGTAAACAGGTATCAAATTCTGCTGATTGTTACAGCACAAATGATACTATTTTACCTGGTATCATTTTTTGATACCACCTCCCAAACCTCGACCCCTTAAAGCCATTTGCTGACCATTGATACGCGGTATCAAAAGTATCAAAATTAAAAAAGAGCGATGGTATCAACTTTTGATATGATACCGACATACTCTGTATACATATAGTAATATTTTATACGGAGTGTTTATATAATAATGTTGAGACTTAATATTATTTTTAGACTAGACGTTTGTTAAAATACCAAAGATCTACATATGGGAATGTAGATGAGTAGTAAGAAGTAATAATTGACTTGCTCTCTCTCTGTAACAATAATAATTTGTACTTATATACAAAATAAAGGAGTTAGTATCAAGATCGTGTCAATCGCTGAAGTCTGACTGCTCTGGTGAGTCTATCCCCAGTGGATTCCCCATTGTGTCAAGCTCATGTCACATGTTATTTTTCACAACATTTCATGCACCATGACTTACCAAAATTTGTTTACTTTACTCAGCCTTGCATCTAATTTCTCTAAAATTGAAAACAATTTTTTATAATTGATTTATTTTACAGTAAAGTCTGTCACCAGTAGAAACAAGTACATACATAAGTAGTATCCGCCAAGTCGTGCGCAGCCCCATATTTCGAACGGTGAAAGTATTTAATGAAGTATACTTTCATTAAAAACATTCCGGAATCAACCACGAGCTTGGCAATCTTCCCCCTTTTTCACTACCTTACATTATCCATACTGAATAAAAAGAAAACTAAAAACTTGTTTGGAAATTGACATACTAAAGCTTCGACATTAAGCATTGGTTCCCTTTGCATTCACGCGTGGTACTAAAATATGTATACATAAAATACTTTCTGAGGTATACGCGTATACGCAACATAACGTATGCTCATTTTATATATAGCACACCAACATGCACAACGTGTATATTGCGTCAGTTCAATTAATAGTTCCCAAATTCCGTCGGATAAATACGCAATTATTTTTCAAATTTCAGGAAAAAAATTAGGTATCCCTAAAAATATTTTTTTTGACGATCGCTGGCCGTCGTCATCTACTCATTAGAAGATCGGAAGTGTGGAATTATTACCAGACTATGGATTAGGATTTTAGTCCCACTTTGTCAGTAAATATTCGGCGTCGTGGATGAGCTATGCTAAAAAAACAGTAATTATTCATAAACACATTCTGTTCTAAACTGGTTCCGCTCTGTCATCTCTTGTCATTTCAAACGAAAGTCAATGCAAAATGCAAACGTTTTTGCTAACGCACAAATCAAAGGAATAATATCAAAATTATACCGAAGGGAAAGCAAGCCTTAAGCGGCAGTAGCTCCTAAAGGAACTTTAACGGCTTAAGTAATGTTAATATTAAGGGACGCTTGGTTGATTACGTCCAGATACCTCTCGACTATATAGAAGGCATCAGAGCTACCGCATCGAATCAGGAATCCGCAGAAGGACGCTCCACGCTGGCCCTGTGTAAATTTGAGCATGCAAAGAGCAGTAATACATTTCGTTTAATTGCCCAACTTGGCAGTAGTGCATAGCGTCCTGCTCAGCGTCAGTTCAAATTTTAGCCGTTTCAAAATTTTAATACGAATTATTTCAAACAGTAACGTGAGAATTGGGATCCCAATAACATCAGCTTAAAATTAGTGCGAATATTTCTGAACTTTCTTAACAACAAAATACGGAGTAAAAATAGACACGTAATTCAATTACGAAGTTCCGCTTCAAGTGTGCAGAATTATTTCTTGTGATTCAGTTTCAACTTCATGGTCTTTGGGGTGTTCCCAAAATTTTTTAAACTGAGCAAATACAAGGAGGGAGAATTATGGTATGTGAGTAAACTTGTAGAGTTGACATTTTTGTATATTATAAAGAAATATTTGGAGGGGTCATTGCCATCTTGTTTTGTAACATGAATAATTCTGTTTTGAAAGAATCCATCCATGGCCTGGTCACCGACATTCGTAACAGTGAAGTCGACCGTTCCGGGATTCAGGCCAATAGAATGTTGGAAGGTGAACTTGAGAACCGATACGTGGCAGAATGTTTTGGATTCTAATGGGGTATCTTTATGTGGTTATGAGATAGTTTTAATTTAATAAAATATGCCGATATTAAATATTGGTGGTAATTCTAAGGATTGTGTTTAGATGACCGTGGACATGAAGGAGTACTGCCTTAAAAGCTGCGACTTGAAGACTATCATTAGGGCGGATGAAAAAGTAAGTTAAAACACATTCTGTTAATTATATTGGGGTAAGGGCAGTCGATTTAGAAGGATGCATGTCGATATTTCAGTTTACTGGGGTGTATAACTCGGGCCGGGCTTATATGTGTTAAGTATGTTATGTGGTGTCATGTTTTTTCGGATGTAATGTTTATGTTTTCAAAATTATGTTCTGTGAAAGGTACATAAGAAGTGGGAACAAATAATTTGACAGAATAAGAAAAGTTTATTTTTAATAATGCTGAATGTGAAGGTGCTTAGAGTTGTAAGAAGCAATCAGTGTACCTTAAATGTTAGAAGCGAATGGGCGGGTTAGTTTGTGGATGTCTTATGCTAGCCTTTATTACATCATGTAATAAATTCTTTATTCTAGGTGGCATCGTATATCAGCAGATATAAGAAGAAAATGAACGTTTATACGGTCAAACTATCCAAATTGACAAGTGGAGACCGTGAGAAGATTGGGAACAATGTGTTAAGAGCTACCCAGCTCAATGGCTTTTCTTCTTATCAATCTGGACGTCATGCAGAAACTCCGCAAAGTACTCCACAGGGACCTTATGGAAGTGTTAATAATACAAGAGATCGAGACCCATTTTATCGATTGGAGCAGAATCACAATTCTCATGATTCACAGCATCAACGTCGTTTCTCTGAAGATTTGCTTGATATGACCTTTGAAGATAATGAGGTGTGTACAATTAGTGGCAGGAATGATAAAGATTATCAGTACTTGTTAAAGCCTGGCATTTGAATACCAGGTCCAGAGATTGCCATTTGGGGTGTCGATTCCCGAGACAAATCATTATTTCTTTAAATTTTTATCTCTAGGTCGTCCGAGATCGTCCAACAGGGACAGGTACTGAATATTTCGATGATAATGCGAGCCAGTTCTCGGAGGAGAGTCAAGTTGACTTAGATGATCTCAAGGGAGTGGCTCTAAAACGATTGGAACAAGCGCCAAATAGTTCGGTAATGTATATTATATGATAAAATCCTTACTAGATGTTGCTTTTTACCTCATTATGTGCTGCTCCCAAGCTAATAATTCAGATTATGTACAGTGTTTTAAAGTTCGAGAAGAGATTCAAAATTTGAAACGAAGGCACAACTATATGAGGATTTCCAGTTACATTCCAAATACAATCAATTTGCTCACTCATTTGTTTGGGAATAACTTTTAGTTGTATCCTCAAGTAAGTATTATAAATCCCCTTTTAAGTTTACACAGGTACAGTAACTTAACGCCTTCAGTGTACCCTGAAATGGACAATTTAAAAAAAACTTGTTAATATTGTACAGACTCCTCAGTTGTTTTCATTGTGCGCTACTAAAGTATTTATGCAAAAAGTAACAAAATGTGTGATTGTTACCTTCATAGAGTAATTTAGTAAAACCATCGCGTCATGCTCTAAAACTTAATCATTCGGAAATATTTGTGACCTTCTTTTTGTGTTCCAACCTTTTTAGTATTCAGTGTACACCCTTCAAAGAAAAACTACAGCGGTCTGGATGTTTTTACGCGCTTTCAAAATAATTATTGGTGATTTACACTTGGCTGTAAACATTAAAATAATTATTATGGAAAGCAATCTTAACATTTAAAATCTTATTACAAAGTCTTAATATGTTTGTATTTTAAATAGTTTTTATTGTAATTTTATTATATGAAATCAATAACGTTGTGTTATCATTAGCATAATATTTTATATTTTTTGTTACCTTTAATGTTAGCTTGTATTAATTGTTATTGGTTAAAAAGTTAATGATAAGATTCGTAATGAATCAGTAACGACTAACGATCTTATTTATCCGTTCACTGTTATTCTTTTTAAACCAGCCTGTAGATGTCCTACCGGATTTGTAGTTTTCCATTTACAATACTCGTATTCTGCCCTTAACAGGCAGATATTGTAATACAACGAATATTTTTAGTTCCATAAAAACATTTCATAAAAAGAAATCAAGCATTTTAGTGTTTTTAATATTTAGCTACTGCAGACTCGAACTCAGCAGCAGTTTTTTGCCACAAAGACCTCTGCTCAAGACTTAAAAGCTGCTCATTTTTATTTTCAAGTAAAATAAAAAGCCAGCGGTTAGTATTTTGAGTATTATCATTAATCCACTGCTTATAAGCTGCGTACTGTTCGTTCAAATATAGCTTGCTTATGTCTTTTAGAAGTATCGTAGTTTCATGGTTGGAAGAGTTGGTATTGTCATCAAGGGGTTCTAGTGCAGGTTCTACAGTATAGGCAATTTCTTCATTGTAATATTTTGTCAGAATTCCGGTCGAAAATAGGTCTTCCACCCACAAGTACCTCGTCCTCTTGCTTACATCGAATATTTTCCTCATCATAGTTGGTCTAGTGATGTAACCCATGCCGGAACAATAATCCGGAAACTTTTTTGGTTTGTACTCGTCTTTGCTAATGTAGAATTTGTAGCGTTTACTCCTCCACGGAGCATAACCACGTAAGACATAGCAGTAGAAGTTATCTTGAATCTTGTTAGAATTCAACCATTGCACTAATTTAAATACATTTACAAAAACGTCGTCATCAGTTTTCACGTACACATGTACATCCGGACACGAATCTAGAATCCACTTGTAACCCATCATGTGCTTATATGTCAAGTTTCTATACGAATCAGTAAAACTACCCATAACAATATCATTATGTGTATTGGTTTCATTGTTAACAACATCAGTTATAACTTTATCTTGAGTTTTGGGTGGAAATAGTTGTGACCCGAGAAGAAACGCTATGGAGATTTGCCAACCATCTAAAGTTTTCACACTGCCCCATGAACTTCTTATTGCGGCCCTTCGGTTGTAGTTCTGCCGACTCGAATGGATGCATATTTGAAGCAGCTTCAAAGCACTCTCTTGTCTCTGACATATTGTGTTGTTGGAAGTAATTTCAAAGTTTCTCAGATCTATAAGCTGCTTATCCATAGTCCTGGGTTCTTGACTGAACTGGAAATCATCTCGTGGAAAGAAGACGGCCGTAATAAATGCAATGGACGTTCCAAGGATCTATGAAATAATCAAAAAACGCCGTTATTTAAAACCTAAGTGTATTTCGGAATAAAACTTTTCAAAAGACGTTTTTTCAAGTGTATGTATTACCACTTCAATAACAAGAGTCAGATGTATTTTATTTTTTACAATTAGCCCAACATAAATAATTATCTAAATTACAGGTAAAACAATAAATTTGTGTGACTCACAACAAAAATAGCCACAAGTCTTGCTTTTGTTTTCCGGGGTAATTGTACCCTGGCTTGAACTAAACGCAAATTGTACCAGTCTGCAAGCAGGATGTTGAAGCCGAGCATTTTAAAGTATCAAGTCAAAGAAAAACAAGGAAGAACAAAGAAAAATGAGGTTTGCCCCTAATTCACTTCCGAGAGTGATATTATTTGTTTAATGAAAAATTTTTATGACTGTAGGTGCTCTTTCGTTTGTGTTTTAAGGAATTTTGCTTTGTATAATTATATTATTTAACAAAACCTTTTATTTTGTCATACTATACTGACTATAACACTATAACCTTAACGTCGTGAGCTACGAAATTTCAGATTACTCTTTCTTTGTTGGAAAAGTCAATTCACTCATGTTTCTTACATGACAACGAAAATGTAGAAACCAGAATGGAAATAAATAGCAAATGTACGTATGCTATTATATATGAAATGTAAAAAAATATAATTTTTCTAGAAGGTTCAAAGGAAGAAACACTTTCAGGGAGTGCAAAGTTTCAGCCTGACTTTGATTTTTGTATTTAAATTGTCAAAATTGGTAGTTGCTCAATGCCTGGGAATTGACAGTTAAAGCAAATTCTGACATCGAAGTATTTTGTAATCTACAAAATGTCTATTCAAAATGGCATGGCAGCAACAGTCTCATTTATTTCAATTCAGTATGGAATTGTTTTTAGGTATTTTGAAAAGACGTGTTTCTTATTTTGAGTACGTACCTTTACTTGTTAGTTTAGTACTACCAGGAATTTAACAACAAGAATATGTGCTCGCCAGATTTTGAAAAGTGTCGGATTAAATTGCATTTTAATTACATATACAATGGGCAATAAATTTCTTATTTCCTTCGTAGAAAATTCTAAGAAACTGATGCTTTTGCACCTATCAAGTTCATATGCAAAATTGATGTTTTCAATAATCACTCATGCCTTTTTAAAGGTAATATTTGTAGGAGATTTTCTCAAAGACATGAGCTCATATATGTAATACTGTAATCAAGCATTGTCTCGTCACGCGTTAGTACTGTGACAGTAGTTCAGTAATAATTTGTTATTTCTATAGAATGCTGGTATTTTTATAAGTACTTATTTGGGCACAGGATGTAGTACATTTAGATATATGTATCTGTGAATTTGATTTTTTATCTGTCACAGACACACGACTGTTAAGTTCATCCACACGCGTCCATGAACTCCGTCTATGATTAATCAGTGGATTTGATGAATCTAATTCACTATTTCAATTAAAGTAATTATCATGTGTCCTCCATAATTTAATAAGTGGATTCACCTCCCCTTCTGTTTTTGGGAGGCAAGTTTGGTTATCTAAAGCTATTTCAGTTTCAATTCAAATACTTTACAGACATTAACGTAATTATGTATATGTACAGGAGGCCACAAAAATTCTCCAGGTCTGTCTCCGTTCCATAGTCCATATCATGGACAATGATACAAACCTTTCAGTTCATTCATTTTCTAGGGAATTATTTTCCAGAATCAACTCAATTTATTTCACTGGCCGGTGATACAGGTCAATATTTACGGCCGCATTGTTCAAAAATGTAAAGGAAAGTCAGGTTTGTTTAGAGATTTCAACATCAATAATTTTTTACGCTTACGAAATTTTATTGGACTTTCAGAAAGTCAACTGACAGGATACATAATTAGGAAATGTGAACATTGCCGGCAAAAAATAAGAACCAAGTTTGGGAGAAAGAGCGAAAGTGTGGAAGATCCGAAGGGGGAAATCTGATCTTGCCAGTCTATCATGCAAGATTTGGCTGTTATATGGAAGGAGATTAAAATTTTACACTTGAGGCTGTTTTCTCAATTTAATTAGCCTAATTGTAAATAAAATTGCTGTTGCAGGAGCAGAAGCGAAAAATCTGATGCAATCTGGTTACATATTACGTGACAACGTTTGTACTTTAAGAAAAACGTTTTTGAGTCGTGTGACCGCAAAAACCTAGGCCAATGTAATAAATTTTGTGGAGATTATTGTAAAATGGACGAATTGAATACTAGATTGTATCATGGTCCCTTATTTGGGTGAGGAGATAAGGCTTCATGTAATAATTACATTTATACTTGTGAGTGTGTCTCCACAGCATTACAGGTGATAATTTTGTTTGTATGCAAATGGAATTCCGTGATCAGTCTGGTACAATGTCTGACTTATATAGGGGCGGTGTCTCTAACACCAGAGCAGAATAGTTAGTTACATACATGCATAGTTTCTTGTATGACAGAATCGCAGAGGATTTATGGATTAGTATGGGAAAGTATATATACAAACATTCCAGTATTTAAAACAAATATAATAATTCAAAACAAGCATGAGAATATTTTTTTCGCCATTGTCAAGATTATCTTGACCGATTATATGCTCAGATACAAAACTAATTAATTTAACTCCCCTTCAATTAGCCTTGATAATCTAAAATGTCATTACCCTTTCAATTATTTGTTCAGAAAGAGTCACCATAAAACTATGAGTAAATCTGATGTCACTAACACTGCTTTCTAAACGTTTTATACAAGTGACCGGAACCCCGAAACTCTATTCTTAATGGTTTGTTTAAATTGTTTTCAATTATTGATGTCTACTGCTCATGTACCTGCAGGAATTATGGGGTAACCAACCCACTTGGGTATTTAATGTCTAACAACTCAAATTTTATGCTGTAATAATTATTCGAGAATCACTTTTGGGATACTCTCACCGAGAGTGTTATAACCCAATGTAATAGCCATGAAATATGCCTATGATTTCGGTGCTTGGTTATAATTGTCCAGCTGCCATTTTCAAGATACAGTATTACCACATAATGTGTACCTCTATATTTTTTGAATCCAAGTGTTACAATAACTTCATATACTCCATCGTATAACATTGGGTCTAATATGATTGCCTCCGCAGGCCATATCATTAGCAAAATGTTTTAACTATATATGATGGAGTTCACATTGGAACTACGGATGTATATTCACCCTCCTATACCCTGGAAATAACCAAGTGGTGTTGATATGAATGTACATACGTACTCATCCAAAATCATCCAGCCAAACCATATTATGAGTGTGGTACAGGAAAAACTCGATACAGGAAAAACTCGATATAACGGATGGCTCTACAACGGAAATTTAGTTACACCGGACAGATTTGTTTGTCCGGCTCCCATATAACCCATGCTAAAATTATTGCATACAACGGAAATTTTTTATAGCGGACAAATTTACGAGTTCTATTAAAGCTTATTTATATTATCCCTTGTGGACTGGTATTAAGCATTAAAAGCTCCTGGACAGTTCTAACGGTAATGGACTGCAAATGGGAAAAGTATTGTTACATTAAAAGTATGTACATATCTGCAAGCATTAACTGTCAGGGAGAAAAAGCATACAGTACACGTTCGGCCACCACAGAGCATTTCCCCAGGGCCCAATGCTCATGCCAGGCAGTCAAACTATAGTTCAGTAATTACAGTAAGAGAAAGTAGAGCCTTGTGAGTAGTAGCACGTTCCTTGTCACATTATAATACACTGATGTAAGCACAATACAAAATTAGTTTGCAAATAGTAGATTTAGCCTAAAATAGGAAGCTGTATTTTCCCAAAATGCGCTTCAATAACCAAATTACCAAAATCCAAATGCAACAATTTCTGAGCAATAAAAATGTCAATAAAAGTTTCTTCCCGGCAGCTACATACTCTACGGATGCTCAGGTTAGTTAAAATTCAAAACATTCAAAACTTTGTGAGTAAATAAACCGTCATACTATATCATTTGTATTAAACATGTATCGCAGTTACCTGAAAACAGTTTTCCTTTGAGTTCCTTCCCTTTCTTGCTTGTGCTTCTAGGAATGACGCGTCAGCAGGTTTAACAATGTTGGTTAAATTGGCACTACAATTTCATTGGCTTGTGTTTCATTTACTCAAGATTTAGTTTTTTAATCCATGTAGATAATTTGAAACAAAGGGGTGGATGGATTTGTAGATAAATTGATGTCTGCGTCTGCCAAAGGAATACAGTATAAACTTTAGCGCACACGTTTTGTGCAACATACAACCAATGTTATAAAAATTTAACTCCATGAGAATTATGTGGACAGTGAACACTCATTGGGACTCACTTTCAAGTATCAATTGGGTGTTAAGAGTCAGAAGTGAACGACTGTCATAACCTCTGCCGTAGAATCATCTGGAAGGTTTCTCACATTGAAAAACATTCTGACCTTTTACTTTTAACAAATTATGGAGGTATTTGTAATTCTGTATTTCACTTCACTTTAGCCTGCTGACTCTTTATGTTCCAGAAAATTTCCATAGATACATATAAAATATTTACCATAAAACATAAGGTTTTCAATCTACAGACACAACGCAAGGTATACACCCCTACACGTACACAATTCACGTGGACATTGTATATGAAATCACACAGGTATTGCAAGCATTTTTGCACGTTGCCTCAGAACGTTATTTGGTCCCCCAATGTGCCATGTCAGAGCTATAGAGATAAAAATAAATTTTGATATAGTTTTAATGCATGAAATCTTCATCCATGCATATAAGCCTTTATCAGCTCCAATATTGACTTTGCAACTACCAATGATCAAGATCAAAGCATGTGATTACTGAGAACACCAAAGTAAGTTACGATCCGAAACTGCTAATTTCTCTAATATTAACTGATACATGATGAGATTTAACACTAAACAGTCCTAATTTAGCTATACTGGTTAATAGGTAGCGCCACGAACAAGTAATTCCATCCTGTATAATATTATAATTGCTAACTCATTTTGTTTTTATCAGATCTCATGACACTAAATATCAGTAAAATTTTGCTGAAACAACAGCAAATAGTGCGAAGATTCAATCACATGCTAACAATAAGCCATACAATAATTTCTGAGCATTTAAACTAAAATACGTTTTGAAGTGAGATTTTATCAAATCCAGTGAGCATGAGTGTCTTGGTTGCATCACCTCATATTTGCACCCTGTGAGGACACTAAAATACCTCAAGAACATATTTCTGCATGAACATAATCCCACTTTACGGTCATTCCTTAGATATTTTCGTATCTACAGATTAAATCATGACAACCATTCAGAGCGTCGAGCAGTCTGGATCTGGAATAAGTCGCTCCCCTTTTTTGTGGATAGACTGATTCGAGATAGTAATTATCATATTTATATAAAGTAACACGACCTACTTGCGTTATGCTAGCTCCACTTTGAGTATGTAACTGTAATAATAATTATTATCTCTCCCCAAAAAACCGATTGTGCTTTGTTTAAAGTCCGCACTCCACTGCTTTATCTGTTTCCTGTATCACAAATGATCTCAATACATATATGTAAATGCTTCAATTTTTTTTAAATTGAGAGCTTTGGCGTATAGTGAGATTTAAATATTGCAGCCCTGTCGTTAGCAACCTTCTCAACGTCATAATATCTTGTTTAAACAAGAAGAATCGGAGTCATTCCAAGGACCAAATTATCATGGAATGATTCAAATGGTCAAATTAAACGTTTCTCTATCCTCATAATATGCACTGCTCCAGATAATATGTTTTATCAACTGCAGTGGCTGAGCCAGGAGCGGCTGGCGGAGAAACAGGAAAGGACTAGAATCAATTGCCATCAAATTGAATCATATGTTATTTTTAGATTAAAATATCTATTTCAGTTATGTTGTGATGCCTGAAAGGCTGGAAAACTAGTCCTTGTAAATAAATTATCCTACCTGTGCTCCTCCGTAGTGGTACTCGCATTGGAAACAAAGGGAGTCAGCATTTATAACTTTGAGTTTCCCAGAACAACAGCTTTATAGCTTTGCCTCATTCGATTTGCTGAATTTATTTTCTATTGTTTCTTCTTCTTTTTTTTTTTACTTTTTTTTATTTACCTTTTACTTTTGGCAATGATTGCTTGCGCCAAACCAGGTAGATACTATACTGTCCTTGACTAAGTTTAACGTCTTTAGTTCTCACTATATAATATATCTCGGATCCAATTTAATTATATAATTTCGAATAGAAAATTTTTTCATTTTATTATTAGTAAGATGTCGCTCCTCTAGTTATTTAATTTGCCCTAACGTAACTGTACAATGAATATTTTAGATCTCTGGAGGCCTTGGGAGGTCCAAAATTGCCAGGTCTGCCACCCAGAGTTTAAAAGAGTGGGAGAGTTAAAACGACTTTGCAAGTCCTGCCAATTCCCCAAAATCCGAGTTTGCTGCGTAAGTAAAATAATTTTGCGTACGGATTTAAGGGCAAAATCCAGCTCTTATTTACCTATAAGAATTAAAATAAATATCTACCTATAAATTCAAAATGATTTCAAATTTCAGATATGTAATGAACAATTTACAAGGAAAGATAACCTCACCAGACATATGAAGAGCAAGCACGATGATAATTTCAAACCAAGCTGTGAATTTTGCAAGAAGCAGTAAGTTTACTGAAATATTGCTATTTCTGAATTCGACTTGAGTGTATCTTTATCGTTTGAATTTATTTATTTTTCGTGAGTATAGTACATGTAGTAAATGTAAAGGAGATAAGGATTTACGAACGAAACAAACATGGTATTAATGTTCGTTATAAATCAATTTCTTTTTTTTTCTCTCTCTCTCTCTCTCGCGTGTCTCCACAGCTTATCAAGACAGGACTCTGCAGCCAGACACCAAAGAACGTGTCACAAAAATCCCACTCGCCAGGGAAGCATCTCCCCTGTGGAGAATCGAACTACTATGGAAGAGCCTCGGTCTGAAATTCAAAGGCCTAATGTGATCGTCAGTGTAGCTAGTCTGAAATTTCGTTCAGAAAATTAGATCTCACATCAATATCCGGAATATTGCTGCCCAATAATATTTATGTATAGATGTAGATTTTTATTTCTTAATAGTTACAAAACTGTATTACCAACTGTGATTATGTTGATTGTACCTGGAACTCTCCATGCCATATGGTTACAGTGTTACAGTTAATTGTACGAATTACTTGAACTGAATATTTGCCTTATCTCGCTAGCGGTCACACAATGTATGTATTTTATAAAGCTCATTTTCAATCTTTTTAATAAATTAATTTTATCTTCAAGTCTTGAAAAGTAATTTCAAACTCCTCTTGAAAGCTCTTTCAGCACCAGGTGCTCTTATATATGCTATTTATAGCAGTATATAATTATTTTCCTCCTTTAATTACTGCATGAGTTGTTGAATCTGTATTTTGATGAATTAATGTGTGACATGTGGTATGTACTCCCCGACACATTGAATTATTTACCTTTTCATACATTCACTTTATTTGAAACATAGATATTAAGACTATCTTAGAGGGACATTTTCGTGGACATTTTTCGGGTCTAAAATGTCTACAGTCTGTTATCATGAAATCATGATTACATAAGCTCCCCTCGTCTAGCTGACTCATAAATCTAGGTGGGGCTCCAATCTCCGCTGGTTTTCACTTTCCCATCACGATCCCTCAAAAACTCCCATATTAAAAACTTCACCTGTACACAGTCCCATAGCTATGTACAGGGTACTCTAGGCTTTCCAACGGAAGGTAAACCAGCTCTCCAGATATCAGCTACCGGATATGAGCCCCACACAAGGAAAATGAAGTTGTGACTTGCACTACATCACATAAATCATCCCATTTGTGGACCCGATTTTTTAAAAAAAATTCATAGACTCCTTGTGTTAGAATATATATGTGAACACCTATTCTTACTACTCCGTGAATTGAATGAGTAGTTTGTACTGAGAATTATGAGCTCCAGTGAAACTTGGGACCGCAATGATAACTCCCCAGGCTGGATATGTCCGTAGCATAATAGGATTTTATGGCGAATCTGATAAAAAAAAGTCCGCAATTAATTCAAGCTGCCAGCCATTAAAACGGGTAATAAAACAGCTTACAGCATTTATGACTCTGTTCCTATCGTTTGTAACTTTATAATTTGTATTTTAATTGCTCCCAATTCTATTTACATGCGTGTAGTTTCCTCAATTTCCAGGGTTTTGTACTCAAGCTGTATATATGTAAATACCATGAAATTAATGACACCACAATATGATATTTAACAGGGATGGAGTTTCAATGATGCTAGGAAGACAATTTCCTATTGAAAAAAAAAGAAATTTATGGGGTCAAGGAAGCAAAGGGAAGACGTAGATCCTTGCCAAGAAAATAGCATTATCGAACGGGGAATTGGGTATGGGATCCGCCTCTTCCACAGTATAGTGTTACAATCCCTCCAATGGTTCTTACATTACTCGACATTCCGACAGCAGGATGAACGATAGGATTCAATTCTCCAGCTCTGAATAACATTGTCGGCGGACTACAAACGATGACTATTCATGCAATTCAATCCAATTCCCATTGAATTCTTACAATTCATTCTTTATCAGTGGTGTTTTACACCGGGGCAGTGGCAATTTATTCTCCTACTCTTTCCTAACAGCTTCAGCTCTAAACTCTTCTATGAGAACATCCATAGGTATATGCATGCCGTACATGCACATGTACATATATACTCACATGGAAATATCTCCGTACCTTTTGCCAGTGTGTCGGGGCCTTGCATGTGCATTTCCAAGCCTCCACTGGATACTCGGAGATTTACTGCAAAATTCTGATGATAGGCTCTACTGCATGCTACAGCACAGCCCTTTTTGGAATTCCTGTAAAATTCCCTCCGTCTATTTATCAACGCTCATTACACCTAATTTATTTGTCGGTGCAGCGTACATCAAGTGGAAAAGTAACGGCAGACGTACACGTTACATAAATTTTTTTTTTTCAGGAGAACTGGCAGCACTCCTTAATGCCTCACTTTTTCATTGTCATCCAATCCCCGACATAATTATTATTTGGCCAAAAAATAGCGACGTGCTCTCTAACATTCTCTTCCAGAGTCTCTGATTATACACCACCAGATCCCAAGAATCCGAGGAGGAATCCTGGTGTTTTTATCCTGACGTAAAATAAAGTGATAACAAAATTTCATAGTTTAGGTATATAAAGCCTCAAATCCTAGAAGAAAAACCAGTGAGACGATGTTGACTGTGTGAATGGTTTGAATCTCAAGTTCAGCACGTGCTAGGTACATTGAGGAACTTTTTTAAGAAAGTTCATTATCCTACGTGTGTATGCATATGGGGATTCCTCAAAATATAGGTGGAAAGCCTTCAAAGATGTTTTCACGTAGGGAGATAATCACATGGATTTCTGGGGGGAAAACTGGCAAGGAGCATGCTGGGAGAGTGTGAACTTGAAACTTGGAATAAACCAAACTGCTGTAAATATCCACAATGACATCATTAGATATTCACCACGGGAAGTCAGGATGTTGATAACAAGGAATTAATGAGAGGATAAAGCGGGTCCTGGGTATAAGCCTCATAAGGAATACTAATAGACCCTATGATTCTCTCCCTGCATGTGAACCTTAGGCAAAAGCCAGTGAGCAAATAATTGCACTCGAAGCTTTTACTGCTCTCACGTAAGTTATGTGGTTCTTTTGCCGATTTTTTCATCGTAACTTCCTGCTAGGTTCCCAGAGAAATGAGACTCTAAAAAACTTATAAGAGCCTTAACCTAGCTTTGAAGTCGTGTAAGGCCCACTATATATGTATGCTGTACATACAGAGTAAAAGCGCTTTATGAGCACGCCCTCGCAAGCTGTATAATGTGCAGTGTGAAAGCTGTGAGAAGTTGCACTTCCCAATTCTACTTTCCTTACATATGTGTTGCATATACGCTGAGTTTTAATGGCTGGGAGAGTGGCACATCCCAAAGTTACTGGTTAAGAGGTTCCAGAAGATAATATACAAAACAGTAAACGGCTCCGTCTTCCGAAATAACTTTCTCACTTTGGCTGGTTCTCTGGAAAATCAGCTTAATTTCATCCCTTTCCACTTGAGCACACTTGATTCGGCTGTTGATTAAGCCGAAACCTTATAATGTGGTTTTTACTATATAGCCGGAGCCTCATCCCATATCCAGCCCGCGTTGAGTTACTATTAGCGGCTTTCAACAAATCAAACCCACCGACACCCCCAATAAAGCAGAATGGAGACGCTAATGACAAATCAATTCAGCTTCCTTCATGAAACTCAAATCTGGCATATGTTCTCAAACACAAATGTGCACACAAACCACACAGATGATTACATTCTGCAAATATGTGTACGTAAGATAAAAACTTACTGCCAGCAATTCCGTCGTACCATCTTCCCTTTGGGACTCACAGGGAGCAGAGTACTGTAACCGAAAGGCGTAATTATATGCATTCAGATTTTGCTACAGTATTTGCTCCTATCAGTAGATCCGTCCAAAGAGACAATCCAGGCCCTGATTGGGATTTACTGAATTCCTGAAACTTGTGAATTACGAGGGATATTGACAAACACCTGCTTTCATCTTAAAATAAGAGTGAAATGAGTAAATAACAATTTTCTGAAAAATAGTCCGAAGGGGCAATCTGAACAGTAAATAATCCAATGTGGAAGTAAATCTCATTCAAATTCATGTAGCACCCGAGGAGAAAATCGTGTGTAGGATGAAATATTGAAATTTAACGTATTTTCGGCGTCATTATTCAATTGACGTGCTGTTTTATCACAAAAAAAAATGGTCCTTATCCGGGTAAGAAAAAACTTGAAAGCCCGGCTTTGCTTCCATTCAAAGTTATTACGCCAACCTTTTTCCCGATCCCTTTTGTTCTAGTTTCCCACTGCAATCGAGAAAAACTACTCAGATTTTGCGATGAAAACCGTGTTTTACTTGTAGCACGGAGATTGCACATAACTTATCTACTTGCACCTATGTACATATATACTTTAACTATGTATGTATGTATATCTAATAACTTTCTCTCCGTCAAGATTATTGTTTTTTTTTCGGGGGTGGCTCGAATCTTTACCTCCATGGAACCTTATGAGACAGTGAGCACTATCGGTCTGTACTGTCGACCGACCTACGGTGTAAGAAAAAAAACCTTGAGATAAAATGTGTTCCCGAAAATTGCATGTACCAGCGTGTTTCAAGCCCGATTTTTCTTTCCACGACACTACTCTCCCGGATTCGATTTTTGCGAGAAAAAATAGTTGCTAGGAGCCAGATCGAAAAATGTTAATGAGGCATTATTACAGTTAATAAATCATGACAGCTTTTGTGTACTCACCAGAACCAACGAGGTTTTTATACCAAACGGAGCCACAGAGCTTTTGATGGTGACTTCACCTCTACCATAAAAGCTATTACAAGTGCACTTAATCTGACCTATGTATTTCCCGATGCCATCTGTACAAAGTTATTAAATTCATGATAGTAATGATTTTTCATGCACCTATTTTTTTCAAGGTCTTCCTCCACCGATTGAATGACTTTACACAAATTGATTAGAGCTTGAGAGCCGAGACTAGAAAATATAGACAGTATTGAATTGAGAGAAATTGGAAGTGAGCTCTCTCACTGAAAGGACTATTCCATCTCTTACAAATAGGCTACAGTTATATCCGAAGTAGCTCATGGGGAAAGGAGAGAAATACTTATATTTTCTTTCCAGACGAAAACTCAAGACAAATATTTGAGCATATATCTTTTCCATTTGCACTGATTGTGTGTGAGTGCACGAAGTGAACATGTTCTTACGTACACCCTTCAAACAAAAATCCTAAGATCTACTTTTACCGATACATTTCAGGTGAAAATCACAATATTCCAAACAGGGTGAATGGGTACAAATATATAGACGTCAGTACATTGTATTCCAAGACAGATGAATCAGTATAAATTGAAGAGCATCTGGGAGCAAAATAGAATTCCTACCCTACGAATAAAATGTTGTTAAAGGTTCTAGCGAGGTAATGTTCCATGGAAGTGTGAGGAATGAGCCGGCTGTTTGAGTTACAAAACCAAAGCAAAGTGTCTACATACTCAACCTTTTCATACGAGGCTCTTTCAGGGGAATGTAATCAACCTCTGGATTGTAGTCGCCCTTTCACGGTGTTTTCATTGTGATTTGTGTATGATTCCTTGTAATGCACTCAAGCCCTGTATATTTACATTTCCGTCTCTGCTGTGGTTGAAAGATTGAGTTCTATTCAGATTTGTCATTGGTTTTGGAATTTTACATGTCAGATGATATGGTTTCCTTGGATCGGGACGTGGTCAATTTACATTTTATCCCCCTTGTAAGAGCCCTGGGTCCTGTAATTCAGCGTTGATGCAAATGGTGAGTCTACCCCCTCAGGGAATGTACTCAAAGAAATAGCTTCGGAAATGAGGTCCAAAGGAGAGGAAATTTACAAAGTTTTCCGAGCTTTAGGTTTTTGGATACAAGCATTTCAAATGGAGGAAAATGACAAGGAAATTCATGCTGATATGTTAAAATTCCTTGAACTAACATTTATTTTTTTAAAATTTCCTATGGGAAAGTCATTTTAGAATATTTTGTGCACATCCCAAGGGTGTAGTTTCCATTTCCATTTAGTTACACTGAATGGGAGCGGAGATCATAAGGAGGCATTTTTTTGTCCTTTCATGCGATAATAGAGTTTATGAAGGGCGGTCACTGTAAAAATTTATAATAATTATATCTCCTTGCAACTACACTCTACAGTAAGTAGTCCCTTCATTGCGTCTGACCATACACTGTAGGAGTAGTGTACTTTACGATTCTTCAGAGCCAGATGCTGTTGTAAAGAGGGGAGTGTTTGTCGACAGAAGCGATTCCGCCGACGACAGACACTCAAGCCTTGGCAATTTTTGGCTTTTGTGCGGTAACTCAAGTGGTTATGATTCCTATCGTTGGACTTACTGAGCTGTACGGGGCTGAGAGTCCAAACGAATTTCCTCCTTTAAATGGACCTTCCTGTTTTCCCAAACAACATCTGAGGACCTAGAGAGAAAGAATCAAACGGTTCAGTGACTTTCTCCTTTTCCAGACTTTTCTCTTAGAAATTATTTCTGAGACATAAAACATGTCGAAACAAAATTAAGGCCTAGGAGTCTAACTTGTAACAAAGGGGCGGGGGAGGGGGGAACTGGAATTAACCTTAAATTGACACAATATCTCAGTGTCAGGGGTAGCCACCTCTATGTATGTATATCTACGTATCACATCATCCTAATTTGGACAATCAAATACAACTTTAGTATAGGAGGACACACAGGCCCGAGCGAAGAGCATCAGTGAAGTTCTGACAAAGTGTAACTCCTTTAAGTAACGACGTAGCCGCTCCAGTGGGTTCCCACATCCTGTCCCTGCTCTGGACACCTGTCAAGTTAACATGGAGAATCTCACAGTCACATTGAGTAACAATATTGGGAAATATCTTGATCCGGATAATACCACATTGGATGACCTCAGGATCAGATCCATGGGAGCCACGTAAGTCCCTGATTTATTTCAATAATCTTCTTCAACCAGTTCTAAACCTGTGCTCAAAATAAGTGCAGCTGGAGCTTTGTTCCTGTAATCTTCAATAGTACTGTATGTATGTAACATGAGTGTATTTTCAGAATAAGAACAAGTGTAGATATCTAAAATCATGAGCAATAATAATTATTAAACACACGAATTTAATTTATAAAAACTCTCGGATTCAGCATTCAGAATTTGCAGATCATATACAAAGCCATTGTCGATTATACGAATTCATTTAGATACTCTTACCCCGTATGTAAGGAATCTTCAACTAATTTCAGAGAAGGCTAATAAAAACTAATTCTTCAAAAAATTAGCTCCATGTAGATTAAAGAGTCGTGACAAAACCAGCTGATAAAATTAAGGCTAATAAAAAGTTGTAGGGAGGAAATGTATGTAAGTGCTAAAACGATCGGATTTTAATGAGCAAGAATAAGTGCTAGCATCTTATCTCAAAATCAAGCAAAAATGTTCATTAATTATTTCCCTTGAATGTTCAACCCGGGAAGAGCATGATTCAAGATAGAAAATAAAACAGAGGACGCATTCATAAAAAAAAAGAAGCAGAGCAAAAGACGACAAAAGACCATCTAATAAATTCCATGAGGGAGAATTCTCCAAGTGTCCCCACTTTTACTCGGCGTACACATCCCTCCTGCTATATTCTCACAACGCGTGTCTAAATTGCGTTAAAGAGCCTATTTAACAAGAATAAAGACTTGGTTACATGTTACGCTAAACTTCCTTTAATAACACTAGTGGGAATTCCTCATGAAAATTTAAACTTCAGGATTATGTATTCTGCCAGTGCGGATACATAATAGTCTGGGCTCCGTATCGGACACTACCATGCATAAATTACATTAGTAGTTTGGCGTGGATTCCCGCGAGCTGTGACAATATTGCATACTAACAGACACATACAAGTAAATACCTATAGATAGTTAAAGGTATACAGGAAACGAGGATACCATGCATTGGAGCTGTAGTACTTAATCCAGCTAGATACTGCACGTATCTAGCGTTTTAGTGTATCATACCAAATTAATATTCTGATTAATTATTATGCTCTCAACAACATCATCACAAGCGGGATCTCATATTTACTTAAAAAAGGATCAGAACTTTGCAAGGCTAAGTATCTCCCCTTATTACGAATTTACACCACAGGATTTTAAAATTCGGGACTAATCCCAAACCCTTACCCTTGATTTTGTAGTTTGGTATGCACAGCATAAAAAATCATTGCAGTGGAAATCATGTGGAGTTCTTATTTGCTTCAGAACCAGTAAAAACATGTGAGATTCATTGAAATTCTGGAGCTGTGACCTTTAAATTAGCAACTGTTGACGATTGAGCATACTCCCTTTCCTTCAGACAAAAATTTGAAAGTAACAAATCCAGTGGTAAAATAAATTTTAGTCTTTGCTTGTTCATATTAAAATATTGTAATGTACAGCATTAAATTCTCGTTCACAAAAGCAGTGAATCCATCCCGTCCCCTGTGCTACAATCTTTATAGTACTACTCCCACACATTCACGATTTTTCAGCTACATAATTCAGGAGACATGATTAGCATCACATAAGAGGAGGCTATAGGAGAGTACATAAGTTAGAATCCACACAAAGATACGCTCCTCTCCCAAATGGATGTCACTGGATGCGTGGGTAATAAAAGTTTTTTTTTTTTTTTACTTATGTGAGTCCCAGTCCCGCGGCCTGAGTAAGTTTTCTTACACATCTGCGGATCATGAATGCTAGAGCTTAGAACTTTCTTCCTGACGTACATTAAATGGGGAAATTGTTTGCAGCTCCACGAATGTGTCACAGTTTTTAGAGGCACAATATATATCTCGGCTGCCAAGTCTTTGTTTTTTTCTGGAATTTTCTGGGTGAAGGGAAATTCAATTATCTTTTTGAGAATTTTTCCTTCCCCTGTGTAGTAGATACTCGAATAACGGACTAATGATAACGGCTGGAAAAATGTTCCCTAGATGTAATTAAAAACTGCATCTCAGAATTATCAAGGCAAGTAAGACTGGGAATGAAAGACCTTGTGAGCGAGCTGAAAAACGTAATTGCAATACATTTTTTTTGGAGTTGCAAGAGTGATTCAAATTGCAAGACAAAAACCTTGTGAAGCATGGACGAAAATGAAAAATGATGGAAATAACCATCTGCATAAAACAACTAGGAAATCTACATTATAATGTCATTTCTTCTCTGAGTACAATTGAAGCAAAAGAAAGTGATGGTTTATGCTTTGTGCTTTTGAATGTTCCTGAGGGCTTTCACTTGCCGCAATGTAAATAAAGGAGTTTCAGTAGAGATAGGGTACGTGTACGTAGAGGCATGTAACTTGAGCTGTATGTACACATCATGTAGCTACATGTTTACTCTATACACAATGTTTGTGTACTAATCAAAATACTGAAGGAAATAAACTTGAGTATATTTAGATACATATACATAGATCTGTACATACATATGTATGTACTTGATAAGATCACGAGCGTTATCTTTGTATCGCAGCATAATTCAAATAAAGTGTCCTCAACAAACACAAGGAAATATACCCTTGCTTCTGGAGCCTGTCTTGGAACTATGCACACGGACATAATGTGTACACAAACCACAACCTTTATTTTTGGTGCACCGAACTTCACGGAAGACAGACTTGAATTTATATCCCTGCATTTAAAAAGAGTTGTAGACTTAATAAAGAGAGGAGGAGGAGGGATGAAGATGAATAAAGTTAGTTTGAGTTGAGGAAAAGGACCTCAACACTCTTCACTGACACTCCTAATAAATTGCTCATGTAGTCAAATTTCAGTAAAGGGAGGATGTACTGGTCCTCGGGGCACTAACATGTATGTATCTGCCATAATACACTGACTCTTCGTGGTTCCTCCTCATTATGTTTCAGTGGTGGTGGATACAGAAGTAAACATTGGTTCCAGTCTATGATAAACATAAGGGCTGAGCAAGTCATCGGTAAAATGCTTGAAACGACTTCTCAAAATTGTTTTCCCACTCTATTCCGCTTTGAAGTTCAATGTGGTGTTTGGCATTCAGCTGAGAAAGTTCTTGCCCCAAATTTCCCTCGGGCCTTTACATATGTACAGTGTGTTTTCTAAAGATGTGATAAATTCAATCCTCCCAATTTAGCCTACCTGTCGTTTACGTTAGTAATTTCCAAACTTTCACAATGGTAGGGTTGAGGGGTAGGGAATGAGTGTCTTTTATGGGGCCTTTCACACTTTCACTTCATTCCTGCATATACAGAGTAAATAGACAATACGTTAAGTACATTTGAAGATATAGATACGATACTACAGCTTTACGCTATTACGAACCTCACCAATTCCCTACGCAATTTTCCACCTGACTGAGTGCCGAAAGCATTTCCAAGAAATTGCGTGCATGTATGTATAATTACTATCGAAGATCAAATAAGTCCAGGGAGTCTCGATTTAATTAATTTTTATTTGATTTTCATCACAGGTTGAATTAGCCGGGGGATATTTTCATTTAATTTCACTAATTTTCAAATAGCCTTTAAATTGTGAAACCGGAATGAAAAACAAAGCAGGGAATCATTTTCTCCCTGATCTGGTCTCTTTGAAATCAATTATGGCTGCAGCTATTTACGATGCAAAAATTTATGGGGGAGAAAGGAGAAACTTGCACGTATAAAATTATTGTTTACGGTCATATTTGAATTCACATTACGCCCACTTCATGGGATCTCGGGCTAGGTGCCCCATAGTCATGATATTGAATTGAGCATTTACTAGACATAATGGACAAATGCCGTCCTCATTGCTTCTTCCAGTGAAAATTGCAGATTATAATAAGAGCGTAGTAAAAGTTAATTGGTTCTGTAAAGGCACGCATATAATAATAATATTCCATGAAGCAATAACATTTTGTCTCTGAACCGGTTCTTCCAGCAATCTAATGAATAAGAATTACCTTTCTTAACCTTTCCCTCTGCATATAGGATCTAAAGTCAGAATGACTCCTAAGCCCAAACTATTTGATCTCATTGTCAATTCCAAAGGGATGGAATAAATACCGACGGCAATACATTTCTGAGGAAAGAGGTGTAAGCTGACAGTTACGGAGCTTGGCCCGTCGTCCCGCAGATGCTTTGAATAATGCAAATATATTTACATGAAAATCTTTAGAGGGTGTCAAAGACATGAGAATACCTTGAGTTCCCCAGTGGCTAAAATGAGTAATAGTAGTGCTGTATTGATGGGAGAATGTGGTACAAATCGTATTGAGTGTACTTATACGAGTATCAAAGGCATTCCGGACATTCCAAGGATGATTTGTGGTTATTAATAAGTGGTTTTATGGCGGAAACTTTCAGGGAGGCAAGTTGTCAAGCCCTGATATGACAGTTTATTGTTGACCTCAAATAATACAACGTTTATATCCACCACCTCGATTCATTCCTTTCCATTTTTCTTAGTCAGTGACAATGTAACTTAAAGTAGGATCCTGCCCAATGTTATGGAAACCCCTTCCGAATTCCTGCTTCGTCTTTGTGCTAAGTTGCTCAAGCAAGTCAGAATGGAGACCCGTTATGCATTTTAATATTTAAAGTAGTAAATTGCCTACTGTAGTCAATAACATACCTTACTGTATTAGACTTGCAAACGAACCTGAGTTTTCAGTTTTATTTGTGACTGACTCCGGGCAATTTGCATTACTTTCCCTTTTTGAGACGAAACCATGTACAACTCATACGTGGATTTTTATATACTACGTAAATTATATATATATATCTAAATACAAGTAAACCCTTCATCTGTAATACAGTTCTCATCTGACGTAAACACATACATACATACGTACATACGAAGTTGAGTACGTACATAATTATGTAAATACAGCTTAAATGTTCTCTCCCTTCCAAACCCCTCCACATTTGGGATGATTGCATAGAGTTATCTGATCTTCTGGAGATATCCTGAGATTTGACTTACGTGCGACTCGCTCCCATCTGATTCTTGGCAAGAAGAGATTCTGTGGGTGGTGTGGGCGTGTATGGGCTTCTGAAATCAGAATTTAAATATCTCTCTCTCTCTCTCTCTCTCTCTCTCTCTCTCTCTCCGAAAGAGTCCCACACCCCCTTTACAAACTTGTAACTTCTTTATCGCTCAATTATATAAGGACCAGTGAAATTAAATCAATTATAATATTTCAAGCTGGATGATACACATAAATTAATTAGAGAATTATTAGAATAATTAGAGTGATATCCAAAATCCCAGAGAAAATAGGAAAATGGGTTAATTTCCTCATCCCTGAGACATTGTACTTTCCTTGGGAAAATTCTAATCTTCACAGTGATGGCTAAGTAACAAAATGGAATTAGACAAAGAGCGGGAAGGAACACTAGAAAAGCCTAATCCAATATTTTCCAGAATCACTAAATGTATGCAGTTTAAGCGTGAGGCTGTCCCTCGTAAAATCAATCTTGTAATAAAAATGGACAAGAGAATTAGCGCTTTCTCAACGGGAAATAATAACATTAAAATATGTCATAGGAAAAGAAGGAAGAGATTGAGGGGAGTGCAGGAACCATCCCTGGCTTTGTAGATTAGGCTCATGTAAAATATGTAGAAGAGTCAGAAGAGAGCAACCGTCAGTATGGACTTTCCCCAAGTTGTGAGAAATTCTGAGGCATGGACTGGAGATTGCTTCTCTCGAACGAGTCACTTGGGGTTGTTCCTCAGTTGGAATCAGTTCGCCGCTGGTGCTCAAACGTGAAGCTATGTCTGCTTAACTGGCCGTGTAGGAATCTCAACAAAAGTTTATCTCATCCAAGTTTTTCCCTCTCTCTCTCTCTATGTCCAACATGCTCCTCTATCTTCACCTAGTAATTGGTACTAAAACATTTTTGTGCTCAAAGTGCAAGTAATTTCTTCGAAGCCTTTCAAAAACTTGGAATTAAGTTCCCCAGTTGGAGTTAGTTTGTGAACCCGGAATATCAACTGTCTACTTGAGTGATTCTCTTTCATTGGTTTTTAGCAACATGGTCAGTCATAGGAACAGATCTTGGAATGCTACCCTTCTTCAGTTATCTACACATAGGTCGAGTTCACGGAGACAAAGCAAAGTGTGAGAAGTTTCTCTGAAGTAATACAAATTTCCCAAGTTGTGAAAGCGGAATGTGAGTATAGTTCAACTTTCTAGGAGGAGGAAAGCACGAAGACATAATATTTGGTCTGCAAAATGGAGCCAATTATAAATGATACGCTGAAACTTATCATGAATGGATCCAGCTCTGTTCACACTCACCATGGACACAAGTCCAATCTCGGCTGGTACAATTTAATTTCTAAATTAATTCTTTCAAATTTATTTTGTGGATCTCAAATTATTAGTTTTCCTAAGTAAACTTGAGCTTGATTGTTTACGGAAAAGGTAAACACATTTACGAAATTAGCATATGTAGATACATGCATGTGATGTATCGTAGGTATTTTCCAATACATACAATTCTGTTGCTCTATTTGCTAATAACTTCTCGCTACTACTCACAAAAAGTAAATAGTTTCGAATTCAAATAAATTCAAGTTGTTCAATGAGATATCTATATTGAAGCAAGAAAAAGGACTCAAGTTCACCCTGTTTGAATTAAATATCTATAGATAATTAGATACATGAGACCAGAAACTTGAAGTTACTGTTTAAGTCCATAGTAATTGAAAGTTTCGTAGTTCTTAAAGAAGTTGGTAAATTGATTCATGTATGTATTCTACATATAATTATCTACATATAAAATCGTCTCCACACATGTATCTATATGTATCTGAATTGTCTTCTAATATGGGCTCAAAATGAGAAAAGCTCATTCCCTTAAAGATTTGAGAGCATTTCCCATCAACTGGAAATGTTCAGTAAATAAAGTTAAATTCTTGAATACTGTACACACAATGTAGCTTTGAGTTTGAGTAAGTTTCAAGAAGAAATCAATTTAGAAATTTCCCTGATCTCCAAGATGGGAAAATGCCAGGAATTATTATTGTATAAAATGCTACATTCAAATTTCAATCCCCAGTGGTCCTTGTTTTTACAAAAGCTATTATCAAATATGACAAACCCGATCGCAACCTGTTTAGTTTTAGTTTGTGGGAAAAAAATGTTAATACAGTAGAATGGGAAAGAAGATTTTGTTTGATTTTCATTATCTTAATGCAAATCACTTGCCTCAAAGAGTTTCCTTCCCAAGAGGATTTTTTTTTCTTAAATCAAGTGTCCATATATGTTGCTCTGTCCTGGAAAAAAAAATCCCGTCACCGTGGGTTACTAAATTGGGTGAGGGTTTATACGTGTACTCAAACCTTCAGCCACTTGACTTTTTCATTATCTATTTTCTTTCAGGAGAGCAGAATGTGATAGGTTTTTCAGGGTGAGTTGGATAGAGCATTCTATTTAAATATAAGGATAATATATACATATGCAGCTTCCACAGTCACCCCACTCCCACTCCAAGATCAATTCGATTGTCCGTTTAACGTAGATTTATATCTGCATGTTTGACACATTGACCGAAGCCATTTGCGTTACAAAAAGTATTTCCTGATGCGGTGCATAAATCTTGTGGGGAGCTCGAGGTAGGCCAGCACGACAGAGGAAACCTGAGCTGGAGTCGGATGTAATACGTTCAGGGCATGAGCCCACACGTACATTTCAATGCTATCTCCCTCTCACTATATACCGACTTGCCCCGACTTGATAAGAAAAGAAATGATTGGGATCATTGGACCATGCCAAGTGCTCCTGAAAGCTTTCACTACTATGAGGATTGAGCTCATATTTGGATTAGACATTTGCAGGAAATGCCCATAGCAGTGCTTCCTCCCAATAATCTATCGTGTCAAAACCATCGATACTTCCTCCAAGCTTCATAAATACAAAGGAGGAACTAACGAATGGGCAAAAAGGAATGGAGGCAAAGGTGAAAAAAAATCCCTGCATAAATACTGTCGACGAGATTCTTATAGCTTCCTATATTTCATCTGGAAATAATACGACTATTCTTGTTGAAACGGAAGAATTCGCAAAAACTTTAGTATGTTACTTTTTCAAAGTGCAAGTGCAGGATTGGAGAAAGCTACTAAATGAAAAGGTTGGAGTAAAACAGAAAGAATGCTCTGTCTTTAACATAAAGAGTGCAATTAATCATGCCAGGCAGACCCGAACCAGATTTTTTTAGTCCCAATTCTTCCCAGATATTTTTACAATAGTACTCATATGCATATCTAAGCTTGAATCCTAGAAGCTTGTGAATCAGTCTATAGACTCCACGGATATCACATATGACACTTCCCTTGAATCTTTATTATTGAGTCGTCGACATGGGCGGATTTGTATAAGAATCATACTTTATTGCGTCCATAAATAATCCCTGAACAGAGCGCACAATAAAACAACTGACAAATTTTTAGAACAGAAATGTAAACCAGCAGAAGAAATGGGAGTGGGCAGACATTTTTATTTCGGAGACCATCCTACTATAATATACTGTCGTAACAATTGGGCTTCAAACTTCTTGTTATTTAATGTACCTTTACTCTGTACTATTTCAAAACTGGAAGTTATTAGTTACCTCTCAAAATTTGAAGGAATTTCTCTAATGCGTACCTAAAACTTCCTAAGCTATGATTATAGAGACTTGCACGGGATTATTGTCATGTGTTCAGTGAGACAAGGTTCATTAGTCAATAGCACTGACGCTATTATCAATGCGGCTTTTAATGTAGTGTATATGGTGTGTCAATGGAAGCCCACTTTTATTATCATTATGGACTGATGAATTGTGAAGGGAAGATAAAACTGGTTATTATGCTGGGGTTCATTGTATGCATATGCACAAAATACTATAGATAGTAGGTACAGACTATGACCGTCATTTGACTTAAGGATAGAACCCGAGCAAAACCCTGCTCTGAAAGCACGAGCGAGATCCTAAGCTCAATCCCATACAGTCTGTAATAGCGTCATAATCGATTTGCATTTGTAATTAGCATTGAGCTTTCCCTACGAATGTGCCAAATACGGATATTACAGTGTTACATGGTTCTACTAGCTGAGAGGGATCTACTGTCCTTATCTAGTCCTCATTTCAATGAACTGACTAGAATAATAATTAATCCTTGATCTCACTGACAATTTTTGATTGAGTCAACCTTGTAGGAAATATTCCCATGGAGAGAAATAGTTCCAGGAAGGTGAAAAGAAGGCTTTGGGATGAAAGCGGAGTCAGAAGTCAGATGCATTAAGATAGTGTGATGATTCTTGTGCAATATCTCTATCCTATAATTAGGTCATCGTTACTTTCCCTATGAGCTTCGGTAGAGATTCCCAACTAGAGATTACTTCAGTGAAAAGATGTCAGGCAGGCTGTGAAGATGCATATCAATTTTCCATAGAAATTCCCGAGAAAAAAACTTTCTTAATTTTAATTTCGCCGGAAAAAAGATGACGCCTCATCCTCCCTGAGAAGGGAATTAATTCAAGAGTAGGAGCTTCATTCATTCTGATATTCATAAAGGGAAGAATAATATTCGGAATTATACTCGCTTCTAGAATTTCACTCATAGATTTCGATTCATGTGTGCCCAACTATTACTATATGTATCATGCATTCCTATTTGTCCATATTGTGAAAGGTGAGGACGCTCCGTAGAAGTACCAGGGGAAATCCCATCTCATATAATCCCTGAAGCATCAAATGGCCATTACTTGTATGGAATTTAAATGGTTTCAGTTTAGAAAAGAGAGTCAGATGGCTTTTCCTCCTAACAAGGAATTACTTTTGGAAAGATTTCCTTATTAAGCTCAACTTGGACACACAGTATGGTTGCGCCTGAAAACTTTCTGCATCTGTTGTCACTTCTCCTTATAGGAATTGATTTTGGTCGTAATTCAGGAACCAGTCACCAGGTTTAGGCACCCAGACAACCTGAAGCCCGATGCAATTCCCAGAACCGATAAATCACAAGTGGACGAATCTACTATTATTCACGACCTGAAACTTGGTTGTTTTAAAGATTGATCTCAAAACTTTACAGCTAATTTTCCAGCGCACGTCAAGGGTACTCAACCACTGTGGTGAGTAAAATTCAAAGGAACAGGACAAAGAATATAAATAAATTATCAATAAGGCTCAAAAATAAAAGCTAAATTTTATGTGAACGTCAGTCTATCTACATCTGTTTTTCAGAACATTTTGAATCACCTCTTGTGATGGAAACTGGAACTTAACAAATGGCTGTACAGCAAAATTTCTGAATTTGAAACTAATTATTTAATTTTGGAAGCTCTTTTAACTTCTGCCTGGATTTGAAATTTCTGTCAGAATCACCCCGGTCCTCCAGATGACCTTCCAGGGAAGCATTTGTATTCCCTCCATTAGTGAAACAAAGGAAGTGCACGTTACTGGAACAATAGTTAGAGCTTCTTTCTGTGGAGCAGTACATAATATACATAGATACACACATATATATACATTGTTTAGTTATTTATTTAAGGTTCTCTGGATGTAAGAGGACTATAAATCAGGGATGTACATAGGTGTCAGGGTGGAAAGTGACAGAAAAGCACACATAAAGACGACTTGTGTATTCAATCTGTTTGAGAGGTAACGAGATGAGCAGTCCTGGTGTTTAGAAATGGGATTAAGGTATAGGTGTTCACTACATTTGGTAACTTTCGGGATCGTACTTTGGAGCTTTCAGGGAATTCAGAGCGATTTATGATCAGATTAAGCCTTAGTCCCCTTTGGAGAAAACTGTTCCCCCTGACAGAACAACTTGAGCTTAATTTGAGACAGCGAAAAAATGATCCGTGGTATTTCTTCATGTGGGTTGTAAAAATTTAGTAATGGAGAAGACCCCAAGATGCATGTTGGATTCACGGAGAAAATTAAAGATTATGGCTTTCTAACGGCTCATCCCGTCCTCGTATAAAGACTGTCGGCAAGACGTATTGGGGAAGATACGAAGGATTACTTCTATCAGGGGGAACATTCACGTAAACTCCTTAAAATCATAGTTTATTTATGCTACAGTAGTAGAAGGAGCGGGTGAAGCCAGTGACAGCTCGAGCTTAATGGAGAAGGGAATTTCAGAGCTTTGCAAGAGCGTTGCTTACATTTGCAGAAAGTGGGGAATAATTCAAAGTAGGAACAGTTGTTCAATCTGATATCCTACATTCTTTTAATAAGCAAATAAATTCAGGCTTACATCCTAAATCTCAATATTTATCTTGCTGACTATACAACCAACAAGCTCTACCCCCCTTGCTCGTTTCTCCCTTCCTTCCTGTTCATTAAAATTTCCACCAAAACCCGCTCCAGTGTTGACAGTCGAACAGAGCAACTGGGGAGCAGTAACACAAATTAGGTTTCCCATGAAGCCCTTTCCAGAGCTAACGACGGTTGATGTACTTCCCCGGCAAATCATTTTCCGAGACTAATTAAGAAATACGTGTCCACTTGAAAATTTTGTGCGTGGAAGATCCACGCGTGAGGACATTCATACAGTAGGAGCTAATTACAACTTGCCGTGACAAGTGCCAGTACCTTAAAGTGACTATCCGGAAACTTTCTTTAGTTGGGGAACAAAATCGAAATTAAACTGAAATTTATGCGGAGGAATTCCTCCATCGAATATCTGTGGGATATTGCAGAAGTGATCCGAGAGATATTACTCCTTGGCACGGTATTCCCGCCTGATTAATACAAATCCGACTTTTCTCTCTGTATGGTGATATGTGAGAAAGAAATAACGCTTGGCATGAGGGAAGTACTGTAAGTTGGGTGGAAAGTTACAAACTTTTGTAATCTCAACGAAATTCTCACACGAAATGGAATAAAAGTGCATGAGAGTGGGGACCATGTTTGGAAGATCCACTCCTAAAAAATAATCACTAACGATATCACTGGAACAACAATATCACGTAAGGAGGGATGGGACCACATTTATAGCCGTCAGAAAATCTCTACCTCTGCCAATATTCCTAGGAGGGCCTGAGAAAATAAAGATCATGTGCTTCGCTAGCTGTCGCTATACAAATAATCACATGTACGTGCATACATCCTTGTTCAAGTCAAACTCTCACATATACTGTAGAATAAATATTCACAGCAGACTATAGTACTATTTACAAAAATTCTCAAAGCTTAGGGTGAGTCGAGTGCTGTCGGGAGCCCAGGGATATATCTATAGAATGAGAGCCATATATTTATTATATATTTCTATTATGCGGGGAAATGCTCGATTTAGGAAAGCGACAAAGCTCAGCTCACGATGGGATCCAGGATGATTGTGTCTGTTGGGCTTGTACATATGAACAGCATCGAATGATGTTCCAGCGACTGGAATCGGACAACCAGCCTTTTGGATCACATTCATTCTTGTAGTAGTCAAGTAAATAGAATATTACTATCCAAATACCCCACACAATGGATGAGCAGAGAAATTGATATGTACACATAAGAAGGAGATATCGGGCGGGAGTAGCTTTCACTTAAAGCCCTAGTATAAGACTCAAAAGAAAACAAAGCCTGGGCCAGGTCTAGTGATATTTTCCTATTATGGAAGGACACAGGATAAAAGTGTTATGAGTTCAAGGGAAGGCAATAGCCCAGCCCCGCATAGATTTCCAAGGCTTCTCAATTCCTTTTAATTTTACGGATTGTAGAGTTTCAATGTGAGCTCTGTATGTAGGTGGATCTGTATGTATCCCATATCTTGGTGATTATTTCTACCTTACATTTCTCAGGTTTCCTCTACGTGTGAATTCAAAGATCCTTTTTCGTCATTAAAAGTCTTCCAGTTTCATGTGAAGTTACTCCAGTTGTTGGAAAGGACGCTTGAAAGTCAAAAAAGTATCTACTGGAAACTTCTGCTGGCAATCTAATTTAGTAACTTTATGCTGGATCCTAGAAGCAACTATTTATTTACCCTTTTGCTGGATATAATCATAAAAATTCTGGAAATGGCAGTCTATATTAGTGTATTTTTATTCCCTGGATTTATAACCCCGGGAAAAACTCCAATTAAAGTGGATCGCTATGAAATGAGAATTTCAGTTCGGAATATTTTTATGGATTTATTTTCGCATAAAAAAGATAACTTTTGTGAAGTCGGGAAACATCTTTAGTTTTATCTCTTCCCTTAAATTCTGATGATGGAAGAGAATATTACGTAAAAGAAGATTCAATCTAAATTTCATGGCTGTCAATAGCCTTCGACATATATGTATATACAGTGAGTTGAATTGTCCGTACCGAGATTGGCAGGACCGGATTGGAATTAGAATGAGCTATACAGACTTCCTGATTTTCTACCAATCCCAATGACAGGAGTGCTCTTGAAATCCTGAGTAAGCAAGGGTAGGAAATTAGTTTTTCTCCTCCATTGTTTTTAATGCTGGAAGGAGCATACTTACGAAATCAGGTTAAAGTTGTAAGTATGTATTTTACTCTTGAATTGTCTCGAAGCTGACAGTCTATTACTCACACGCTTCTTGAAACACCGGGAGCTTTCTTTACTTATGCAATGACACACTCACACATGTATCTACCACCTGGGCATGACTTTTTTTTTATAGGAGGTCTACTCCATAACATATAATCACAATATGAATTCGATAAACGCCAAGGCTATTTGATATCTTTTGAAGAGCACCGGGATCCTTGTATTTGAAATTGAATTTCGGCAATAAATACTGGTAATGGGAGGTGATTCATGTGAATTCTTTATTTCCCTTGGTAGCTTGTGGAAGGGGGAGGAAATTGAGGGAATAAGCGGAGCTGACGGGGGAGATACTAATGGGATCGTCGAGGAAATCAAAGTAATATTGTGGGATTGATACGAATGAGCATGTAACATAAAAATGACGTAACTTTTCAAGTGTGACGCAATTCAGTAACTCTGGTATTTTATTGCTACATCAATCAACTTCATCGGTTGCAACCAGCCGAGTAGATACATATACACCTTTCTATAAAATTTATATCACTTTCTCCTCCTACAGTTTACTTAAATACGAGCTCGTTTATACTAAACATCAGATGTATCTAGTATATCCCAGGAAATGCATACTTAACGGTTGCATAAAAGGCTTCTGTAAAAACTGTTTTAAAAAATAGGTAACTGCATGCATACGTCCCTGAGAGTTTGTTACTCAAAAGTGCAGGTAAAGTCCTCGGCCAATTACGGATATCTCTCTAAACATCTTAGCCCTTTTTTCAGGATACGAATCCTTAATACCCTCATATGCACTCCCATTTCCTGTCCCGTCTGGTAGAACGGCGGGAATTATTATAATGGTACTTGAGAAACTCCTTACCTCAAGGTTTGAGGGCGTGCAACGGTGGGAAAAATCACTTACCATCATCCTCTGCACGAGCCTTGTAACTTTCTCTCCCAGCCGTTACTCCACAGTCACTACTCACTCAGCGGAAAATATCATTTTTCAAAGATATGTGATGACACTCACGCAAGCGACTATGCTGGGCTCGACATAAAAACCAGTATTACCTTTCACTTTGAGTATCTACCTTCAATCCGTCTGGGAAACGATCTTAAGTCTGAAGCTACTTTATGAGCTGCGGTGTGGATGTCAATTTCAGCCTAGATTGTCAACACTCTCAGATCCTTGGATGTCTAAATTAATTTAGCGTCTCACTCCTCTAGGACACAAGTTGTCGGGACTGACAAAATTCCCCGGTTACTCAACGTCAGTAACTATTAATTAATCGTGTGCTATCAGCCTTAAGAGAACATAATGGGCTGGGAAATCTTGAAATTTTCAGTGTAAATAACACTCTTCTCAAAATTTACAATGTTTAGACATGCTGGGTTGCCTTCACTGTTCACTGTTCCCGCTGAACCACGCTTGGAGGTAATCCTAAATTTCCAGGCATTTTAAACATGCCATGTAATGAGTTTTGCTCCTACATATGCATTTTCTCCAAAATTTCAAAAATCAAGTGAAGAGCCAGTGATTTCACAGATTAAATAAATTATGATTGGAGATAACTGCATTGCCTGAACAATTACACAAAAAGTCTTCAGAAGGTATCTGAGCCAATGGAAGTTTTATTTTAGCTGTGTATACACTCTTGCATTTTTTTTGCCACTCGAAACTAGAAATTACATTGGGATTTATAGCATCAAAAATAATTACTTTTCAGGTTTTATAAAGAAAAGGGCCCAGGATATATTTATTGAGGAGGCGATGCGATGGTGTAGTGACAAATGATTAATGGACAAGTACTTATTGACATTGGTTATAAATAACTGATTCAACAGTGGTATCTGTATTTGTAAAAATCGAGTAGAAAACTGCTAGACGGCTAGACGTCATTCTTACAGAGTTGATTGCTTGGTTGGACCTAACATCTCCTTGATTTCCTTTCAGGTTCCTCTTCTCCTACCAGCGCGTGAACCAAGTGTACACTCCAATATTGTTCCTATTCGGCACCATAGGAAACTGCCTCTCCGTGACTGTATTTTGTACAGCCCCCACGCACAGGCACCTTTCATCATCTTATTACCTGTCAGCCCTCGCCATCAGTGACACAGGATTCCTCATCAATTTAGTGGCTGTATGGCTGGAGGACCTGGGTTATCACGTCATAACGACAGAACTAACTTGCCCCCTTGTCATGTATCTTGGCCAAGTGACATGTTTCCTCTCCGTCTGGCTTACGGTGTCATTTACAGTGGAGAGATTCTTTGCCGTGTGCTATCCATTAACAAGACCAACTGTCTGCACTGTGGCGCGAGCCAAGAAAGTCATAACAGTGTTAACTCTCGTGGCCCTCGTAGCATTCTCTTACGTTTGGTTGATTGCCCGAGCTCTGGATTTCCCAATCGGACCTGGCATGGCTACAGAAGAAGATAGTACGGAAAATGAAGAGTTTGATAAAGCATTGAAGGAAGAAATACTCGACCCTGAGGTGGTTCTCAATCCCAACTTCAGCACTACTTTCCTAGGATGCAGTCCTTTAAGAACGGGGAGGGAGAAATCCAATGAATTCTCTGCATTTGATTTGATCGTCTGCAATGGATCAGAAACAGGTTAGCTCGGGGATAGATTTATCTTCCCTTCATTATCTGCTATTGTAATGAGGACGTGAGCTGCTTGCTTATTGGATGTTTGTCATCTAATTCTAATTCTACCTCCTATGCTCCACCTAAGATTATTCATTGAGTCACATATGTACATACGTGCCCTCACTCCAGTTTTATACTTCACAAATTACATACATACATACATATGTCACATGCCAACTGATGTCAAAAATTGATATCATTAGTAGATATGAAAGTGAACTGATTCAAGTGCTGTGCTATAGTACCTGGGAATCGGATAGACATCTGAAGCTGACATGTATGTACAAGCTCATCCATTAGTATTCTCGAACAGGTCTCTAAACAGGAAAATAAATTGATATCTTGTCTCAATTGGAAGTTATCAGGAATAGAGTGGAATTTTACAAAAAATTGAAGGAGCAATTTTCCATTAAAAAAGCTCCCGGTTCGGGCTCTACAAATAGAAAAGCTAAATCATGGGAGATCAAAAAATGAAGTAGAGCAGACACAATAAAACTGTTTCCTCAGCAAGGCGTGTACACTGATATTTGTCAGGGATGAAAGGAACTGATGATACAAGTTTTAACACTGTCAAAAATAGAATGTCTCAATCAACGGAAACACGCCATGTCATATGAGGATGGGAGTGTATGAAAGGAAATTCCCTAAGATGAAGTAATGAGAAAACTAACAACAAGTGTGGATATGTGTAGACATCACACAGGTATTAAACTCGGAAGAACAAATAAGTAGTAAAAGTTGAGAGAAAATAAAATAAAGGGAGAAAGTGTAGGGGCATCACGAGTGTGTCATGTGTTCGTGCAGGAAATGTAATTGACGTGCATACATATGTATGTAGTTTTGTGTGTACATTATATGTATAATGCATCCGTCCTCGGAACTCCTGACTTCATATACATATATAAAACTATATGTAGATATGTATATCTATCTATATATGTGCTGTAATTTAAAATCTTATGATTACGGGAAAGTAACTCTATTTACTATTTGGATATGTTGTTTACAGATGGGAAAACTTGGAATGACACGAGCTTTGACGGGCCAAACGAAGGGGAAACCATGCGAATTTGCTACGTCCGTGAAGAACACGTCTATTTCTCAAGTATTGCAAACCAACTCGACAGTTTACTCACCCTTATCTTCCCCTTCTTTATCATTACTTACTTAAACGTGAGGATTGCTCTGTGTGTGTGGAAACTGAAAGATCAACGTCAGAATATTATGGCGGTGGCAAAAATTTCAACAAGTCCAAGTAACTTCCAGTATCAACAACCGGGAAAGAATGATCATCCGTCTTCCGGCTGTCGCTTTCCCTCGAGTAGGAGTAGCCCTTTACTGAATGGAATTAGTGGGCCCCTCACAACCTCCTCACATCCACCGATGAGCTTGAATAACTGTAAAAGCTACCGAATTAATTTAGGCAGCAGCGCAAGTTTGAACGCCTGCAATTCCACTAATGTAAGTGGACCGAGTCTCAATCGGGTGAACCGAAATCATTCATCTTCTACGTCAGCATCTGAAGCCAGGGTCACCAAAACACTTCTCCTTGTCTCAACCGTTTTCCTGGTACTCAATTTACCGGCTCATGCCGTTCGAGCCGTGGCGTATGTTCAGGTGGGATTTACAACAAGCATCAATTTATTTTCGTTCAATTAGCTCACAATTTATGGTCCGGATACTTCCGGCCATCCGTTATTCAGGAACCCAATAGTTAGAGAAGGTACATGCATAAGGATGAGAAAGTCGCAAGTGTACAATATTAAGCCACACGGGGTCGTCAAGTCATATACCTATTTTTGCCTTAACTTGTTATAGGTGCGAACCCTTTGAAACAAAATAAATTACAAGCTCTGGCTTTTCATCGTATTACATATTAATACTTTCTAAAACTACAAACTCAACTTCCTCTCCTGATATTAATATTTCCACTACATTTATTACCCCATTTAAATTCCTTTCATGTTGTCCAAGCCCACTGTCACACTTTGATAAGAACTGGGTCCTGGAAGGATTTAACGCACAAAAACTATTACTAAAAACAATAGAATTTCATGCATGTGTACCGTAACACATTTCTTACATATGTACATACGTGATACAAAAAACCTGCGCCGGTTTTAATGTATCGACAATTTACTCTCTGATTCGATGTAGTCTCGGGATGTTTCAAAGGGGACTTCTCGATTCCAACTCAGAGTGTTTCTTACTACTGTGAACACCTGACCGTTTTTTGGGGGGAACTTCTTTTTTCAACATGAAAGCAGAGGAAAATGCAATTTCCGCAATTGTTTTCATAAAATTTTCAATTTCCGCCTAATTGCATTGATACTCAAGTATTTTCTTGAGGGACTCATGCCTGCAAGTGTTGTGGCAGCGTACATGTCTATGTACATCACAGTTACAGATATTAGGTCAATAACATTTACCCTCCTCCTCCTATTCTGAATTTTGATAACAACCGATAACCGTTTATTGAATAGCCGCTGTAATACAGTACAGCTGTAGATACATGTGTAGAAGCTATGTATGCAATAGTATTGGGTACATTTTTTTTACGCTTTTCTCTTCGGCGCACTATGAGTGCAAATTGAAGGCTTTGAATTTCACAAATGCCGTTGGATTCCCCATTTATCCTATCGCAAGGAATCCCTTTTGTTCACGCAATAAACGTAATCGTTTCAAACACTTTGCATATAGAGGATTGAATACCATCCCGAACGCCTTTTGGCCTACAAACCAACTCCAGAAGATGAACGGGGTATGATATCCGCACTTAGGCGTAAATTCAGAATCTACGTATGTACATTGTATGCAAATATATAGTAAGCACAGTAGTGGAGGAAGAGAAGTGGGTCTCTCTCGACCATCTTAGGATTTGTGAAAGCTTTTGTTAGGACTAAGATGATTTCCAGTAAGAGCCTGAAAAGAACTGTAAGCTTTTTTTCCCTCAATAAACTCAAAAATGGACTATTGACTATTCAATTCACCTGAATGGCGAATATATTCGAAATGATGAGAAGGAAGAGCTCCATAGTATCCAGTAGGAATACTAGGAGCATTAAAAGGGATTCTTTATTCTGCTACTTTTAAATGATATGAAAGACACTGCGTATAAGCTTTGGACACAATAGACTTAAGTATTTTGAAACAAAAGAAAATCGAAAAATAATGCTTGTGTTTGTTCAAAGAAGGGTGAGAGTTGAGAGGGAAAGTTCATAGTGGAGGAGTAAATGTATAGATTTTTTTCCCTTTTACAGTCTTTATGGGGTTTGGCGATTCCTGAGGAATTGCAAGCAGTACAACAATGGACCAACATTCTATTCAACACCAACTTCGGTGTCAACTTCCTATTGTACTGTCTGAGTGGGAGGAATTTCCGAAAATCTCTTTGGAGTATCATCTTCAACATCAAGCCCAATCGACCCACAAAGCCCGCCAAGAGAAACCCGAGCCGTGTTCAGAAAAACAACGTTCATCAATTTGTAAACACAGCCAGGTCCCCTGAAAGTGTGGTTCCACGGAGAGCCAATGGTATAAATGACTCTGAACTTGAGGTTCAGACTGAGGAGATACATATAACAAATTAAGGTCTAATCACTCTCATTAATTAGATTGAGTATCGTGACATTCCCAAATGATAGCGTTGACTTTCACCATCCCATTTGGAACTACTGGAAAGCTTTACATATTAAATATATTACATATATGATGACCTAATGACTGCAACTGGGGTCATCCCAGTTCTACAACACTTGTAGTGTTGAAGATATATTTTAAATTTTCACAATTCATATAAAGTACGAGTGATTACTGTGTTTTAGTCCACATACATAATATAATATGTGCTGTACGTATGTATTGCTTTAAATGGAAGCACATATGGAAAATTATTTCATAAGAAATGTTACTAGAGCTACATATATATCCTGCACGGGTGATCGAGCGTATTTCCATCGATGGGGAGCTGGAAGGAATTTTTTGAAAACTTTTTAAATTATTATTCATATGCTTATTGATTGTGTTGTATGTACATACACGCCATGTGATTATAATAATACTAGCTAATTCTAACAACAGAGATATAGCTTGATTAATAAAAATGACAGTGCATTCTGAAATTACAAGCTGCTTCAAATTAATACCTCGGGTTAAGCCAGCCTGATTATAACCTTCCATTGGTTAAATGTTCTATTTTAATTTCTTGCCGGGCCAAGAGTTAATTTATTATAATTCTCATCCGTTCCATGTTTTTTCGTCATTATGTCATTCCTTTTATTCAGTTTAGAAAATAAAATTCGAGCATAAATAATCCTCAGAAATGATTACCAGCAGGAATACACTAATTAACTAGAGGCTAGGGAAATACCCTGATTGATACTAGAAACATCCTCAGATTATTTTATTATTCCAGTAGTAGAATATTCCGGCGATACAGTTACGTCATACGTAACTTGTTTACATATAATTATGTAATTACATATACAGTAGCTTGAAAAAACGATAATAATTGGGATTGCAGAAATATGTACAATCCAGCTCATTTAGCTACTTCACGTATTTAATTACCTTGCACTGTATATAGCCGATATGCTGATAATTATGCTCAGCAACTTAAAGAACTAATATGCTTTGTGCGTGCAGTGCTCTTGTTTGTTATCATTACCACAACTTGAGATGACGACTGAATGATGTGTATAGTTTCCAACATGCTATTTTTACTCCCGGGATTTGTCCTACTCTCTGAGAAATGAGGAATTACTATAGCAAGAGATTATAGGGATTATGTGCAAAGGAAGGTGCATGTATCTGTAATTGTATGACGGTAGCCTTTACTTAATGGATATGCTGTAAATATGCAGTTCATATAACATACATCGTACGTACAATACCATTACGACAAAACTTTTGTTACGCAAGATTCTGAAGAACATCTTTTATTCCCTTTCTCTTTCATTTTATAATGATGCAGGGAAAAACTTCAGCTGCAGTAATGCCAACGAAGAAAAAACAATTGGGTGTACTTACTAAAATATGTAGTTAATGGGGTACGCATTCACTGACGATGGGTTAAGTTAATGTGGTAAGCATAAGTAAGGATCCCACTAGCTGTAATAAATCTATTTCTTTTTTCAGAAATGTAAGCTGGAACTATGCACGTACACATATAAATAATTATTACATACGTATAAGATATCCTGAAGACTAACATGAAAGGCTAAATGGATTTGGGCTGCTAGGTAGTACTATACAGTATAATATGTATATGTACGTATATGTTTTGAACGTCACCACACATTAGCAAATGAGAATTAGGTATTGTAGACTTTATTCTCAAGATAAATGAAACTTCGCTGTAGGATTTTATGTGACTCGACGATTTGAGACCGTAATGGGAAATTTGCAACAACTTCAATTTTCAATTTATATATCACATGTACATACATATATAGTATGGTTACAGAATTCGCCATTCTGATACTTTTATAACATCAAATTGTTTCGAGTTTTGCAACTGTAAGCATTACCATGAGCAGAGAAGCTCCTTCTTAAGTTTACCCTTGAAGGCTGAAGTTGAACTGGAAAGAGTTTGAAAAGTTCGTTGAATTCCAATAAACTAACGGAAACTACTTTGGATACTGGAGATGCACAAACCTTGAGGGCTGCGTCTGGGTGAGGACCAAGTGTGATTCAATTGGCTTAAACGTTCACAGTAAATAATGTAATCTTGCTGTAGAATAGGGATCTTTGAGATAGTTTCTACTAAATTGGGTTATGGATAATGCAATTTCATTGGCGTCCCTTACACACCCACACATACTAAAATATACAGAGCAGAAAGGTATCTATAGACAAATTTGAAACGTCCCCTTTCCACTTTACAGATTTAGTAAATGGTCTAATCCTTAGAGCTGCAGACAATCCATTGCCGTACTTAAATCAATCTGAATCTGTAAATCTCTTACATGTGTAGGATCAAAAAATGAGTTATTTCACTCTATGTTAGTACTGTCGTGCCATTGCTTTATCTGACAATTTATCATGTTGAAACCATTAATATCACGTTGTGCAGATATGCAAAAGTAACGCAGGATATTAGTCATCTTATTCCTTTCCCTGCACTTTGCCAAGTCAGAACTGGGAAAACGAAACATGAATAGAGGACGTAAGTACCAGAAAGTATTCCATGCGAAAATAAGATCTTGACCGAAAATATAATACTCAGAACTGCTGAATCAAATGTTTCAAGCCGTATCGATGACTTCTAAAAAAATGTACGTATAATCATCATCTGTAGTCATAAATGTTAAATGTATTTGTAGAAGTACTCCAAGCATGCCAACTTGCGTATTATTGAATCTATCGTACAGAAGATTTTGTAAATTTTGACAGAAAAACATATCTGATTCAGGACCTTATGTACATATTTATGCAGAGATAGTACAATTTACATAAGTGTTTATTTTCATTTGATGGTAGTAGTAGGGATCTTCCATCCTACAATATATTAAAATTAGCTGTCTCCATTTCAGGGATACGTATTCCAATGAATTAATCATATTTAAAAAAAAAACATTTTCTTTAATAAGAATTTCCTATTGCTAAAAAACTAATTCCCGAGCCTCAACGTCATCATTTCCAGCAACCTCAACTTACAATTAGCGTCTTTCAACTAAGCGGATTGGTCATCATGACGTCGGAAATTAAAGAAATGATTTGATGATCGTTAAGCTCCAAATTCGCTTTACCTCAAGATAAGGACAACACTCAGACAGAGAATATGACATCTTACCTAACTGGTGGCCACAAAATCTGTAGCTTGAGGAAATGAGTTGAACTGAGCAACCGTGAATAATTTTAATTGCCTCTTACCTCTTTAATTTGGTAGGAAATTCTCAATATGGAAATCGTTTCAGTCACCCCTGTACTGGAAAGACCAGGGTTTATAGGATGAGTCTCAACATTTACCCCCTATTAAAAACCAACGTTACACATAACTTTGCGTCATATTTAGTACTAATCCAGCTGCAATATCCCGGAGTTTTGGTAGTAATTTCACCATAAGAACTATAGAGTGTTAGCTTACAGTATATGTAATAGCTCTATTAGAACAATTTTTCAAATTTTCTTTAAGTAATTATATCTATTCATTTATATTGTAATGATTACATGAGCGCCTCTCGAACTGAGTCCTAAATAAAGCTGATTGATTGATTCCTGACTGTCGGGATCTCATCCGCAATTTTTAGTTCGTGTTTGACGGGAAATATTTACCCAGGTTAATGAAAATGGTTATAGAAAATCAGTACGGGAATTTGCTACAAAAATGAAGGGCTCCAATACTTAAAGAACGGTTTGTGAATTGTATGAGCTAGAGGGAACAGATGTTGTGACTCACACAGTACATAAATATAAACATATATGTACATATACAAATAGAGATGTTACGCATGAAAAATATCCATGTACACAGATACTTATTATTCTATCTATCACTTCTGGAACAGCTATAGTAGGATTTAATACCTTTAACTAGTTTTCTGAACTAAATAGCGGTTTTACTTCTATCCATCCTTACTGTGGGAGTCATCCACAGCAGTTATAAATAATTAAATATACTTATAGCTAGTTCAAGAGAAGACGCTGAAATTCCGAAAGATATCCTCGTAGGCTGTAAATTACTGTATCCGACAGGTGTCTGGTGAAGTCATTTACAATTTCCAATTAGAGATGACGACATCAGTGATCAGTAATATTACTCATTTGTTTCCGGCATCTGGTAAGAGTTATACAAAGTCAATTGCTGATGTACATATTTAATAGAGTACAAGCATGTCCCATGCTACCCACTTTCACTTTCGGAAATTAATCCGAGTGATTAATTACGATGCTACAATTTTTGAAACCTTGAGTACTTAGAAAAGAGAAATCGAGGTTTAATGAGCTGTTCGCCTGCTTCTGGCCCGGGATCCTATACGAAACCGCAACCGGCTTTTTCCAAAAAATAATCTAATTATGTGGTGAAATCATTTAACGATTTAGGATATGGTCTACGTGCGCATGCTTTTGTAAAATACCAAGTAAAACACTTAGACCATTTTGCTCTTCAGTGACGAAATAACCTTCTGGTTTGGAGTGTTCAATTTTCAATTCGGCAATTCAATTTTGATCAAATCCAACGTATCATACGATAACATTTTATCCTAGCTCAAGCCCAAATTTGGCTTCTAAATCTATCGGCATACAACTGACAATGAGTGAGCAAGTATGGAAACAAAAACTAACTTTCCTTGTCTTTTGTATTTCTTTAGTCTGTATTTGTATTTGAGCAGGGAAAAAATCGATTTTTGCCGTTTTTACGGTTCGAAGTACTGATTTCATAGTCTCACTTACCTTTAGAATCACTGGTTGATTTTTTCGAAAGCAAAGCACTCTGGGAGCTGGAAGGAGCATCTTCAGTTCCTGGGAGGCTTCACAAATATAAAATTGCTTCATGGTTGCATGTATTCCTATACATTAGGCATAGTCAGTCATACAAGTACTGCGTTCTGTCCTGGGGTATTAAGATTTCAGAATGTATTTCTATTCGTACACTGGCCAAAGTATGCAAACTAAAACATTTACAAAGTTTGGCTGCAGCGTAGGAAAAAAGTTTCACACGTCAACAAACAGGGATTCATCAATCTTCACGTATGTGGTGGCCTCACAGAACGGGAACATCCCAGGGATAATTCTATGAAACTACAGGGTAGCAGAGCTGGAATATAAATATGTATGTATACATTTTCAATACATGGAGGTGGTGTACTTAAATTATAAATGTTTTCTGTGGTACGTTGAAGCTCTTGGCAATGATTCAGTACTCTTTCGGTCTAGTATGTTAACAGTTGGCGAATTTAGTGTTCCACTGGATAAACAGACTATTCGCTGGCATAAAACTCAATTACTATTCACTCTGTACTTTCTCTATTGCTTGCTACTATTTGATCCTATTTGAGCTCTACATTATTTGGTACGTTTCCAAAAGGTCGGAAAAAAATAATATAATTAGCATTATCACAAAATACGAAGAACGTTTGTGGTCATTTTGAACCACCGAAGAAATACATCTGATATTTAGGCAAATACAAGTAAGAAAACTTACTGCATTAAATGTGTAGTTGTGCATACTTACGGATGCATATTCAAAGGACATGATCTCATAATTAGAATTCTCGGATAGGAAGAATTAATGCTAAAGGGTATCGCAAGTAAAGACAACTTTATTTACAGGAATCCAGGACAACAACTGTTGTTACTGCTCCTCTTTTAAAACGTTTGTTGAAGAATTGAGTGGCATCTAGTCGAGCTCCCTGAAAAACCGAAAATACGGGGAAACTTTACGTTAGCTTGTTCTAGAGGTCTCTTCATCGCAGCAAAATACAAGCTCAACTGGTTTTCGGAAATTCGCTCTACTTCGTACTTACGTGTGACTAAAACCACAAAGAAATCCCGATTCACTGGAATTTTCCTTTTCATCAAAAATTCGAAAGCTTAATATATAATATACATAATTATGAACTCTATTTCTCAAAATAGTTGTAACGGCAATGTATGTACTACCTGATGTGGTAACAAGCATTGAGCTGTCTGTGACTATGTAATGCACATGATTGGATGGTGAAAATACAGATAATACACATTCTAGATTTTGTACTCTATGTATGTACTTTCTTCAAACAATTTTACAATAAGTCAAATTCAAATGTTGAACGATAAATATTTACTTTATGAATAAAGACTAACTTGACGTTTGATCTTTCAACTTGAACCCTTACGGGCTAATTCGTACTTTTGCCGCAAATATGATCATACATCAATCATACTTGAGTTCCCTACAAAGTTCTCAAAACCTACCAGTATTAAGTAATAAGGAAATAAACCTTTGAATTTATCTCCCCGATGGCTGCAGATAGACAGGTTATTTACTAAAATTAAATTCTGGAAAGTAATTCCTTGAAGCTCTCCCAGCTGACGTGGGTGTTCGGTTTACGCCCGAGTATAGGAAACGTGACTTCACAGAAGTTAATATAATAGTATACCCCACATCCCCAATCCCGAATAACAGTGTAGGCTGTTAACCATCCTAACAAACAGTGAACACCCACCCATTACAGAGTGTCGGAACCTTAGAAGTACCATAAATTTTGCACTAGTAGGTATATAGTTTTCCTAGAAGTTAATGACGAAGTCACTTGTTTAGCTCAATTGTCTTGACTACAAATACAGTAAATAACTTATTTTGCCCCAATAATACGATTATGAGAGTGCTGGCATAAATATACTCAGTTCTCACCTGGGCGGGTCGAACTCATAGTACTTGTAAAATTCCCAACATTTTTCAACTGCTGTACAGGTCAGCAAAGCTGGTGCGGGTTCCCCATAGACATTGAATGACATGTACCTATAGATCAAACGGAAATCTTATTAACAAAAAATTGCATTTTGCAATAACGATGTCGTCCCTCCGGAAGTCATCTCTTCAGTAAACATTCATATGGTATGCTCTAGATATATTGATATATATTTTCTTAATTAATGCAAATATTTTTAGGTAACTGGAGAAGGCAATAATGAGTCCTGGTAGGGAGTTTTGATGAACGGCAGCACATCTTTAAAGCCCTGTATGTATGCACTGATCTTATTGCAATTTCAATTTCAATTTCAAACCCCATTACTTAGTTACGCCAAACCAAGAAAGTAATCAGAAAACTGAACTACATCAATGTAAGGATTTCTGTTAGAAGTTTAGATGTTTCTGTAAGAGAGGTATTTAACAGTAATATTAGAAAGTATAACTATAAATTAATTGCATGAAACTATGTCTGATGGCATAACCACCTTTTCTTAAGTTGCAGTCATATTGAATATCAGCAGCAAAAAGTCAAACCCACAGAATTTCATTACAATACATAATGGCTAACTCAGAAAAAAAACAATATGCTGCAACTGTTTCCAGTGAAAGGTAGGATACAAGTACCAGTTAATGGTACAATATTGTGCAAGTAACAGTGCTGAAGGAAAGTAAGCAGCATTTTCGCTTATTTCTTATTTATTCATTTTGTAATCCCAACAATATTAGAGAAGGGATGTACCGAACTCTTCAAGACTTTGTTTGGAAGATTCAGCTCACTTTCACAACGGCATCCAGCATAATGATGACTTTATCAAGTATAAAATCTACTCCCCACCTTCACTATTCCCATCTTTTGGTCCAATTAGACCGCCGAAAACCGCCGTATTAACGTAGTTCCACAAATTTCCTGAACTCGCACTTGTTCCAACTGATCCCATGTCATCGACGGCTGCTTCTTCATTGTCGCCTTCGTTCAAATTCTTGCGACTAAAGATGCCTCCCTCTTCAATATAAGGTCGTGTGGTTTTATTCGCGACGGGGTTATTGCTGGCTTTCATTGAGCGCTGTAGAAACAATCACAAAATAATGATTATCTTGAGACATGTCATATGGTAAACCCAAAAGCCACACAGCTAATCATATTCGTAAGGGATCATTCTTTTATTAAGTCATCAAAAATTTGCCATATTTTTACCCCCCCCTCCCCCCTTGTCCAGAACATCATCATGTTCATCATCGACTGTTTACACCCCCCTCCCCCTCCTTTTATTACGTCATCAGTAACCACTGATACACCCGTGGCACATGTTTTGCCGGTGACAATATCACGTGGAACAGTTTTGATTCGTATTAATAAGGAGTCTAAACACGCGAATCCAGTACGTTTCACTCATACAATTAATAGTATTGTGAATAGACTGTAGTCTACGCAGATCACTTTCAACTTTTTTCAGCTTTAGCTTTTAGTTTTTTAGTAATAAGCTCAGTAAAAATTTGATTTTCCCGCGGATGATGTTACTGTCGTCATTTCTACTAAACCCTCCCCCCCCCTCCTACCTTCATCATCGTCATTTCTTCTCGTCCCCCCCTCCCCCCTTTGGTGATGACGTAATAAAAGAATGAACCCTAACTGGGGCGTACCAGCATCTACATGGTGCCTCAAACACACACATCCTGACCTCGTTAAGTCATTGAAAGTATTTTCTCCTGTATCCTCATAACGTGTCAAAATGCAGTGTTAATTTTGTTTACCACTTCCTATTTAACACATCGTTAGCTTCATTACGAATTTATATTGCGCACAAGGCTAATTTTATTAACATATTCGTGTTCAATGCGCATTTTTTCAACGCTAATTTTGTTACCCCTTACTATTTAGCGCAATGCTACTACTGTCACCGTGGCCCCGTGGGGGGGGGAGAAAAATGTTTTTCGGCACCCTGCACAATAAAGTTTATTTAATAGACAGAAAGACGATACCTGACACGCACTTTGATTGTTAACATATCATCGATGAAATGGCAAAATGGCCTAAATGTATTTTCGATTAAAAACAAATTATAATGTTATCCATATCTTTGGATTACGTGGAAAATAAATTGACAAGTTTTATTAATTTGCGAGCTTTCATCACCTAACAAATTGACTACATGCAGTTTCACTACAAGCAAAACGGTCTACTTGAAGTAATAAATGATGGAAGTAGTGTATGCAGTTAGTCAATTTTGCTTTTAGAGAAACATGTTCTTAATCGGAAGTGCAAATCCCAGATTATTTTGCCTTTTCACCGATGATAGTATACATTTGAAACAATACCAAAATACCTCTTATTCATTCAGAATCAGATTCAGATTTTATTTAGGATTCTTTTCGGGTAGCGCCCTTATCATCCATACATGTTGACTAATAACTTAAAAAGAACCTATTAAAATAACTCGTTATTACTCATGAAACCATACCTCCATTTTTTTCCGTGCCTCAGACATCATTGCCCGGTCAACTATCGCATTCGCCATTAAGTTTTGAATACTAAGCACAGGTCCGTCGCCAAGAGAAGCGCAGATACTGGTGGCATTTACTAGTTCTCCCATTTTAACATCCGGCACCAAAGAATCTGGACTAGACCGATCTCTTAAGCATTCCAAATCAGTCTCAATCGGTCCGTGTGTGATGGCAGCTTGCTTACAATTAGAGGATCCTCCTGACGTTAAAACAAAATACCTTACATAATAACTAATTAGGGTAGAAAATTACATTGTATCATGGAAGGAATTTTCCAAAACGTTTGCTCACCCAGTGTTGTGAATCCTGAAATCCCACCATGACATTGTTTCTTCAAATTCTGTATTGCAGCCTCGTAACCAGAAACTTTTCCGAGAACGGAAACATCTTTAGACGTATCTAACAATTTATTGGAGAAGAAACTAATTTCATTATTCACCTGGCTCACTTTGCTGCATGTAATGTTACTGAAACTTCGAGCAGTAGGGCCAATGCCTTTCTGAAAAAAAAATCATACCAAGCCAAATTGCTAAACTACTGCATTAATCATTTAAAAAACAATGCATAACTTGCGGTAGTTTTATAATAAACGACTACATTAATCCAATAAAGCACAATTTTTAAGTACAAATACCAATCACACGGTTAAAAATTATTACCTGGCCTGACTCACTAGCAACATGAAAAGCTTCGCCATAAGCTAAGACTGATAACATAGCACGAATGTCATATTTAACGACCATCGAAATGGAACACTCGACCAGACACTTTCTGAAGTAGTAGAAAGCGAGAAGATCTTTGGCGTCAAGTGACACATGAACTCTAACTCCAGCAATATCCCAAGGTTGTAACATGCAATACACCAAGTAAAACCCACCAACCATCATTTTAACAACTGATATTTTAGCAGGAGCTTGAAAGAAATTGTCGTTGAATAGATTCCTAAACACTTCCTGCATTGGGTATACAAGCCAGAAGTCTTTCGCCAACTGAAGTAAAACCGTCTCGACCTGATCCAGCTGGTCATTCATTCTTATTCCTTTGCCCACCGCACTTGAGTTAACAATAAAAAAAAATACAATTATAACAAATACAAAGGCCCTACAATACAAGACATCCCATCAGTAAGAACACAGTCAAGACGAACATTTCGTAGGGGGAAATATTCTAACGTTCCTCAAAAATAATTCTCATGCTCAAGAAAATTATCTTTCCACTTTACCAAATATTTCCGCAAAATATCCGAACTTTGAGCAAAATTAAATGAGCGTGAATTACATTTCATCATTTCATTACCATTAGCCCAGGATTTAGAATATAGACTTCAAGCACAAACCAAAGCGAGATGGAACGAACTTTCGAGTGCATCGGGACACTGGGCCACGTACTTATGTAAGCTCGCACAAAATATCCATCCGACCTCGTCGGGCCATGGGGCGAGTGTCACTAGTAAGCAAAAGTTGCTTTCGGTTTAAGCAAGTGGCCAGTCACCAGTTGAGCTCGTTTGTTTATTATTACCATAAAATAAAAACACTTAAAATATAGTTTATACATACAGGACGGAATGCCCGCAATTACTCAATGATCACGCAACGGAGCTGCGTTGCCACTAAAGGTTCCCCAACTAATTTAGTATTATTGGATTCCATCTCAGAAGCAACTAAACCAGTACATGACTTCCACCTCATAATTCAAGACTTCCTCTTCCTTCCAATTTGTCTTTTCTTTTTTTTGGAGACTTTTCTTCTGATCTCTAAGCTGTAACATTTCATGGCCCCTGACTGGACAAAATCCGCAAAGCTAATCGTAGTTCCGGTATTCCGCTCGAGATTCCCAATTATGCTCAAACTTCAAATATTTTGCTTGACAAGATACTCTCTTCGAAGCTCACAATTATTTACTTCTAAAGCTAAAAATCGTGTCAAATTTTCCAGAACATTGATTATTGGAACTTGTAACTAACTCCTTTCTTAAAAGACCTCACCCACCAGTTATGAAGCAAAATGGTTCCCGAAGAAGTCACTAATTTCTTGAATGTGTCAAAGTCCCAGCTGTCGACCCTCAGGAATTGATTGATGATCAGCTCGTAATCACTCAATACGGCAGCACACCAGCGCTGGTAACTTTTGGGATAATCAACCAAAGACATGTGGTCACCGTTGTTCGTTACGACTGCTTCTTGCTTCTTAAAGCCTCCTGCCTTTATGTAAGTCCTCCTGTTCACAACAATTCCTCCTGAAATGAATCAAAAAAACAAGACCATGAGTTCCTCAATTAGTTGACAGATCTACCCCCCCCAAGAAATAATACTACTTTGAGTCTTTTAAAATTTTGAAACTTATACTGCACTAATAATTACTATACTATATTGAGTCCACATAGAGCAATATTTAATTCCTCTTCAAATAATAATAATTACTTTAAACATAATAACTAATATACACTCGGTGGCCACAAATTTGCATTATAAGTCAATACAAATGGTCTCCGGTGGATAACTCCAGTTCGACTAGTGCTAGAGGGCTGAAATTTTTAGAACGTTTAATTAGAGGTATTTAGACGAGATAGGGAATAACAAAAGTATAGATTTTGTTGTTTATATCAGTATAAAAAAATTTAAAAACAAAAAAGGTGGAATTCCGTGTGACAAAAGTTTGCATTATTACCGTCACCCTTTAGTTTTAATAGCGGATATCCCCACCACGGGCCTTAATAAGCTCTTAAATTATTTTGGGGACGGGATACACTAACTTTCGCGTCTTTTTGGGTGGAATAGTGTACCATTCGTCAGTGAGAATCTGCAGTATCTCACCATTATTCTGGGCCAAGTGGGGGCCACCACGGAGCGTAAGAAGAAAGCTCGACCCAAAAATTTTGAATGGGATTCAGGTCTTCCTATTCAGTAATTAACAGGAGGACATATATGTGGCTCTTCTGAAACCATGGTTGCATAGGTTTGGATGTACGCTTCTGATCCTTCGTCCTGTGAAAAATTAATTTCCTAAAATTTTTAAATTTGTTGCAAGATTCCTTAAAATATTTCTCAAATATGGACTGAAGGATCTCCTTGTTCATGGTGGAATGAACGCTAACAAGAATCCCTACGATATTGGGCGAAAAACAGCCCCATACTGTCAAGAGATCTGAAAATGAGCATGGGATAAAGCCATGCTTATAGTAGGGTTTATTTAAGGTTGCTGTACGCAAGTTTATATCCGTCTCGAATTACGGTAAACTTGTAGAACCCTGGCTGTAGTGATTTTTCTGGGCTTCTACACACTTTTGGCTGTCCGTTGGTATCAAAACTATAGATTTTGGAATCCCGAGACCGGTGTAGTTTAGCCCAATGCTTATCTCCACATTTGGAAAAATTTCGTCCCCTGCTACCTTCTTTTGTCAGCATATTTTTTGGTGATCAAAGATTTTTTCCGGGGAATATTTTCATTGTATTAGACTTCCTTGAGTCTTCGCCTTACAGTGAGGTCCCTAATACTGACACTGGCGTCGCTTCTTACGCTTCCAGCGTTCAGGTTAGGTCGCCACTTCCTATGTTTTATGGCTGTCTTCATTATTTGACAGTAAAAACTCTTGCTGGTAACCCCTGGTCGGTCAGTGTGAGATAGCGTTTAATTACTTCGTACCTAACGCACCTGAAAAACACTTTTTCAGCAGCTGGATACGAAACGTGTAGAAATTTAGAGGGTGTTTTAGTAGAAGCACCGTCAATGCACCTCCGGACATTAAAATCTGTACAATCCTGGCTTCAATCGTTTTTCCATATCATAATTACTTAGCTAATTTGATTACGACACTCTATACTGTAAATACGAACAATAAGGTCTAATCCAGAGCTCTTTTTTCGTGAATTGTGCAGAAAGAGCTGGGATAAACTACCCATAATGCAAACTTTTGTCACACGGAAATCTCACCTTTTTTGTTTTCAATTTTTTTTAATACTGATATAAACAACCAAATCTATGCTTTTCCCCTACCTAACTCGTCTTAACACCTCTGTTTATGAATTCTAAAAATTTCAGCCGTTTAGTCTAAGTCCCGTTGGAGTTATCCACCGGAGACCATCTCTAAAAGCTTATAATGCAAATTATTGGCCGAGCACTGTAATAAACACTTAAAATCCCAATGATGCTAGGTACTAACCAAAGTAGATCTGCTGACGTAATTATAGTTAATTTTTTTATTGTTAATTAATACTGAACTGTATTTACACGCGTGGGATCCAACCGAACGTCCACTCCTTCCAGCTTCAGTTGTGCAAATGAAGGCTTACAAGACGCAAATGTAAATATCAATGTGTATAGCTTATTCCATGCAATTACACACGTGCAGACCTTTAGTGTATTCCTGTTGAGGTTCCGAGGGTTTATACGTCCTTAGCCTTACGGGAGACGACTTTGCTCCTCTTTTGCTGCACGTGGATTGTTAGGAGCTGGGAAACGTTTTTAGAAGCAACTTGAAAGAATTAAAACCCTTTAATTAATTAAAACTCAAGTAACTAAAATATGACGGCAAAATAAGCTAATATGTAATAATAATGTAAGTCAAATGTCGTATTATACGGAGGAAGTTAAAGCTAACGGGATGAAGTGAATTGTATCACTTTGCCCCAATTGTCACAATTTTGTTCCGTTGTGTACATGCAGATGGAACAAAATCACATTAAAAACACTGATTGTGAGTTCTCATTATTTTAAGTGTTCAATGAATTCAAAGATTATGCTATGATGAAACCTCTGAAAGCTTATTTTATTGATGTGTAAGTTAACAATCATTTTTATTACACTGTGGCAGCCTTGTGTTAATGAAAATGGTAATATTCAGACGTGAATTGCGGGATTTGTCTGCGTAAGCCTGAATGAATGAGGATAGAAACGCAGGTATGTGTAAAATGTAGTACTAGCTCGAATTTTATTATAATCCGTTGCTAATCCGTGTGAATTAATGGAACTTGACAAGGTGCTTGTTGTACAGTATCTGTGTAGAATGACTGGAGTAGAGGGGTAAATGAAGCACTCGTAAAGCGGGAATTATGGGGAGAATTTGCGAGGGAGCAAATCACATTTGCCTCTTGGAAAAATTGTAAAAGGTCATAGTGTAGGGGGTATTGGGAAGATGGTAGCAAATTCCGGGAAGACATCTATTTTTCTCATGCCCGAGGATGCATGATGCATTATTGAGATTAAATTACCTCGAGGAGATTTTTTCCTTGTACATATGTATAATTATGTATAAGTACAGTATTCATAGTGAGATTAGTGTTTTTGTAGGTTGCTGGCGTGTTTGTGTTCTTGAACTTATTTGTGTGAGATGTGACTTGTGACACACAGGAGACTCTTCCCTTGGCTGTTTGCACTAGACAGTGTATGTATCTGATGTGGGATGAGGGGTATTTTAATTAGATCCCCCGTGATGAGAAGCAGCTAATGAGGAGTTTGGAGTAGTTTTCGTGGGAATGTGTGTAGAAGCTCAAAATGGGATCTTGTTTACTTTCACAATGGAGATCTCAAGAGAATTAGAATGATTTCACGGGGTGTACCATTATAGTACTCCAGTTTTTAAAAGCATTGTTTCATATGTGCTTGTGAGTACAATTGTTCTGGTGGGATGATCCTAATTAATTATCTTATTGGATCAGATGAGTAGAATATTTTAAAAAATGGAGTCAACACTTCTACAGAGCAGTTTTCAATTCCTCGAATTACAGTATTAGATTGATGGGTAAGATTTTTAAAATTCAGTAGGGATTCTTTTAAGAGCTAAAACTGCAAGTATAAAACATAATATCCAATAAGTTTAAAACTGACGCTTGTCAGCCTCAACTTTTTCCAAGTTTTCAAACAGAGTGTTGGTAAGTCAAACAGATTTGAGACTCTTTCACGGACAACACCGATGAAAGCAATTTGTCTTCGTCTCTAAAAGCAAGGAATGTGATGCATACAGAAGTAGTATATGGGGAGGGTACGGTCAAAGTCATGTCTCTATGTCAAGCTAACAACCCATAGGATATGTAAATTCCTGATGGTTCTTGTAATATGCTAACAGCCTTCGAATGAAATCGAAAGATGAAGTACTTTCCATCCAGAGTCGAGACCCACCAAACTTTTATTTCCTTGCGATACATAACTGAATATACTCAGCTGTAAGTAGTAGTAGTATCAATTGGGAAGAAAGTGAAACTTGGGATCTTATCCCATGTCAGATCAGGACTACTTAAAAAACCTCTCATATACATACATGCATGTATAAATTATGTACATATATACGTGCTGACTGGGAAATCGAAACCAAAATCCACTTGACTCCTCTTACAGGTGCAGACTCTTGTTTGTCTTTGTCCCTTCCCTACAATATTGGATGCACATACTGCTTTTCCGGCAACAGAAACTTGTGAAAAACTTCCATCAACTTTTATCTTATCAGATGATACGAGTGTAGAATTGAGTGAAACTAAGTTGGAATATTTACTTAGGAACATATGTTAATGTGTGCAAAAAACATAGATTTTACATTAGCTAATGCTCAAAACACTTGAGAGCCATTTGGATTGCATAAATAAATATTGATAATTGACAACTCGCTCACAATCAGATTCATACAATTAAAATAGCTCGAAAAATATAAAATAATATAAAAATTCCTGAAAAAGTAAGCACTTTGACTGTGACTCTAACTCAATCAGAGGTCGTTCCATACTATTCTCACAATCAGTCTGAGCTCTTTAATCTATTGTAAAGATGTCCTTGAAGGATTTAAAGATTTTTTTTAAAGCACTTCCTTATAACGGGGGCTCCAGTAGAAGAGCACAATTTCGCGGCTCTTCGGGAGAGAACAGTGAACTGTACGTCTCCAAGAAACCTTCATGGGCATTTGGAGAATCAAAGACCTTCAGGTGGTCTTTTTGAAGAATCACTTGGATTTGAAATCCATTTATTGCCCTGGCTTTGGATGTCAACCAAGTCTATGCAAAAACTGATCTGTCTCTTTGTGGTGACAGTGCAGTTCCGCGTGCTTCAACGAAATTATTGAAAAGTAGATATAGCTAAGAAATTTTGGATGCCGTATGTTCACTCTAAGAAAGGTGAGGTGTAAGACGTAGCCATGTCATCAACCACTGTCATTTCTAAGGCTTTGCTTCAATTTTTTCTTGTACAAATTTATTCGTCCCATATGAGCATTCTTTGGGGGCGACATTTCAAAACCAGCTACTTTTCACTTACATCACACTGGAATATTTTCTTTGTAGTGCTTTGCTTGAGGAAGTAGGAAGTATCTTTTGTACCCTTGAACATTTGTACGAATGTGTATGTTTGGGCAGTCAATCAGAACGACGGTTTGCTCAAAATTAAGTTATCACATGACATTGAGAGTGGTTTATCATTTTTTTATTTTAGAAATTCAGCTTTTACGGATATATGTATACTTAGTTTTATACTACAGATACGCTGAGTTCAAACATTCTGCGTTCTTTACTTGACACACATGGACTGCAACCCCAATCAGGTGAAAGAGAGAGCTCGCATGAATAATTATTCTATGCATGTCCTGTGCATTGTAATAAGTTTAAAAAAAATGAAAAATTCCCATTTACAATTTTTATTTTATATTACATGAAAAAGCACGTGCTCATTTGTGTCTCTTTTTAAAGGATTACAAATTGCAATGCTGGTAATACAATGTTCATGTAATTATACATGAGAGTCTGTACGTTTCTGTCCGTGCAGCTGGAACACAAAAGAGTCAATTTTTCAAAGGCAACAGATATTGTATTAAAAGCAGGTTGTTTTCATGGAATGTAGAAGACTTTTGAATGGAAGCTCGGTTTACTCATTGGAGATCCTCTGTAGATATTTCTATCCTTCCGGAAAACAATATTTTATTGTTAACAATGCTATTATTGTACACATATCTTACCCGGTACTATATCTTACCTGGAAGTAAAATAATGACTGTACAGCGGCCCATATGGTTCTCACAAAATAAAAGATATACTTGGATTAGTGCAGTGTTCAAGAAAGCTGGGAACTTGAATTCCGACAAGGGAACCCGAAAGGGAAAGTTCGTAACCAGAATGAATGAGATTTGCTAACTTGGAAGAATGCTCAAGTGTACACACGTACAATATCAAGCGCATCTGTAGATATATAACTCTGTGGTAGATTCCGGCATGAGCGAGGGGAAAAGAGGGAATCTGGTTTCCTGCAAAAATTTACAAAACTCGGGTTCTCCAGCGTGCATCCTGCTCAGTCCTCAGTTGCTCCTGGGATTGCTCATAGTAACTATCCAGATACACTCAAGTGGTAAAAAGTGCAAGAATTTCACATCTCCCCAGTCCTTCTCCGACCATTGAAAATTCCTGAGTAGAAATAAGCCCAGCTTACTGTATCTATGTAAGACATCCATCTATGAAGTACAACAATCCATCTTTGAATTGGGTGTAGAGAAAGGTGAAGGAAGAAATAACTCTTACTGAAGATGTGCAACACGACCGCGAACCAAGATCCTTGTTTACACAAATTTCCAAAGTGAGGTTCAGGTGTCAAAGGAAATCCAAACATAATAATGAACGTGAAAGTTATTTCAAAGGCAACTGGTTCAATATTTGACTTCAAAAATAATAAAGACCATCGTTCAAACAACCTGAATGTTCTCGGTGCATTTGAACATCGTGTCGTCGAAGTGTCAAATCTATTTCTGAAAGTCTCTTTCAAGGTCTAGTTGGTGAAAAGTGGGAAAGTAAAGATAGGAGTCCCCAAAATGTGTCATACAGAATTGATTGAAAAATCCCCCGTAACGACTTATTTCCGCTTGCTTTTACCCTCCAACTTTATATTCAAAGTTTTGATGGCCTGTGTTCATGGAAGACCCTTGTTTGTACCCACTTGAGTCTGAGAGACCCATGTAATTGGAAAGGAAATTTAGGAAAATCAAATGAAAACATCCGGACAAAAGATAAATAAGATTTTCTGAATGGACATAAAATGAGAATTACATTAACTACATAGTTTAGTGTAGGATCTCTCTCCCTATTTGTGGTTGCACAACACCCACTAACCTATAAATCATTGAGAGTTTCAAGAGGATTAGGACATTGAAATAGATTGCGTGTTCCTCAAATCATGGGATCTCCTAATACCAGTATCAGCAACGGAACATACTTTGAACCTTCTTTGGCTGGGAGGTAAACTTTCCTTTGAGACCCATCTTCTGTAACCATATACTGTAATTATGTAATTATGTACATATATGTATACTCAGATTGTAGTACGTGGGTGACATAGTGATGCTTAAAGCTCCTTATTTCTCCTTCAAAATCGTGGGGTGAGGGGTGGAAAGCGTAACACACACAGTAATGGTCATTTCCGTTCCTTGAACGACAAAAATGTAGATAGATATTAAAATGTGAGAGTTCCAATTCCCAAAATCTAATCATTTGACGTTGTTACTTTGCCAATAGCAACAGACCTTAATGCTGCTTTACCTTATCCATATGCTTATGCATTCTCTTAAAAAGTCGTATCCTGAAGTAGATCAACTCTTACGGTTCCACTTGAATTCCCGCATTCCCATTAGAGGATCTTCGTAATGGATAAAGATTGATATAACAGTTTAATTCCCATAACAGGTCTTACTGGGGAATTTTGAGAAATGAACTCAATAAATGCGTTAGCCTTCAAAAAATGTTGTTGCAAAAATCTCAAGTTTTTTTTTCCCATAGGTACTTTCCATGAATCTTTCTTAGAAAAATAAGTATAAGCACGTAAATGAATTATTATTAAACGAATGCAGATTTAGATAACGGCTTAAACCCCCTCCAGTATTAACAGCCATGATCAGAGGAAAGGACACTATACATAAAATACATACTCTGTCAAGGGCTTATAATAATATTGTTTTCTCTCAAAGTAATGACAGTGATTTTGATTATCCTTTATAATGGGTGGAGATAAAATTCTAAATGCGTTTACTATTATGATTGTAAAATTGCCTCGGATTCCCTGCCGTTTCTGCAATTATTAATGACTTAAAAACCTGCAATTGCAAGATACTAGAAGTGTAATATGCCAGGCTCCTTAAATAAATCCATACTAATTTATATTTGATGAGAGTAATTTTATTCCCAGTGAACTCGTCTGCTCAAATATGCAAGAAAGCTGCCTTGACATTCTAATTCATTTCTAATTTTAACCCCTTCATATATCTATGCATGCATGTATAGCAGACTAAAAATGTAGGATTTAATTCAGCAGCAGCGCCCTCACATACATATGTCAGAAGCTTTAAAAATGAGAGATAGAATATGCGACGATTGATAAATGATACTAAAGGAGAAATAATATTCCTCACACTTGAGCACTTTTGTCCTTAGTTTTTCTCCGGAGCTGCAGGATCGATAAGTGTATAATCCGGGTGAAAAATAGCCAGGGAGTCATGTTTTGATTAATGAAGTGGAATATGAGGCATTAATTTCTGGGATCGTCCATGTGATTACCATATGCTCGTGTGAATATGTAGGTTCTTGGATGCAGCCCAGAGCTTCAATCAAGTTTATACCCCTTTGCTGTGTTTATTCGGGACCCTTGGGAATTGTCTGTCAGTGACGGTATTCTGCAGAACGTCCACTCATCGGAGCTTATCAGCATCGTTTTATTTATCGGCCCTGGCGATAAGTGACACGGGGTTCCTCTTCAGTCTTTTGGCAGTTTGGCTGGAGGACATGGGTGTTCATGTAATTACATCGTCATTGACGTGCCCTTTAGTGATGTACCTGGGGCAAGTCACCTGTTTCCTGTCGGTCTGGTTCATTGTGGCCTTCACCATGGAGAGATTCTTTGCTGTGTGCTATCCATTGACACGACCCACGGTCTGCACGGTGGCAAGAGCCAAGAAAGTGATATTTTCTTTGACGACTGCGGCTTTAGTGGGCTTCTCCTATGTTTGGGTCATTGCAAGAGTTCTGGAACATCCGGTGGAACGACCCTTTGCTGCTACCTCCACTAGTTCCTATGAGGGGAACGACTTGGTCCTCTCGGAGAACAATCAAGATGCATTTGAGCCCCATTTCATTCTCAATTCTAGCCATTCACGTCTGGGAAATGGATCAGCATCAGGTATGTTGATGTCTTCATTAATCTACATTCCGTCACTTACATTGACTTGGTTTCACCGTGAATACTTACATATGTAGGCAGACAGTAGACACTCAGCACGCCTTCACTACTGCCAACCATTAAAACCACACATTTTGTATATCATGAGTTTATCAACTTCACGTATGTATGTATGTATGTATATGGGAGTAGTTACAACATGCTATTAGTGTCTGTCTATCTGTATTTGTCTCCCTCGCCAAGACGGAATTCAGTCCTTAGGAAGGGAAGTGGAGGAATTTATGAGGATGCGTTATGCTCATGATGGCCCACATAAACAGGGATGAACCTTTTATGTGTATTTATGCTCCCGTAATGGGTCTGACAACACTAAACTGGGATGATTTCAGGGAATTGTTGGCATTGTGTCCTGTCCAAAAGAAATCAATAAGGCTTGCTTCACTAAGTTTTCACTTTCTGCTGCAATTTAATAAACTGCATATGTTTCCTTGTTTTGAAGAGAGCTGAAGGGCAACTGGAATTCTTTTACAATTTACTCTGTAAATAAATACAAAAGTTGGAATAGAAGTTCATAGATCACGAGGGATATTTACTGACCATAGGTCCCATTCACATTATCTACTTATAGAATATGTAATGTTTTGTGAGAAAGTTCTTTGGAGAGTGTGATGGCTATTTGATCTCTCTGTTTTACAGATAGCCTTTGGGTAGTAGGGTATTCAAGTTATTTCCTAGAACTCTAACGCCCTTAGAGTGATTCGTGACCCGTAAATTGTTCAAATGACAAGCATATTTCCTTTTATTCATGATTCAATCAGTTCCACCGTTCCACGTACATGGCTAGGAAATATTGAAAATACCTTTGATTATTTGCTTTCATTGTGTAAGTACTTTTATTTTTATAAATAGCTCGGAAAGCAAATTTTTTTCCTTTGATGGTTGCTAGCGCCGTTTAAAATCTAATTTTCCTTAAGAAAGTATGCTCAAGTAATAAAGTGTGCTCAATTGTAACTAGACGTACAACTTTTGAATGTGCATATGAGACGAGAAAGAATTCCCTACGGTAGTATGTCTGCTACTGAGGCTTCTAAAATGAAATGTATTTTTCTGACTGATTTTCTGCCTGAAGGATCCAAGGTAATTATTGCTCAATCCTCAATGATTGCTACAAAATAATTAGGTTTTTTGGAAGGCTGCGACAATCTCTGGTATCTCATGGCTCAAGCTCATAATATTCATTTATAAAATATAATTTCCTGGATTGTCACTGGCACTGACGTTTTGAATGATGGGAGAATGTCTAGCCTATTAGATATATGAAATTTTAAATTGCAATTACATAAACAGTTTTATAGCAAACATTGTGGATGCAATTACTCGCAGTGTTAAGGATTACTCCCCGCTGATATATGCAAGCGAGACCGGATGTAATTAATTACTCCGTGCAAACCGTTTCGCTCATTTGACACATGTGTATGTATTTTTATGTCTGTAATTAGTCTATTCCTACGGTTACTAATGTACAGGTAATTACATATAGTGCTTTATGTAATTATGTATATGGCTCTGAAGTACTTGCAGGAATGAAATCCATGCACTACACTCAGTGTAGTACACTGTCAAAACTAATGGAGATCAACTTTGTCACTTTGTTACCATCTCCGTGTTTCATATCTTCTGTTTCCTTGTGACAGGCATTTTATTCCTTGTGTTCTTCCTCCCTGAGACTGGCTTTAAGTTCATATTTTTCATTTTCAAGTGAAAGCACCAGAATGAAGTTGATACACTGGCGGCTACAAAGACTTTCGTGAACTTTCACTCACTGTGAGGGCAATTTCGTTTTTCTGACTTAAACTTTCAAGGAATCCTTCATTCTAGACTGAACCACGAATGCATTATTATTTCCCCTTGTGGTTCATTATTAAAAATTTAAAACACTCCTTACGAACAACGTCTATATGCGAATTATCCATCTGAGAACCAGGGATGATACATAAACCACAGAGTATTTGCATAATAATAAGAACCCAAGCTAAAAATTAAATTACGGCTATATATAATTAACTTTGAGCAACAACTTTGGGGTCTCATTTCATAATTTCATGTTTTCAGATCCCCTTACGATGGTCTACACGCACATCCTGAGCTCCTCAACCTCACCACCACTGAATTACACCACGGACTACATAAGTTTGTGTTCAGTGCGACAAGAGCACGTGTATTTTTCCAGCATCGCTAGTCACATTGATAGTATCCTCACATTGATACTTCCCTTCGGGATAATCTCGTACCTGAACGTCCGAATTGCAATGTGTGTCTGGCGTCTCAAAGATCAGCGAGAGCATTTAGTTGCCATGGCTAAGATTACACGACAGACTGGAAGTAATTACGGAACTGGGCGGACCCAAGTGGGTTTCGTTTACCGATCCAAATACTCCGGAAATCGAAGTCCAGGAAGACATGTCCACAACAATACCACTCATCTCAACAGTACAAATCCCAATAATTATCGAAGCAAAAGTAATCTCACGGTGGATTTTGAGCCCAGTGAAAGCAGTACAAGTTCAAGTGCTCATTGCTGCTCGGATTTTTCCCGCAGGAACCTCAACAGTAATAATAACCGGAGGCGAATGAGAAAGCGTCGAGCCAATAATAGTTCAAGCTATGCGAAAGCGGAGACCCGTGTTACAAAAACACTTCTCCTGGTCTCAACTGTCTTCCTCGTTCTCAACTTACCCTCTCATGCTATTCGAGCCACTACGTTTGTTCAGGCAAGTCACAATTAAGTTTAGACCAAGTATCTACAGAATAGAATATCCTGGTAAATTGTAATTCATCCCCACAAATTGTAATTTGTAACGTAGATACGTATGTGTATGTACATCTTAATACAATATATACATACATTGTTCTTCAATTTCACACCACTCCTGCTGTCCTTCCATTATCCCATGGCCGAGGAACGTGTCTGAAATCCAGTAATATTTCCTGCCGTATCCATCCGTATCAATGCGACAATTTCATGTTGCGTCAATCCTTTGAGCAATAACAAAATATATATGGGTAGGGAAGGGACAGCAGTAAATTAATTTTAATGACAGATGTGAAAACATTGATAATGTAAAGATCGTGCTTGGATTGATAATGGGAATTTTGTTGTAGTTCATATTTGCACGAAACCAACAAGGTATCTAGGGAATTGTCAGAAAGATTAGGAAGAGGATGTGAGGATGAAGATGACGGGGAGAATAAAAGTCTCACCCCGGTCTAACGTACAGTTCACAATTCACAACTGTCTCAACAGTCTAACTAGAAAAATGACGTTCGGAAATTGTGTTTAGCAGTTCAGCCGTGGAAAGAATTTAACTCAGCCTCCGTTGGATTTTATTCTTTCTTTCCTTCTGCATGTCGAATTTACTTTATCAGCAGGTAGGTCGCCCGATTGAATGAGACTTCTTGTAAGTGCATATACCTAGTACCTGTCAGTATCGGATAAGGTGTTCCTTCACTTATCTATGTATGTACATATATCGTCTCTATGGAAGTCAGACACGTCACATTATTTTCCTCCGGAAAACACCAGTGAAATTTTACCGCTCAAACATTCAACGAAGAGAAAGAAAATCCGGCTGCTATGTATTTTAACGCTTGCTTTCTTTAGTTTCATTTCATGCGAAGTCTCACTCACAATCAGTCTTGAGAATTCTTTTAAAATAGAGTCATGTGGGCGTGAGCATATATGTATAGGGCTGTACATAATTTGAGAAGCAATTTTCAAATTGGATGAAAAATTGGGTAATTCTTCAGTCGTAATAGAATAATAATAGGAATTCCATCCTTATAATTTTTTTGTCAAATGTAAATTTCCATTTAAAATACGGAAGCTCCCAAAGGAATGAAAAGCAGAGAAGGAGTAGAAAGTCAAGTTGCTGTTACCTTGACGGAGCGTACTGTAAATGGAAGTAGGTATTTTCAATCATCTTCTAATTCATCAATTTCTTTCTCATATGCATACATAATGTACATATATAGAGCTATTAATTCTGTACAAAACATATCTTCTATAATTTATTATTATTATTGTGCACCATGATTAGATCTTGGTGAATCTAGGAGCACATAGACTATTAACCGCCATGTACTGTGTTCACAATTACATATTATTCTCATTAGAGCTAGATTTTAATCTTGAGTAGCACTTTGGTTCCACAAAATGTCTCTAAAACTAGTATTAATCTGCCAGCCTTAGATGATAGCATTCTAAAAATATCAGTAATATGTCCGTATTCATAGGCAAATTACTTTCACACTTTAAGGATTCCTTTTACGTTAAGAAAGTCTACACAAATTGTAAAAGAAAACAGAGAGAACCTTTTATTATTTAAATGTAGACACATGAATTCTGCGCTGTTTAAATAGAGCTCAAATACACGATAAAACAAGCAAGGTGTAGTCCTTTAGTGAATAATTAATTATAATTATTTATTCAGCATTGACCTGAACTCTTACAATTGGCAATGTTACGTAGATATGTAGATATGTAGTATTTAGGTATAATTATTATACATACAAAATACAAATAAAATTAACTAGGGGCTAAAGTATGTGGATTGCATGCTGAAAAAACATTCTGACAATGATTTGCTAGTTCATTTGAGTCATAAAATAAGCAAAAGCAGATATATTAAATTACCCGGAAATCTAATAAAATAGAGTGTGGGTGGAACTACATGCCTTTGCCTCAAAATGAAACATAACATGTGTAATAACATAGTTATAAATTACCCATGCATTAACTCGAACATTATTTTGCTTTGCTTTTACAAAAACTTATAAATCAAGGACATCATGCAAATTTCGAATGCTATGATTGTTGCGGTGTAGGATCTTGCTGATAAACGCAAATCAACAAATGTGATGGTTGCATTGTATACAGTACCTATGTATAAGTAAGTAATTAATGTGGTGTAACAAGCAAGGTATCTCTTCATCAACCATAAACCATAATCCGTTAAAGACCCAACAGTAAATCAAAGTATTTATTGTAAATCCTGCAACCTCTATAATTAGTATACAGTTGGTTGAGGTTTCCATGGGTTGATTTCCTGTCTAGACCTCTCGCAAAAATGAGTCAGGAATTCCAATTTTGATGTTCTTCCACTTGAAATAACTAACGAGGTAAAATGAACTCATGAGATATTTTTTGCAATGTCTCAAGATTTGGGGTATAGTCCTTCAAGAAAATGAAAGCAAGTTACCTTGACAATGAGAATTTCTCGGTATTACGAACATTTGTAATATTATGGAATTAAAACACGATCAAGCTACCGAAGCAACTACATCATCATGATCTAAGGAATGACTGGTAGAATCAAATTCTTCGGGATCATAATTGCATGGTTTCCTCGTAATTTTATATGTTACATAGATATCTACATGTAATTTCAGCAGCTGAATTTCAAGTATCCTACAGATTGTTGTCTATCCAAAGGACTTACATGAAAAATAATCAACTGGAATATTCATATTTCTGAAGATGAGTAATTGTTTTATAACTAAATTCTACCTACGCCCATTATACATAATTAAGTTTACTTCGGGAATCCACGCAATTTCAAAAGAAAGGTTCACTGTGGCTACGAATAATTAATTATAATTATTATACATTAAGTAAAATATTCTCTTCCTAGAGCTTCAATCCCAGTGCAGAATAAGAATTCAAAAATTTTGCGATCAGAGTATATAATCTTTCATTAAAACACATCTAGTATATCATGTAGCTTGTGCAATTCAATGGAATTGTATTCAAAATCAATAAAAAACAAAAATAAAAATGTAATAATAAAAATAGAATCTTCAAGTAATAATTAAATAAATACGTGAACGGTCATGGGGAAATTTAATGAATGTTATTATTATAAATCCCATTACCTTGCTACCAGGGCAGTGTACAAAAATTATTTACGCTTTAATGCTTGTCATTTCTTTTGTATTTACAGTCATTCTGGAAGATCAACATTGAGCAAGAGGCATTGTTTGCTGCTCAGTTGTGGGCAAACATTCTGTTCAATATGAACTTCAGCGTGAACTTTCTCTTGTATTGTGTCAGTGGGAGAAACTTTCGTCTCTCCGTTAAAAATATATTCTGTCGGCGGAAAAGAGCCCCGAGATACCCCAAAAACAAACCTGTTGGGTCACCATCAACAACCTATGGGCAGCACTCACCACGGGAATTCCATTCACCAAGTCATCGACGTGAGAGTTGCTATCCCGCTTCTGTCACTGAAATGGAAACCTATGCCTGAGAGTCGTAATGCATGAACTTGTCAAATCCATCCCGGTGGTTATAAGTGGCGATAACTGTCATCATATTTGGTCACGATCACCACTCGAAATTGTTTGAGTGTCTCCCGATCACAGGATTGTTTATTGCTTGGATTCCACCTTCGCCTCTTCTATGTCTTCTGTGGTCCTACCACAACTCTTGGTATCTACATCTGTATGTATGCATGAAGAAGAAAGAAAATTGGATTTCAACGCAGCTGGAATTTTTTATTAACAACGTGTGTTTCTTAAGAACCCAAAGTATGTTTGGAGATATTTGTTCTTGAACAGTGTTTGCAATGATGCTGCTACGGGAGACAGAATACATACAAGAGTCGCCAAAATATTCAGTTTACGCAACTTAGTCTGGGCTGGGACATGTGAAAATATTTTTTGCAAACTTTTCCCCTCCCGATCAGTCAAATCATATACAGGATGCGACATACCGACGAACAATGTACATGAAACCTGAGAGTATTTATTACATTACAAATACGAAGAGACTCCCTGAATTTATAAATTGACAAGGCTGATATGCAAATGCCAAATCAAATATTTTATTTTTCTGACACGTGATACTCAAAATTTCTTTAAGTGAAATACGGTGCAGTTCATCCATTGGGTTATCGGATATACAGATCTGTAGAGCTCTTACGTCACCGGTTTGAGACTGCCGGCAAGAAAATATTTCTGAGCTTTAATCATAAATTATTGATTTTGAAAACTTTGTTACGTGCAGTTGTGCTGATGCTTTATGTCAAATTCTTTCTTCGCAGAATTTTATAAGCTTCTATGCAAGTACATATGTAATGGTGTCCTAAAGTTGATACAATCAAAAATTAATTGTGCTATTGTGTGAAACTATATTTAATTTAAAAAGGAATTCACGATATGATTAAAGTCTGTAGTACAGTATTGCTGTGTGTTACTTTAAACGATTTAGAATATATCCACAAAAGTTATGGAAGCAATAGTATCATTACAGCTTCAAAACGGGTTTTGATTTGTAGAAATCATCTTTATAGGATTTAATATTTGTACTAATTAATTTGTATACCTAAAAATTTTAGCTACAGTACGGAGTCCATGGTAGGGCTGTGTCTATTCAGAAGCAATGTCAATAAAGTCCTTCTCTCTCTGAGCATAATATTAAAAAGTAGAGATTTCACGTGCACAAGTCCAATAACAAGTTTCAGGGGATCTTGTAAAAATCCTGATACTTGAGCGTATTGCTATAAATATACATATGCTCAAATATATGTACATTCAAATGTATGTATCTATATTTACTTTTTCCTTACGTCGAGGGTGAATGCTATTTATAAGCTATATGAATCTCTCATTAATTCATCACGTATGTTCGCTCCCACACTTCCATGAGTCTAAGACGTACAGAGGTCTTCGATGGGATAAATCCACACTCACCATGGAAAAGATTTTTCAAAAGGATCTCAAAGGAAATCACCAAGTATCAATATTATCACCATTAGCTGTTACATCCCGGCCGAGAATCCGCCCGGCATTTGAGTCCTTGCCCGGAGACTTTGACACGAATCATTTCCACTTGAGTAGACCATATTTTATTTTCCTCTCGAGGATGTTTTTCATTCATTTTTGGGATGTTTGTGCATTCCAATCCTTTCTTCTCTTCTGCCCTTCACACTGAATGAGAGCTGGGAGATTGGAGACGTGTGTGTAACTTACAGGAGGATTCTCATTTTATTTCACGCCGCTCAACTTTAGCTTTCCTTCTTTTTTGCCTCATGGAATAATAATAATTCAAATGTATGTAAATCTATTTCCACTGTGAGACTCACAGAGATGGAAAGTTATGCACGAGCGTTAGAGTTAGATTAGAAAAAAGTGCAGGGGACCAAAGAAATGTAATTGGTATTTGGATCTCACAATACTCCCAGCCCACATACATACATCGACCATAGTTGAGGACAAAATGATTCCAAAAAGATGTAGACATGTATGGACTTGATTCCTTGAAAATCACTAAGAACTACGAGTTGGAAAATTACCAGAGAGACAAGTTTCTTTGACTATTCAAAAAGTCAAAGGCATTTGCAGTGAGAATGCTCACAAATAATTACTACACACTCGGAGAGTGTGAGCATTCTCGTTATTTGCTCGATGGTCACTGTAATTAAGACTTTTCATTATATGCATGTATCTGAATTTGTGGTTCAAATGCGTAGAGGATTTAAGAGGGGGGAGCTTTCTAATGCTTCTGTTCCCTCCAAGATCTGAGTTAGCTCTGGTATAATCTTGAAATACAATTTCGGAAGACAGCACCTCCGCAAAGGTGACTTTTTTAATTATAAGGCACATGACGCCCCCTTATTTTGTATAATTTTCTCCGTTATCAACCAAGTAATAAGAGCCTGAGTTAACGTGCATTAGGAGATTCTACTCAACTTGAACGACACGTACATACTAGGCACGTTGTTCAAACTGAAATTACATTGTAGCCACACCAAACATCACACACAACCAGTCCCTCCATATAGGTAATGATCACTTCTAAACAAGAGTCAAGAACTCAGTATTCTTAACGAAGATCACTAGTATTCTAGTAAGATTCTTCTCGTTAGGCATGCTACTAAACAAGGAGCACAACATGCATGCAAATAATGACTTCTCCACTGGGGAGTTACTGGAGGAGACTGAAAAGAGTGGAATTAAGAGCAGTTGTGAGGTGGAGGAGAAACCAGGGAGCTACAGATGTCCAGCAGAGCATAGTATCTAGTATCTGCACTTGAAGTTTAATCCTCTCTCGAGTGAGATTTCCCCCCGGTTGGCTCTAACATTTTTAACGAGAATTCTTTGGGCTTACATTATATACTATACAGTAGTGGTTCCTTTTTATTATTAGTGAGTCATCGTCTCATTATGGTCTCGCCGTGCTTACTAAGGTGTATTACGAAATTGCTCAACAAAAATTTTTTGGACATTATTACTGCACATAGATCCCATAGTCAGGATAAACTACAAGTGAAGTACTGGAATATCTAGCCTCACGGAAAACACCTGGATTCCAAAATAAGTAGCTAAAGTGAAATAGTTTATTGCTCAACACCACGTTCGTGCAGTAATATCCATGCCTTGCTCAGAATTCCGGATTCATGATCCAGAAGTAGCCGTCTTATGAAATGAACAAAATTTCTCAAAATGTAACTACAAACTATAGAATGGTACATATTGGCCCGCAAAGACATTTCATAGCTATAGCTGCATATTAGATACATACTGCTTCATTTCTTTATGATCAATAATTACCTGAATCTGATTTATTTGAAAATTGTGTAACTACATGTAAACAAAATGATTACAATAATTATAACAAATATAAGGAAAAAATTATATTTACACACAATGTGCAGCAAAGTACATCTTCGTTGTCTACAAATAGAACGCACGCAGAAAACAGGAAAAGTAGATATTGTGTTGAGTATCTTTACCCTCATCCCATTTTCCATAAATGCCTACAGTTTTGTCAATATTCTTCTCAAATATTAAAATATGGAAATAAACTGCTGGTGCTTAAATAAATGAAATAGTAACAACACATTGGACTAAACAGCATCTCTGGAGAATTAAAACGGGAAAGGTGAGGCTTTCAGAATTGGATTTCATTAATTCCCATTCTGCGCAAACAACCCAGGAATATCCACTAATGGAATAAAACGACTTTCAGAAACATTGGAAATTGTAAGATTTGAGTAAATAGTAGAGCTATGTAGCACAAGAGCCTAAAATGAAGGGTTATGCATATTCCAGAAGGAAAATTGAAATTATTATTGTCAACATGGGCTACAAAACAACTCCATTAAAGTTGATATACGGGACAGCAGGAGTTTACCAAATAGAAAAAAGGCTAATGAGAACTGTGTACATATGTACACTCTGTGACCATACATTCTCTTGAGCTACCTCGTTTGCATGTAAATACTCCATTTGTGAGACCATTAGATGTGAATAGTTGGGAGAGGAGAATGGATCTAATATTTCCCTACTCTTCCTTTCACGCTTGATGCACTTTCACAACCGGAATCGAGCAAAAGAATAACTTTCCTTTTAGCGGAGTCAGTACACACATACAATGTATAATAGTGTGTACATTTCTAGCAATTGAATACACGGTGAAATTACCATGCACCAGCGCACTTGGTCAACTGAATATCAACGATACATAAAGTTTATGCGTCAATGTTTGTCAGGTATACTGATATGTCCACGAAATTCCTACAAAATTGTACCTAAAAGCTAGCATTTTACTCCTAAAAAAGGATATGCAGATGCAGTTATCGTCAAGTTCTACTTACTGGAATATTTTAACAAAACTACATATGTACTTCGTAGTTGAATGTTGGCAGCTCATTTTTTACCAGCCAACCCATTACCTTCATCCCACCCCCAGCCTTTATTATGCTGAGCATAAAGACAAATTACCAATTATTGTCCCCATTTTCCTTTTACAACTGCCATTTTGTGTTGACAGTTGATTTCCAATCTCATTCATTACCACAGGTGCTAAAAATTTACCTGTTTTACAAATTATCAGAAGAAACGCACAGCGTAAAAGATTTACATTGATGTGGGCATATGTACGTTGAGAAAATAATGAATAAAATATAGACGGCGAGGACAATTGGTAGGAAACGAGGTCAGTTGCGAGTAGGTTGTATATGGGAGAAGGTTGGGATACTGTACTGGAATAAAACGGTACGGTAACCAATAGGGTACTCCGATAATGCTTACATTCGTGCGTTAGCCCGAATAAATATTTATGAGGAATTCGAAGGTTAAAGTGTGAAATTTTCATTCCTTCTGAAAGAAATTATTTCCAGCACAGAGAGTTATCTTTGATCTGTCAATACGATGGGATTACTACACCTACCAGGAGCGTTTCTCTAGGAAATAATGGGAAGTCCTTACAATTTTGGCACACTCTCACAGCTTCGGCTTAGGAGAAAGGAGTTCAACAAAGAAAATTATTATGACTGGGGATTCAACCCCACTCGGCATGGATAGGTTGGACGTGATTAATGAATGCGCGAGCAACATACGGGCTCACTAAAGTAACCCAGGAATTGTAGGTGCTTGAATGGAGCTCAATGGGAGGTGAAAGTGTGTTACTTTCCAACATAACACAAACTCTCAGGATTCTTTTTTTTTAGAAAAACAAGTTCATTGCCACAACATCGAAATAATTTATTTCACGTGATACCACTTTGACATTTGGCTTAAGACAAGGCAAGTAAGACACAATTATTATTATTGTTTAAAGTAAATATAATGTTTTGAAATAAGTAGTAAACTACACATACAAATGATTGTAAACTATTTGATAAGATCAGCGTATAACTGCTACTTGTGACATCCTCCCTTTAAAATTAGCATTTAAACGTAACGTTTATATTTAAATTTTATAGTTCTTCAGTAAGTAATTACGTACAAAGTAAGCTCATGTTTGAAAATGTTAAAATTAATCTTATAATGAGATCTATGAAAGTGCAGCCTGAATATTCGAAGGATGTTCTGTGCTTTTGAGCATAATTATTCATAAGTTTAAGAAATTTCAGGAAGTATAAAATATTGTATTAAAGCCACGCATGTATGTATGTACATCCGTTGTGTGCTTTTTTACTCCCTTCAAATCAATACTTAATTTTGTCTGGAAAATCTTCACAATTTGTACTGATTCCTCTGATTTCCAATACGTCAATTTTGCATACTGCTGCAATATTGAGAATTGTGCCTTATGTAGAGACACATAATTCTCAAAGAGATAGTTATCTCTCGTGCTGATATCAAGCTGCCCATCCCTCCAAGGAACTGATGATGAAATGCGTCCATTCGCACTGGCTCAATTTTACAATGTAAGTTGGAAACTTTCTCAAATGCTCCGTGTCCAGGACTGAATGAAAAGAAATCCAGACTTATACGACAGCCTAGTGTGAAGGACGGATTTTCTCCACAGAGATAGCATTAAATTACTTTCGATTTAAGGTTTTTCATGCTGGCGCCATATTTAGTACCCTGCCCAGACTTTCCTCTTCAAGTACACTTTGTGGGTGCGTGCTAATAAAGGGGCAGACGTTCGGATGATACTTGAAATGGAATCCGGATTCAATTTGGGAAATGCAATGTAAGAGGCACTGTCCGATTCGACGGCCTTTTATTACAATCTCGTTACTTATTTTCGTTTTTTTTACTCACATGTGCTTTACACAGAGGCAACACTCGATCCCCACTCCTAGGCGGATAGGATCATGTAGCTTTATAGTTTTTGTAGTTTGCAATGCATTCTTTTACAATTTCCCCGCGTTGCATGATGTGTCGAAACGAAAAATAAAGTAAATAAGAGTAATACAATAAGAAACAATTTCAAATGTTGGGATTCCCATGAGATCCGATCCCTCTGAGCTATCCTGAAGGTCAGGACAAATCCCGTTTGACGTATCATTTTCCAATTTTCCTACCCATTGGAGTATCTACCTACACTTTCCTCGTCATAAAGTTGTTAAACAGCACCTTGTAAACAGTACCTGTGGAGGAGCATCCCTTCGCTTATTGTAAGTACAAGAGATAATGGATGGTAAAAATGTTGTCGAACTTACATCTAATAGGGGCTCGCATACTCTGGAAGTCAGAATTCGGTAATGTTCCCAAGAGAAGTTCATTTTCTCACGGTTGCCTTATCCTAAGATTCAATAAAATCTAATGGTCCCGGTTAATCGTAACAAAGTTTCGAACTGGGGGACAGGAATGCTTATGAAACCCAATTCAGCAGATGGTTCGCTAGTGATGAGAGTACGTGTCGCTCAATTTAATTCATTTAGACATCTGCCATTTCACTTCGTTGAGTCTATATGCATTGCTTCCTTATACTACTATGTAGTTGTCTGAATGTATGTATGTTCTATAAGCTTGGTTATAGGTTAAACATATATAAAATATGTCTGTTGTACCTCTAAATCCTCACAATAATATGCTCGATTAAATCATGCAATCTCATTAGATTTTTCAGACCGCGTAGTTTGTTTAGCGTTTTCATGCTTCCAGATCGTTAGTTTAGGATTGAGGGAAATATATGTGGGTGAGGAATTACCCGCCTCAATTTTCTCTCGGATGAAGAAAACACCATAATTAGTTTCTCTCCCAACATATATCTAATTATATATGTATTGCGCAAATTCAATCATTTTTGACAAATCTGTCTTGCTTATTTACTCGGAAGTAATAGGTGCTAAATTCGAGCTATGCGTTCATATCCTCAACCTTTAAATAGCCTGTAATATGAAATTCTCTGAATTATTCTTGTACATTGAATTCTGAACGAGAGAAGCACAACGACCAGGAGTGTTGATTATGATTGTAACACTTTTATGTTCAATATTACTAATCGTGCTACTAGTTACCAAAATAGCATACATAGTTCATTCAGGATTGAAACTTTGATCTTATCATGTTCACGAAATCAAACAGCTCCTTAGCACGTAATACAATGATCGACGAAATCCTTTTTAGTCGGTGAGACAAATGGAAAGAGCCGAACCAGATGTTACGGATTGCATGTCATGCTCACAATTATTAATATTTACTACCCAACTTGAGGTTTTTCTTTTAAGAATTCCCTGCTTGACCGTGAAAGTTTGGTAATTAAGATTCTATCAACTATCCTTTTCCTGCCAGCTGCTCATAAATCTTGACTGCTGTTTCATCCCGACAAAAGTGTCAATCTTCAACAACAGGCACTGCCATATATCATGGGAATCTGTTCTGCTTTGGACGGATAAAAAGCACAGTAAAATCTTACTTAAGGTAGAGGTGTTACCAAATCTAGGTATCTGACAGGTGAGGCTATTTGACGTCACATTGGAAGGGTGTAAGCAGCATGCGAACTCTACCAATTCGTGTTTTCCCTGCTACTATGTATATAATTTTTTCTGCAGTTTCCAACTTCCATAAGTTTCTACATAGATATACATATAAGTATCATGTTTGATTGGCATAGTTAATACTCTGAAATCTCCTTCCGCTTATACCTGATAGCGCATATTATCTGGACTCTTGTAACTTACAACTCGTTTTATTTTTGTTAGCTCCTATCTCACTAAACGGCAAAATGGTAAGATAAATGGAAGTCTAAATGGACAGGTGCAACGTATCCTCTCTGGTTTGATAAAGCTTCAGACTATCTTCCACTTTCGAATAAAATAATGCTCAAAATATGTAAGGCTGAAGAATTAGTTCATGCATTATTTCCACGTTTTAAGAAGATTTCAACGAAAAGTGACATGTGTATCTATTGTTTCGCTTCGCATTGTACATATCCTTTAATCCGGTGATGCTACAGGGAAGATAAAAAAAAAGTAACATTTGGGCCCCTGTTGAGGCTTTTAAATCCTCCAGGAAAGGGAGAACGATAAAAATGAAATACGATTTTGTAAGTTTTCAGGAGGCTTTTCTCCGTGAATCTTGAGTTCAGCTATGCATAAACACATATTTTAACTGATATGGGTGTAATTTATCATTGTAGACTGAACAGGCTCTGCTCTGGTTTTGCAAAGAATACTGGATCATATTTCTGCTAGGACTTTTATGGTAACAGAATTTCAGGTGCGTGCGTTTACTATTACACTCTCATCTTTTCCGTGCGGGCTTTTACCATTGTCGGACTAATTATCTCATCCTCACAAAGTTCCACAGTCTAAACATTTATGTTTGTTTAGGCCGTCTTACGTTCTTACTCAACTCTGTTCCAAGAAATCAAATCCAATTTTCACTAATTGCTCAAAATATATTTATATATTTCCCTTGGTTCTTCTAAATTAATATTAGGGCCTAGGATAAGCAAAAGCAGAATTCGGAGGAATTTATTGACAAATTGGTTTCTTAATACGGATGCCAAACTGTCTTAAATTCCTTGTCAATTAAAGAGAGCTTCATGAAGAAAATTTAATTAAGGGAGTAAATAAGTAAACGAATATAAATAGATATCTAATTACTTGTAAGGATAACTTAGATTTAATATTCTCCTAATACGATTCTAATTTCGCATCGATGAGTGGATTTTACTAAAGACCATAATGCTAGGGTGAGTCGAAGAATTGATTAGGTTCTAAATTTTCTACCAAGTATCTACCAAATGGAATAATTGATATTTTATTTAGACCTGAAATTATACCACTGATGGATTAAGTGGTCTGGTCCCAGCCCGGTAATCCGATTAGGAAGTAGTAAGAGATTAACGGGTTTTCCCCGGGTATTTTCAACAACAAAAGGTTGTTGCTAAGGTCACAAAATTAAATGAATGTTCTCCCTGTGTGGGTTAAATTATTTCAATCTGCAACTCTCCGCGAATCAATGACTGAGAATGAGACTTTCCATGTAGCATCTCAATTCATTAGTGAGGAAATTTCAACCTAGCTAATTAAAATTCAGACGTTTTGAATACCGAAAACTCGATTCTAGCCGTAATTGGATTTCTTGTTTTTGTTTGCATTATTACTTTTGATATGAGAGAACTCTCATTAGAGTCACCATCAGAAGTGTTTTCGTTAATTGTATTAAAATAGTTTCTGTTCTCCTCTTGATTATCCATGGATACAGTACATGCATGTGTACGCATACGGATCAACAAATTGGCAACTACATCTGTTTTTCCCAACTTCCGCTATTTCTCTCGGATGAACTAATTATATCAATGACAAAACCCAAATATTATTTTCACCTTTGCGATCCCCCCTCTCTTTTGTTGACACTCTTCAGCTTCCAAAGTTTTACTAGTTCTTTAACTATAGATAGTTTAAAACACTGCCTTTACCTTCTAGTAATTGTATATAAATAAACAACTATACAGTACTGTGATTTGTTCATTTTATTTTGTCTTGTTGTTAAAACCAAAATTACAAAATCTCCTGAACCTGAAAAATCTTATTTTTGCTCGGCAGGTATTTGTTTTGTATAAATCCTTTCTGTTTTTGTCTTTCCTACTGTTCAGGAGACTGATTTATCTTGTTTTCCATTTAATCGTAAGATTGTGAAAGTCTGCTCCTAGGATATGGAGAGGTAGGAATTATTTGGTTCTATTTTTCCTCTCCATCCATCCTCTGTTCGTGTACGTCACTTTCAACATTTCTAACTAGTCCTAGCTACTTCGTCCTCTATAGACAAAGTTCCGGTTTACCACCTTGACGACCAGGACCTTTTCCGGAGTGACCTTACTAACACGAGTTGTGACACAAGGTCTAAATTTGGAATCCGGAATTGCACAAGTAAGATTTTTACAAGGTACACACCATTCGTGTGTCACTCAGCACTCAAGGTCTGTGCTTTGCTTCTGTGTATCTAGTGTCATCACAGGGTTTAACCTCTGCTCGGGGCTACTTCATGCATATATCATCATTACTCTATTATACTGGAGCTACCTACCTTTTCTAACTGCACTATTCCTGGCTCGTAATTTCTTCTAGTAAATCCCCTTGAAACTGACTCCTCAGTTTTTGGAACATCGGAGTGGGAGTAGTGAACCTTCATCCGAGCTCAAATTATTTTTACCTTGATAATCTGATCTACATGATAAATGGGAAGCTCCCCAGGAGTCCACCCAGGATTTCTGAACACACTGATTTACATTACATTATTCATCAATAGCTCTAGCAAGTAGAGCGTCCTTAGGTATTATCGGGGATGCATAATCAACAAATCCAACAATTTAGTACTCATTTCGAGACTTATCACTGTAAGCTACAATCAATAAGTCTCAAATTTGAGCTTCTCCAGAGGAGTAACATAAGTTCTACGTTACAGTACATACACATCTTCAATACTGCAAGGCTTGTATTTTATTTATCCTATTGTATTTATGCTTATTTAAGATCTTGAGAGCTTTCACCCACGACCCATTATCATATAATACTGTTTTTATTCTCCTATAATTGGGAATAAATTATTATTAAATATCCACATTAATATTATATTTCCCTGAACCAAATTTGTTTACTACATGTGGAGATTTATTGGGGTATTAATTGTTAGGTGAGAGCTTGCATCTCGCTATGCGTTCGTGCTTTCACCACTCTGCTCTTCGAAGAGGAAGTGAAAGCCAGTGAACGTACTTACAGCAATTCTAATGCTGCGGGGCTGCCCTCTATCAAACGCATTGAGCACCTTTTAGAGTCAAGAGTCAACGGCTCACCGTGGCGCTAAAAGATATTCGTATTTAAAATTCTTACTGATCACGATCAACTCTCATCATCATTTTTACTCCAGACTAAAAAGCGTGTGACAGTCACAGCGTTTAATAATAATTGCAATTAATTATAATATTTAATAATATTTTTAATAATAGTATTTGTGAAGTGCTCGGGGCATAGTCAGTGTCCTTGCTGTTATTTATTTGGGGAAGAACGTTTGGGTAAAAACAGCTTTCAGAAATTAATTTTTAAGTTAGTACGTAAATCCAATAAGTACAAATAATACTAATATACTAATAATAAGTAATAATTAAGTTTGATTCTTTGGTGATTGTAACAGTTGTTAATTGTTGAAATTAAAATTTAATTGTGTTGTCTGATATGTGTTTTTTATTTGTGTACTGTTACAGGAGCCGGAGTGACGAGTGACACGAGAAGGTTCCATGGCAGCTGTGGGAAAGCAAGCGAAGTGTAGATTCTGTCCCGCATGTGGGAACATCCTTTATTTGGAAGAGTCAAATACGGCCACGTGCTACAAACTGGCGTGTCCAACTTGTCCACTGTTCTTCAATATTAGTAGGCCGATGGTGAACACGTACCATGTGACAAAGTTTGAGGACGAGGTTGAGGAAGATATTGTGGATGAAAATAAGAGCAATGTCCATCGTATGAAGACGCAAGTTATATGCCCGACATGTAATCATAATGAGGCTTACTTTTTCCAAATGCAGACCAGATCCGCTGATGAGCCTATGACAAACTTTTACGAGTGTACCAATACAAAGTGCAAGCATAACTGGCGAGATTAAAACTGTCATTAAGCCCACCGGGGAGATCCTAATTATTTCCAGTAATTGAGTCTTCAAGATAGATTGACTCTATGTATCGTATTTGAAGAAGTGTACCCAGTATCGGAAAGTAATTAGTTTACTATTATCGCTGAAGTGTTTGTGGATGTTATTCTCTGTGGAAAACTGTTTACACTTGATGTTGTTCATAGCTTAAGTTACTTCTGTAGTAATTTTTTTTATTAGAATCTAACATTTCACCTTCTTGCTTCATGTGGTTTACTTTTACAGAGTATTTTTCTCAGCGGCTATGTGTAATGTTTTTGGAAGATGGTTGTATTTGTACTGAAAGTAAATATATGCGTTTCGGCAGTTTTATTTGTATTATACAATTTGGTTTGTTCCTTTTCAACATACTTACTTTGCACAATGTGAAGATCTTTGAGGGCCGAAATTATTTTTGACGTTGGAAATATGTTTTTTAGTCGGCTGGTAGGCTACATTTTTACAAATATGTAAGTATTAGTGATGATAAACTTGAAATACTACTCAGTGAAAACAAGTGTTATTTTAGTCCGTTGTGGGTATGAATCTTTTATTTGTTTAATAATGTGATCCCAGTGGTGTAATATCTAGACTGATAGTGACCCCAATTATGTCTTAGATTATTAGCTCTTGTTTACTTTGAAAAACAAACTTTGAAATAATTATACCCCTCTGTACTTGCACCATTATGGGAATAATGGTAATTACTTATGGCCATGAACCGGGTATGGGAGTACTTAAACTGAGAATTAGGTTTGTATGTTTTCCATTTTGTATTAGTTTGGCTCATTGTCATCTAACCAGTAACTTGATTCAGGCTGTACTGCTCTATAATTATTATTTATATGGCATCTACTTTCCCCGCACCGGGTCCAACTTCAGCTAGTAATTGGATGAATAGCAAGCAGCTGCATATTCAGTCAATATCACACAAGTGGAAGATTTTTATCCAGACAGCATTGTGCTTGTAGTATTCCTCTCGCTCACAAGGAATCTTTGAAAATTTACAATAAATACAATTAAGCGATTACCAAATACTGCCTATTATGTTGTCACTTTTGAATGGTTGCAAGATAGACTATCTTATATATTATGCAACCGCTGTATGGTAGAAAAACGTCTTGCACTAGTAATAACGGTAACCATAATCATTTGCCACCCTTCTACCCAGTCCACGTAAGGGAGTGTCTAATAAAATATCTAATTCCCCCTGTTTCTAGAAAATTCTTTTCCTGATTTTCTAAAATTTTCTCAATTGACCTGGGTAAATATTTGAGGTCACTTGATTCAAAAACGTCAAAGGGTTTTTTTGTAATTACAATTTCTTCATTTTTTGATTCTGACATTAAGCTTTTTTGAAACTTTGGTTTATAGCTAATTTCAACGGATTTTCTGGGAGCTATTCATCAGATCTCTTAGGTAAGAATTGCGGACACAACGTCGGAAAATACTCGGAGCAAGGGTGGAGACATTTGGATTCAAGAGCAAATGCGAGAAAACTGCAGCAAAGAATTTCAGAACTTTTTAATGGACAGGCTTTTATAAAAATTAAATGAAACACTATTTTCGCAGCAAATTTCATAAGGATTCAACTGAGTCTAACACCAACTTCCTAGCACAAAAATTACCGTGTCAGGGCCTAAATTGAGGCAACAATGAAGCAAAGAAAAAATATTTCTTTTTATTGTGACAGTTTAAACTAGTTCTTAAACTTTGGTCACATGTGTGATTCCTGACACACGTGAACACAGTGACCTCAAATATTGACCCAGGTCAATGAAGTAAATTCTAGAAAATCTGGAAAAGAATTTTCTAGAATCAGGGGGAATCAAATATTTTATGAGACACTCCCTTATTTGGGCTGGGGGGGATGCAAATTATTATGTTCACCCTATGTGTAAATAATTACACAAGGAAAATTTAATTTAAATAAGCTCAGCAAAACAAAAACCCTCTGAAAATGATTATGAATTACTTGTTACATGATGCTGCCATGTAAGTACTACCATTAAGTTAAACGTCAAACTAGTTTGGTTAGTGTTCACTTCAGGCTGCTTGTTTCTTATGGGAAAGATTTCATTAAAATGCATAAGCATGTTTACTGTAGACAATCCTTTACGCAGTAGTGGCAGCAAAATTGCTACGTTATGTAGACCAATGGTAAATATTGTATTTTCTTGTTTGCCCTTTATTTTTCTCTCCTCTTTTCATTTTCCCACGTCCTGCAAGCTATATTAAAAATGATTTAAATTACGAAACAACAATGAATCAATATGTACCACGAGTTATATTCCACAAAGTTGTTGTGGAGTGGAGCTGAGGATGTATGCCATACTCAAATTCAAAGCAGCATAACAACAAGTAGTAGTCAAGGTTGCTACTAACTGTTACAATTTAACTGGTTGCAATAGTTGCAATGAATCCTATAGCTTTGGGGCTATACCAGACAAACAGACAGATTCCGTAGTAATATTTGACTGCAACTTGCAAGCTGTAGTAGTTTTCAATTCATACCACAGGAAAAGAGTTATTCTATCATCTCTCTACTTGTGTTCTATTTTCCTGCGTGGGAATTATAATAATTGAGTCCAGTAGTCTTGCTCCCTGACATTTTTCCCACGGAAGGTTCATTGAATCTTTGCCCCTATTGTGCTTTCACAGTTTCTAATTTAGGGCTTCTTGAAACCCCGTCAAATTCTCTTCGGCTGAAGGTATAGGAAATAGGAACTTGCAACAACTTTCTCTCGACGCGCCACGTTTTATTCCCGCACGTGTCAATAACGCTACAAATTTTGTCTGTGTGTAAAGGAGCAACAGGTTTTATTCGAGGTACTGAGGGGATTTTTTCGTTCGAAAATAAGTTATTTGTACTGATTTTTATCATTTCTTACATTTCTTGGAATCATTTTGCATCTATATTAGAAGGGTACAACCTTTTGGAAGACACATTATATCAAGTGATTGACTTACAAAAGGTTTTTTTTTTCGAAATAAAATTTTCCAGTAAAAACTACTTGTTTACTTTTGCAGTTATACACTTAACAGGAGGGAAGTAATTAATGGAACATATAATGTAGCAACCTATAATACCGCGATAAAATGCTCCAATTTTAACCATTGGGCATGGAACAAGAATCTACAAGCAATTAATGTTTCAACTACTGTATCTTGATTTCCAAAAATCGAAGTCAAATGGCCCATTGAGTTTACTAAGATTCAATAGCTACTGGCATAAACTAAATTTCCTTTACAAAATACAAAACGAAGGTATAGACATACGTCTCCCCAGATTACACCCCGTTTCTGGGCCAGACCATTCATGAAACTGGGGAATTCAGCGAACCCTGTAATCCATGAGCTGGAAGTATATGAATGTGGATGGGTTTTTAGCAGACCTGATCATCTACGCTGGAGCCATACTCTGTAATCTCGTAAGAGAAGCTTTGGTCTGTGGATGCTAAAATCGAGTACTTTATGATATATGTACAACTACAAACTACAATGCTACCTACACAAAATTAAACTGATAATATACAATGCTCATTTGTAATGTTAAACCCTCCTTGAATAAATAAGACCCATGCAATAGCAAAAAAAAAAAAAAACAAGAATCTACAACTTGTTTCTTAAATGATATATGTACAACGTGAGGTGATTTCATTATCTAACCTAATACATACTTCCTTCTGATAGAGTTCTTAGAAGACCTTTGAATTCATATCTGTATTGAGAAAGAGAAAACTCTTTTGATGTTTACTAACTTGTAAAGTTAAATATTTATCTCCGAGGCTGAAATGAAGCAGAGTGTTTGCCAGTCGGTAGATTCACATGAGGATTTGTGTACTTACATAAGAAATAAAATAATAGGAGTGTAGAGGTAGATTCATAATAACTACTTCTATTAGCAACCCGGCGTTCAGAGAGCAGCGCCGGGTTTTTATGTTCACCATGACTGCAAGGAACTGAGCCCTAATGGGGAGAATGAGAGTTTACAAATTAAATTTGGAACTGGTAATATAATATGAAATAGTGTTTTGCTCCCGTGAAGGAATGAAAATAATGAGTAGAACATTCTAGAAGCCGTTGAAATGTAGGTTGTGGGTTCCGGGAACCTAGTATAGAATATGATGGGGGGCAAGTAACTTATCGATCACGGGTACGCAGAAGCTACAGTATGAAAAGGACTAAATCTACTCTCCCCCGTATTTTGTTCCCCGGATAAATATTTCTTCCTGCGGAGGACGTATATAATGAAACGATACTTACTACCTTGTGTCAATCTCTGACTGACTATGACAGAGGACTGTTAAACTCTGAGTTCAGAGTTGGGGGTGATAAATTTTAGTTTTTGGGCGTCTATAAAATTTCAAATCTTACAGGTGCTATGGAAATTTCGGAAAATGAGAAGCAACGACCGGTATCTATTCTCTGGTTCCGTCATGGACTACGTATCCATGACAATCGGGCATTATTGGAAGCGTTGAGTAGTAATTACGAAAGCGACTTCCTACCTCTCTTCATTTTCGACGGGGAAAGTGCAGGTAACATTTTCTTGGCGTCTTCCGTAGCAAAAGCGTCTTACATAAAAGAAATCAATTTTCTGTCTGTTGTGTAATCACTGCTTGAAAGGGTTCACTACACTACATTGTGTAACTATTATTATGCGTTCTAAAAAAATTTGAAATATGACAGGTGAACTTTTTTTTTATTGATAATTTTATAGGTACGAAAGTTGTCGGGTACAACCGAATGAGATTTCTCATTGAAAGTTTGGAGGATTTGAATGAGTCATTCAACAAGTTTGGAGGTTGCATCCGGATTTTAAAAGGGGATCCAGTCACACTGTTCAAAAAAATCCACGAGCGAACTGGAATTTTGAAAATATCCTTCGAGCAGGTAACATTTTAGGCGTTATTCTAAACTCATGAAAAATCATTTAGTGTCCATGTTATATAAAATTATTATTCTCGTAGCAATGTTGCGCGTATATAATTTTACTACTTTACGATTTTAATTAATTTTCATCAATTTAAATTTTTTTGTGAATGAATGTTCTTATTTAAGTAAGATGTCATTAAGTGATCTTGAATTAATATGAAACTTATAAAATTATTGAAACACATATGAAAATACTGGTTTCAATACAATTACATTTTTCATATATGATGTATGTAAGCATCTACTTCTATGACTGTAGGATTGCGAGCCTATTTGGAAACCTCGGGATGAAAACGTGAAAAGATTTTGCAAGGAGAATGGAATATCTGCCCATGAATTTGTGTCTCACACGCTGTGGGATCCTATTGAAATCTTAGAAGCAAATGGAGGAAGCCCACCTTTGACTTATGCTTCATTTTTGGTATACCTTTTGTGCTTAATATTTTTGTTTAAATTATTAATCCAAGTTCATGAAGATGAATCAAGTATATTTTTCTTTTAGTTTGTTGTCTCAACGTTGAACAAGCCACCGCGTCCAGTAGAGGCACCAGATGCGGAGACTCAGAGCATCAAATTTTACAATTATGAACAGGAATTGCCGGAAGAAATTTTATTTCCATTAACTCCGGATACTTTCGGAATTGAAGAGGAGGGAGCGATTCCTACAAATGTTCGTCGAGGAGGAGAACAAAGGGGGTTGGCTTTACTTGTGAAGCGTTTGGAACTCGAAAAATCTGCATTTGAGCAAGGTCTCGTCCTCCCCAATCATTCGCATCCAGATCTTATGATGGGAATGTCCCTCAGCCCGGCTCTGCGATTTGGTATTCAAATAGCATGCATCTTTCATTCGTTAGAACGGTAGAAGGATAATGTTAGGGCATTTAACAGATGCTATGTTTTACACGTGTCAGTGCTGAAGAAACTCAAAGTTAGTAAAAACATTGAGGAAAGTTTTGTGAAGCATCCTTCCAGATTGTTGGGGTTGATAATGTATGAATATTATTAGGATGGATCATCGATCAGGAAATGCCTGCCCTGTTATCTTTACAAAATCTTTGACTTGCAGTATCTGTATACTTTCAGCGTATTAGGCAGTTACATAGGTTGACATGTAAATTCGCTTGAATAATAAGGAAAACACGTCAGTTTAAGTCAATATTGTTGCCTTATCTTTGTTTTCAGATTGAAAGGGGAATACTTTTATCTCACTTTATCCCAAGAAAGAGTTCGAAACTTATTTTTTATAGTATGTTTTTCAAGTATTATATAATTTTTATATAGTTTTTTTTTATATTTTCAAGGGAATGTTTCTATCCGGAAACTGTATTGGTCACTACAAGATTTGTTTCAAGCAACCGTAGGCTGGAGACTCAAAAACAGTGAAGCAATTTCGGGTAAGTCAGTAGTACTGTAATAATGCAGCTAGTACCTTTTAGAAGCAAACCGATAGATTTCTATGTTTAAGGCCTTTACTGTCTGGAAAATGTTTCACGGCAGATTTGATGTCTTTTTATTTTGATGGAGAGTAAAATAAAATCTTTCCAAGGCTTTAATTTACGCTTCTGAACACATTCATGAGTGGATATGTTTCCAGTGCAAACCTTCGTCGGTCAATTATTCTGGCGAGAATACTTTTACGTGATGTCAGTTCCGAATCCATATTACGACCAAATGAAGCCAAATCCAATTTGCTTGAACATTCCCTGGTCCGATGATGCAGCAGCAAAGGAAAGGCTTAATAAGTGGAAAGATGGTAAAACGGGTTACCCGTTCATTGACGCTGCTATGCGTCAGTTGACACAAGAGGGATGGCTTCATCATGTAACTCGAAATGCAGTCGCTTGTTTCCTCACCCGCGGAGATCTGTGGGTTAGTTGGGAAGAAGGCTTGAAGCATTTTCTCAAGTGAGTTTGTTTATTGAATTCAGTCCAATTATAATGCAAATTCTAGAGTGCATATTGCATATTTAGTAAGGTATCCCTTTTCAGTTAATATTCAGAATTAGCTTTCGTTGAAACGAAGTAATTGTTATTGGATTTCATGTCGAAGGCAGATTATACTTTGAGGTGAGTTTCCCAACATTATTTATTATTTTTAGAAAATCTCATTTGTGTCACCACAGGTATCTTCTGGATGCTGACTGGTCGGTTTGTGCCGGTAATTGGATGTGGGTCTCCTCTTCTGCGTTTGAGAACATTTTGGATTGCAGCCAGTGTGTCTGCCCAACCAATTACGCTCAGCGTTTGGATCCGGAGGCTACCTTCATAAAGTAAGCACTCAAGCACTATTTATTACATGTTAGTTACCTAAAATCATTTTAAATAAATTTTTGTACGTAGAAGCCATTTCAATTTTAATATGTTGCTTTTTATAGACGTTTTTTGCCTGAGCTAAAGAATTTTCCGGCTCCGTACATCTTTGAACCGTGGACAGCTCCCATGGACTTGCAGTATAAGTGGGGATGCATTGTAAGCATAATTTTCTAAATAGTTGAACATAATTTAAATTAAGTAATGGTCAATTTTACAAAAGCTAATTTCCTTTTTTTTAATTTCAAGGTTGGAAAGGATTATCCAAGACCGATCGTTGATCACAGGAAGATGTCTCAAATCAACAAGGAAGAAATGCTGAACATTCGTAATCGCTTGCAAAATGTTCCAGTTCATGCTTGCCCTTCAGATACTAACGAAGCACGGCAGTTTATGTGGCTCTCCGAGAATTGTGACCATGCCCATTGAAATCACTATAATTTATAAACTCCAGTTTGCATTTTTTATGAATGATTTTTTATTGGTTCATATTTTTTTGTTATATTAAGCATCACTAATTGAACATACTATTCTTATGAAATCTCAATTCTATATTTTCAACTTGTATATTTACAACATGATGCTGTAGAATCTACTTTTCCTGTCACCTGAAGTCTTCATTTCATTACTTACCTACTAACAGAAATTTCCGCATGGCAACATTATTGTCAACAGGAATGTATAACTGGAAATACCAGGTTAGAATAACAACGAGCTTCTTTTTTGTGAATGTAACATTTTAAAAATTTCATCGCTTCCAGCATGAAATTAGCAAAGGTACTGAATAATGGTTCGCCCTTCCGTGACTAACGCAACTCTGGCAAATTGTTCGCCAAATGATTTGCACTTCTGCATGTTCTGTAACTAAATGTGTACGGTAAAAAATATTATGTTATTTGCTTGTAACATTGGTACGAAGCCTTGAAGAAGGTGAAGCTTCAGTGCTGCTTCAAGTTGGGTGAAGAATTCAATGTTGATAAATTTAACACCATATTGATACATACATTACATATGTATACGATATGGCGAATTTACAACGTATCTTGATGCAATCTTTGCCCTCGATCATCCTCTCATTGATTGGTGGGGCATGAACATTTCGTTGAAAATAGCAAGTAAATGCTTGGAGCAACTTAATCGTGTTTTACGGATTCGTAGATGTATTGTCCCTTTTACTAAACGTTAGAAATTAGAGCTGTCAAAATTGTACCAGGGTTGGTTGAGCTCTCAAGATAGCATTCTGTATACCTGAAATCTTATTGTATGTAGATATTAATATTGTACAGTGAAATATAGTCCATGTGTATTTGTGCCGCTACTCATATTAGTCATGAAACCAGTTACAAAGCACTGTTTGTAGTAATTATGTCAATCGTCAGTTTGGGTCTTATATAGCGGGTTTATGGTAAACCATTGACCATAGAATGGCACCAGACGAAATCAAAGACTGAATGTTATCCATCCCGAATTATTGAGACATTTCGTCCAGTATGGTGACTAATTTGAAGAGAAATGGGAACTATTGCCAAAGCGTAAAAAGCTAGATTTGTAATTGCTCGTTGTTTGTGTTGTAAATATTTAAACTAAGTATTTAAATCCAAATGTAAACGAAAGTACATTTATGTAGGTATCTATGTACCATATTCTTGAAAAATGCTGTGTTGATCGGGACCCACAAATTGTATTGTACAAATGAAAAATTGTTGGTGTATTTTTGTCCATTTTATTACAATATATATCTATGTATGTGTAAAACTTCTTGAGGAAAGTTATTACGAGGATTGCTTGAGTTAAACACACTCAATATCTATAGATAATGCATCCGATAACGTTCCATAGTAAGTTATGAAATTTTAAATGTCTTATCGACGTTTTACACGAAATAAAAAGCATGCATAAAAACCATTCCAAGTTTCGCCATTTTGAAGAAAAGCTCACTATAGTTACATTTTTGATGCACCTTTGGACTATAAATGTCATGTTTCCACTTTCCAAGCCCAGACTGTTGTTTTTTTAAAACATTATACTTACATATATGCCGAAATAATAAATGTAGTTTGTTGCTGTGACATACACTGCAACCAAGGACATGCTCCACACAGTTCACCAAAATCCAAAACTAGAGAGTATAGTTGGAAGAGTCGATACGATATGAATAACCCTGATTTACTTATCAACCATGAATTATGCCCCCCTAATATAATTTACAAGATCGTTGGCTACTCAAGCGGAAACACTCAGTATGACATTACCCATATATCCTCCTGAGAACTCTACTCATATACCAAAAGTACATTAACGTGGACGTGGACAGTTGGTTGTCAAACCATAAAACGAATCTCCTTCCTTATCATCAGTCCTGAAGTTCATACGTGATATGAATGACATGTCTGTGTCCCAATCGTAACATTCATGAGCCTCATGTTAATCAACACTCTGGAGAATCTGGTTTCCCAGATTCAGTCCAAGTGTGCCCTACTCCGTACAGCCTCCATAATCCAATGGCTTCAAAACGACAAGAAAATTACTAACAGCACCTGTAAACTATATTCGAACAATTTCCATCCACCTTCGTATAAACGTGCCGGTAATTATTTTAATTATAATATTACACTCTATCATTAGCACCTGTCTGAAGGTGAGGTAGTTTCCACTCAAATTCCTCTAACAAGGTTCACGGGACACCTAACAATACGCAACAATCTGACACCAACTAGTAACAGGTAACAGGCGATTGTTGAGGTAACAGCCAACTTTATTGCCTTCAGTCTTCGCATGTGCAACTTTGATCTCTATAACGTCCCTCATCACCAATTCAATGTTATTACACCAGTAGCATTAATCCTGGAGATTATTTTAAAATAAAGCACGCTAACCTAGTAATTACCCTACCAAAAATATAGTAGCAAAGGAAATAAATTACTCTCAAGCATGTAACACCCATATAACTTCTCACTGGGAACCCCACATAAAAATTAGTCCCACATACACAGCACCTAAACAATTTTAAAATTTCCAAGCAATCATGTACTTTTTCTCCTCATTCAAGTAAATCTCCTCATTAAGCCTGAGAAAGTTTCCCAGATCACTACTAAATACTCCTACAAAACAACCTCCACGAGTTAACATGAAAGCTAATCAAAAGTGAATATAATATACTCCTACCATAAATAATCCCCCCTCTAATTCTTAAAAACACGAAACTATAACTCCAGTATGCTCTCAAAACTCTCCTACAATAGCTCTCCTCCTCCAATCCTCCAATACCTGACCCGTGAAATCCCACATAATTAATTAATCTATAAAATACTCAAAAGTTAAAAAAATCTCCAATTAGCAGATCCACCTAATCCCCGTCAATAACACCCTCCAGCACTCCAACAAACAACCACCTTGCATTCAAAAACGTCTGTTACAACAAATAACCAATTAACTCACACATTTAAAAAAATCCAAACCTCACGCATCCCTCCCACCCATCTTAATAATAATCCAACGACGCTTTCAATTTCTTACAAAAAAAAATCCCCTATACACGTCATTTCCATTAAAAAAAACCTTTCCCTTCAGCTCCACAGCTCATCTCACAAAATACTTTTTGATCACTTCAGCACACTTGATCACATCAGCAGTGACATCACGGCAGAATACCCAAAAAAAATCCACTTTTACTAACCAACGTAAACTCAGCTCCTAAACACTGTAAACTCCCATAAATTGGCCTTGTTCAATACCCCCCATAATATTCCATCCATGGTCAAGCAATTCCCAAGTCCCAAGACGAGCAATGAATGAAGGAGCTCCTATTCAGCTCACCAAATAGCTCTTCATCACTTGGCCCTTTCATTTCCAATGAGAGCACGAATTGTCCACGACCGCACCACCTGATTTTTAATGTAACATAATACTCATCCCAATTATTTATTATTATTACAACTACTCAATGTTTTGATTCCAGATGGAAGTAACCGACACAAATCCTCACTTATTCTTGGGACTCTTCCTTCAAACAATTTGAGGCTCTCCAGGTTCCCCACAATTTAAGGTTCCCAGGTTCCACAAAATTTGAGGTTCCCAGGTTCCACACAATCTGAGGTTCCCAGGTTCGGAACAATTTGAGATTCCCAGGTTCGAAACAATTTGAGACTCCCAAGGTTCCAAACCCACAGTATCGGAGATCACCTTACGAGTATTTATACCTTCGCCTTCAAGTAAGTCCTTAAATCCTGCACGTTCTTAAATAATTACACAATTCAAAATATTTTTACTAAATATACATAACCCCAGTAAGATACACCTATAGTTAGAGTATAATTAATAGCACGAAAAAACTGGCAAAAGTATGAGCCATGAGCTACACATTACACATTAATAGTACAAGAGCAACCACGTGGACCAACACTGTAGTAGTTGAGGAGTAGTGTAGTGTAGTCTGTAGTGTGTGTTGTGTATTGTGTGCATAGTGTGTGTGTGTGCTACTCCTTGTGTATAGTAACACCCCTATATCCCTATACTATGTGTTCAATGTTAACTATTTCCTAAATCTTGCCAAATGGAACTCAGCTCATCCACTCCTGCAGAGCAAGGGAAGGAAGAAGGGCAAGCACCTATGATGATAGAGCTGCTGCTGCTGATCGTATGTTACACTATGTGTGTATGTGAACACAGGAACACAGCAAGAGCCCGTAGCTTTCATTGAGGCTTGCTTGGAGCTTGAGCTTGGAGTGAGGATACGGCTTATTATATGAACAGTAATAGTGAGCAGGAACGACGCAGTACACTAATTCGGTATTCGGAGGTTTTGGTCAATAACACAAAAAATTAACCGACGGACTATACTATATTCGGAAATTGCTCCTAATTCCTTTTAAAACTCCGAAGAATTTAGAATACAGAATTGAGATTCTGAGAGGACAGTCGGGTTTTTTCTTTTTTTTTGTGATATTTGTATCATTAGGGATTTAAAGGATTATGTATAAAGTTCCGCGTGGGGTCATTTTTTTCAGGTGGGGGTTCCGTGTGTGATAGTGATTGTGGGAATTGTGATTAGTTTAGAGTCGCACTAGAACTATCTACGAGTCTACGGCTAACGAGAGAATTATTTCGTCATAGTACATGGGTCAATGGTACATATGAAGAGTTGTTGAATCATTGGATTTAGAAGGACATTCGTCATAGTTTGTACGTCGGCATAGTTTGTTTGGTTGTGGTTTGTACTTGAGGGGACTATATCGACGTTGGTAACTATCTTCGAACTAAACTATTTACATACTTACGGTTAGTAGGAATATTGTACTGGTAAAGCGCACGAGTGAAGTTGAAAGTTTAAATTCCAAAAGTTAAATTTGAGTCCGAGTTGGACTGGTTGATTAATGTATATACTTGAGCTGGATTATTCTTTAGGAGTTTGAGGTCGGAGTGAGAGAGGGAATTAGTTGAAGTAGTTTATATGGGATTGGGTTGAAAGAATATATTATATAGCGGGAGTGGTGGGGAGTAGTGTGACAGTGAAAAATAATTAATTGGATGGTGTACTCGAGAGTATGAGGTTCCTTTGAAGAAGCCATGATACTAGTAAGTTGTGGAATATTCCCTGAGTGTAAAAGGACAAATTCAGTATTTACGCAGAGTAAGTAAAGATGGGATTTTTGAGTTTAGTAGATTTAGAGTATGTATATTATTGTGTGTGAACGGGAAGGTTGGGGAAGGTTATTTGTCTTCGAATTTGTAGTCATTTGTGTGAGGGGGAGTTGTTTGAGATCCTAAATCGTCCTGGGACATTTTGGGATTATGGTGTGCGTGTGTGTGGAAGGGGTATGGATGGATGTAAGTACGTCCTGGGAAAGTAAGACAGTTGTAGTTGGTTTTGGAGTGCTGGAGTGTGTTGAAGGGTGAGTAGAGTTGAGATAGGCTGGGAGGATATGTATAGATATGTGTGGATTAAAATAGTTTGTTGAATCGTGTGTGTGAATTTTGGGAAATGTTTTTTGTTTTTCAGAATTGACGTAGACTAATCCCGGGACATTGGAACAATGGCGATTTTGGCGTACTTACTGCTGTGCCTCCTGGTTCTGCCAGGATCCTTCTTCATTGTTTTAGTGTTTGTGATGGCGGCGCTGGGGAAGTCTTTGGGATTTCGGAAGACTTATGTGGAGTTCCTCTTGCTTCTTTTTAACTATGGGAAGGAGAGAATAGAAAGAGCGGCCAAGCGGAAGGAACAGCGTCAGGCGGGGGAGGAGGAGGAAGACAGTGATTCTGATGATGCTTCCAGTGAGGAGTTAAATGAGAATAAGAATTCTCAGGTGGAGGAGGAGATACTGAAGGAAGAGGGGGATTCGGAGGCGGTAGAGGGTGAGGCACAGGATCAGAACCAAAATAAAACGGGTAATTTCGGGAGAGACGATATTTTTGACTTCCGTGACTCCTTCGATTTTATCCAGAGTGGTATTACTGCAATTGTAAATGATCAAGTTACCCAACGATTTGCGTCTGAAGAACTCCGTTCTTGGAATCTTTTGACACGCACAACACGCAACTATGAATTCATATCTTGGAGGCTATCTTTAATTTGGCTGGTGGGATTCTTTATACGTTACTTCTTCATGCTTCCTTGCCGTGTGACGATTTGTTTCTTGGGAACGATTACCCTCACATTACTGACATTCTTCATTGGACTTCTACCTCAGTCGGCATATAGAAAGAAACTTAATGACTACGCTTCCAAATTTTCCTTCAGACTGCTCTCCAGAGCTTTTGCGGCCATCATTCATTACCATGACGAGCAATACCGACCAACTAAGAGTGGGATTTGTGTTGCTAATCACACATCGCCGATTGACGTCGTTTTGCTGGCTTGCGATTCTACGTATGCTATGATAGGGCAACGTCATGGTGGGTTTTTGGGAATCCTACAACGAGCCTTAGCGCGTGCTTCATCCCACATTTGGTTTGAACGATCGGAAATGAAAGACCGGGAAGCTGTTGCTCGAAGATTAAAGGAGCATGTTGAAGATAAGACCACCTGCCCAATTTTAATCTTCCCTGAGGGAACTTGTATCAATAACAGTGCTGTAATGCAATTTAAAAAAGGTTCCTTTGAAGTTGGAGGTCAAATCTACCCTGTGGCCATTAAGTATGATCCTAGATTCGGAGATCCGTTCTGGGATTCTAGCAAGTACTCCATGCTTCAGTATCTGTACATGATGATGACCTCTTGGGCGATCGTGTGTGACGTCTACTACATGCCACCGATGGAAAGGAGACCCGGTGAGTCTAGTATTGATTTTGCCAAAAGAGTTAAAGCGGAAATAGCAAAGAAGGGAGGTCTCATTGATCTTGACTGGGACGGACAACTAAAGAGAGCACCAGCGAAGAAAGAATGGAAAGAACAGCAGCAAGTTCAGTATGCAAAGAAATTAGTACACTCACCCCGTCACCTAGTTCAGACTGCTGATGATAGTCCGAATCCAAGCACGTGAATGTTAATAGAATGTTAATTATTATCTGTGAATAACTTTTGTTCAAATATTTAATTATTATTATTATTATTACATTACTATACGTACAGTACTACATTTCCCTGTTACTTCAGCCGGCCATTTAATCTACTGTATGCATTTTCATGTTTGTGCAACTGGTGAGAGCATTTCATTTAAGTTTATGTACTAATTTAAGGCAGAGTAAATATTTTTCTGATATTGTCGACTGACGTATTTACTTATCGTAAATGAAATTTGTATTTTTCGTCTGACACTACATGTATGAACGTGTCAATTTCAAGTAAATTTACGGTCAAGTTTTTTTGTTACGTGTGCAGTATGCTGTTGCTGTTGTGTATAAATATTGTGTAGTAGTTAAATAGAGACGAGAATTTACGGGGATTTGCAATCAGATGTTACGAAATCCAGGAATGTACATCAATGTTTTGTGGTAGTAGCATTATCTTTGTGGAAATGCTCACACAATAGAAATTATGCTATAATTTAAGTACTTCGGTTAAGAAAATGTTTACAGCATCCGTTGTAGCCCAGATTCATGGTTAGCATTGTATGCAGAAATAACCATTATTAGCACTCGGCAACATATTTGAAGATTTGTAATCCGTTAATACACATACGTAGATGTGATCAAACTTAGAGATTAATATTTGGTATTGAATGTGAGATGAAGTATTGAACTGATCCAATGTTAGTAATTAGAAAAACTGCAAAGTTCTCCAGGATTGCTAAAATGGATGGACTCAACTGTTACTCCAGAAAGTTATTTATATCAGATTGATATACGACAATAAAATAAAAACTTACAAATGTACATTGTCACATCATACATTCATTGTTGTATGTAACTTTTCTTCTTTGTATGTAGTTACGCAAAAAAACCATACCATTCGAGTAATTCCTAAATATGTGAGTTAGCCTGGACTAAATGATTAACAATTTCTATCGTTATTTTTTGTAGATACTAAATGAGCATTCGAAATCCCTGGCGGCTTTAATTATGAAGTGTCTAAATCAAATCAGTATCTACCATAGACTCGTAGACATGTAATCTTTATCAGTACCAAGTTCATGGTTGTTCAACTTGAATATTTAAACATTTAACCTTTTCTCAATGTCCTTTTCAAGTGGACCGTTGACCATCATAATACCCACAAAATTATGATAGCCATATTATAGATACATTAATACTCTTCAATTTTATAGGTGATCCTTCATCTTACAGTTGTTCAACGTCATTTAACAGATACAACCCTACCCACAAAGCAATAAACTTTGTGGACAACCAAGTACCATTTTAAAATTGGAATGACCATACCACAACAGTCCTATACTATAGCACGGTACAAGTACAAGGTACAATGTTTGTGCCATCAAGATCAAATTTTTGTACCACGAACTCCATAAGGTGAGTCCATCTCAACTCGAAACTATATTTTTGCTCTCAGAGAATAAAACTGAAACGCGAGGATTGTGAACTAGCAGTTCACAATCCTCAGCAGATGTCACTTTAGGCATTGAATTCAACTTGTAGACTTTTCTGTTCTGACAACATTCTGGGTAAAAATTCAACACCACCTGCTAAAATTTTGTTCACGTATGATGCAACATGGAAAAATCATATTGAACACATGGATTCCAAGCAACCATTTCAGAAATCTTAATACGGAGTATAGCTTTTATATGCCATCCAATCGTTCTACTCATAGTTAATAGTACATACAATTTCCTGCTGTCTGTTATACGGTTTCTAAACGTTGTCCGGAATGCAGTTCCATTTTTTCATCTCCCTTCTTCATTTATAAATACATGAGGGGATGGAGACTGAAGTTGGAGACACACGCACACAAGATAAAATCATTTCATCCCTATATCTACACATGGCAAAAATTGAAAAAATTACCCTTAAAAGAATTATATTTAGTCCAATGACATTGGCTTGACAGCGTCACTGCAGGATTACAGTAGTCAAGAGTTTTTCCAAATTTGCATGGGATATTGTGATTATGACTCTTGTACAGCATAATCAGCAGGACATTTGAGTAGTACATACAGTTATCAGCAGTGTAAAGCCTGGGTGCTAATAGCACTTGCCATCCTAAAAGGTTAACGGACTGCTTACTGAATTTTAGCACGCCCTAGTTTTTAACCCTCTAAGTATTTAAAATGCCGAATGGTGCAGACATAAAAAAAACTCGGTGTATCTAGACATATAAGAACGGGATTCGTGAAGTAACTCTTAGCAAAATAAGGAGACGAAAAAAAAATCGAGCAAAATGTAATAGCCAGTATGGTTCGAAAAGCTGCTCCAGAGACACATTGGAAGGGGGAAGCAAGTGCAAAATTTTACTGTAGCCCGAGTAGTAAAACCTACGGAGGACATAAAAGCTCGGAAAGTAATACATTTTTAAGGACCCTTGTCGTCGCTCACATTGGTGAGTTGTCAGTAAGTGAACTCCTCACTATACATAATGGACCTGGCAATGAATGAGTAAAAGGTTTCATGCTCAAGTCAAATTGCTCCTCCGCAGTCTAAATTATGCAAGTATTTCCAAAAAATGACAACAATAGGATAGACCTCTTGCTCCCTTCAACTTCTACATTTTCAGCCACACTCTGTGTACAACTTGAGCTTGTACAGTCCTGCAACATTGCTGATGTAACTTGAACTTCTCCAGCTACCTGACATCCTTCCATGAGGGCTCGGGCTCACCTTACCTTGAAATAATATTTTGTAATGGATTCAATCCTATAAATGAGAGGAAACATTTGGGTAGTTTAAAAAAAATATGGAAGTTATACAGGTATGTATCTACATATAACGTCAAACTTATGTAACATGTGACTATATAAACATTCTACATGCTGTTAACTTTAGATTCTAGTTAGTTTGGATTCCAAATACTTTCTGTTTTAAAATCCGGTATGCTGTGGAACTTGGAATGATTCCAATGTTGTAGAGCGTCAGAAGACATGTTTTACATCCAATAAGATTGAAAAAATTTGGTAATCGATGAAGGTTAAAGATTTTAATAAGAGCTTCTTTTCATGATTACACACCATTTCATACTTGATGGTACACCCATATCAAATGTATTCCAGGCTTTCGGTCCAATCTATATGTAGACGACAGGGCTGGAGGATATGCAGTAACAAGAAATGATTTGGTACTGGGCTACGGCTATGCTAGTATGCCTGCATTAAAAAAAAGGCAATTGAGTGTATATAGATTCATTCATTACTTTCGAGTCATTAGTCAAAGTGTAGTAATGGGTGGCGAGGAGACTCAAGAGCTTTCAGGTCCAAGACAGAATGTCTAAGCTGACCAAGGCAAAGAGGTGCCGAACGATAAAAGTAAATCAAAGCCGAAAGGGGAAAAAAGCAGGGAAGAGTGATAAATATCATCTCATTGCACATTAACATGTAAAAATTCAAGTTTTTCCTGACCATCTTTAGCATCATCGGAGGAGAACTTGTATGTTGCCATAATCCATTGACTCTGTGCCTCCGTATCCCATCAAGTATCAAGAAGAGTGTGTATCCTACAGTATTTTCATCCCATCTAATCTGCACAAACACACACACACACACATACACACACACACACACACACACACAAAGTGTGATACACAACCGAAATGCACACACAGGACAGGCAAGTTTATTGAGTCAAAATGGAATGCTCGCCTGCTGCAGAACAACAATCTCTTAAATGCATGTCTGAAAAGAGCATTCAGGATTTAAATACATTGAGAATCCACTCTTTGAGTACTATGAGTTCATGTCTGCATCTTGTAAATTGAGGGATATGGGGTGCTTGCTTTTGGGTTCTCATGTTCATTCTGTGTTGCCAGCGTCAGGAGTAAATCGATCTTGGGACTCCCAGCAGTCCATCCATTGGCTTGGCAACTCTGTGGCGTAGGAAAGTCTACCTGGGCGTCTGATGACCTTGTCCTTGGCGGAAGCAAGATTCAGCTCTAACTCTCCAGAACGTCCTGTGACTTGGCTCTTTGTCTCTCATCTGTTCTCCCTTTTTCTGACGTTGGTTTTTAACTTCTACTAGTACTATCCAATCACTCCATATAAAGTGTCCAGGGCTTGTATGCTCTCGTCAATACTAGTCGAGAGTCAAGAAGAGGAGAGATCTACGTCCCCAGTTAGTTGCTCATTTCATAACCATCTATGTGTATATCGCATCTTTCGATATGAATTCATCTAATACCATGCAAGCGCGTATCAAAAACAAACCCATGAAAAGCTTAGTCTTCGTCATACTAAAAACAGAATTATTTTCCCTTTCCCAGAACACATTGAGTCGCTCTGCTATTACTCAGTCCGACGTTACTACTCGCTACTATTTCAATTGATGATTGCATTTTTATTCCTTGTCAGACCCAATGTAGTATTTATCTGCTTGACCTGCCGTACTCATACACACATATGTATGTATGTATGCATGTATACACTCCCTACTGTCAATCCCCTACTATTTTTCCTAAAACAACATTCCTAGGAGTTAAAAAAGTCAGAGAATATTTTCCACTTATTTAAATCCATCCCAAGAATTTTTTTTCCCCTCTATCTGTATAAGAGGAAAATGCAGCACTTGTTTTTCTCATCGACCTGGACCTTGAGGTTTATGCAGGTGGAGAGATTGGAATCGGTGCTATTTTTTTTTAATCTTCCAGTATTTACTCCTAGTATTCAAATAAAGACAGAATTCCAAGTAATTCGGAGTATTTTTAAATTCTTGTTTGCAAACCTATGAATTAATTATTCTCCCACTTTTTTCCCCTCCCTATGATTTCCTGTGAAAGTAAATATTTCATTGGAAAGACTCATCACATGAGTAGTCCTGAGAAGGAATTATATTCACAACTCGTTGTGCCAGTATTTACGAGGTGGTGGGATTACACGGACGTTGAAATTTCTGAATTATATCTACATTTTGACACGCAACTTCCTGTATCAGCTGGAGTGTTGGGGAACGATTATTGTACCATATCTTATCCCTCGGAGTTAATGCGTCGGAGCAACAGAGAAAATACAGAGTTGTTAAACAACATTTACGTCTCCGTCGTATGTGAGTTGGTCCTATAGTATACGTAATAAGTGTGCACACCTCGAAGAAAATTAATTCTCCAGTGGAGATATACATAACGATAAGACTCACTCAAAAGAGCACAACAACCATTCCTTGTAGGGCATAAAATAATGTTAACTCAAGGAAATTTTTACATGATCGCTTTCATACACAGATATATACACACACACTCACCAATTTTTCCCCACTTTGAACGGACTTTATAGCTGTACTCAAAGTTTTTCTCAGGCTCCTCTGGCTCCACCCGCGAGGACGATAATGAAGCGAGGAGATCTATACTTGCTATGTAAAAATGATTAGTCCAAGTAAAGAAATGATGGCATAATTAAATAGGAAAACTACCAGGGCTGACATCGTGTGACATTTAATGACTATTTGACATGTCATATGGTTTTTGGGGAGTAAACATTAATGGGATGGAGAGGAGTCAGAATTGAGCTAACGAAGGTTTTTGTTATTAGTTGGAGCGGCCTTTGCATAGTCTGCATGTGTATTAATTGGAATATCATCTTGTACTATTCTATACTGCTATGTATAATTATGCTATAGCTTTAGGGAGTGCGACTCAACTGCGTTCCAGCACTGACACAGAGAGCCGTATGAGTCTCCTCTTCATCTCTAAAAAGAACGAATAAAATTACACCGAATGACGGAGTTTCCGTCCGTCCTTATGGGGATATGATGACGATGAGAGTAGAGCCTCATGTTGGAGGGCTGGTGTGTAAAAGCCAAGCCGTGTGGAGAATTTTTGCGGAGGGTTATATAGATAGTGAAACTTTGCAGGGAGTAAATGAAGGAAGATGCGGAGAGGAGATGAAATGCCCTGTTTCTAAGCACGTGCAACCTTCACAAGGTGAGGCACTCCATTTTGACGTCCTCACAAGGTTGCCTTCCAGCAGCTTTATTTAGCCGCAGCGTCTATCCTCCTCCTCCTACTATAGTTGTATGGAAGTGAGAAGATAAACCCGGCTCGTACATATAGTGTTTCCTCATGTGCATAACATCTCTAGCCTGTAACATGATAAGGATATAGTTCGTCAGAACTTTGGTCGCTGCAAGCGAACAAGTCACACGGGGCTTTTAGTATGTTACAATAATACACCATGAGAGACTATGGGAGTGTGAAAGAAAGAAAGAGATTCAGAGCAAAACACTCTCACAGAGAGTCCCACAATTTATACTTTACTGCCAACTCCCTCAAATCCCCTCATCATTTACTGTACATTTATGTGGAGTAAATTTACCCAAATACTTACACAATTAATGACATCATTTATATACTTACTTTTAGGGTTTCTTGCGTCCCATGCTGCCAAAAAAAAATTATACTTAAGAGCATTTATGTAACAAAAATCACGGAGTGTTCTCTCCACATGTATCTACACACACACACACACACACACACACACACACACACACACACACACACACACGTGTCTTTGCATTTTACAAAAATCGCAATAGATCCTGAAGTCTCTCGCCTAATTTTAATTGCACTTGTAAATTGATTCCGGGAGGGAAGTTAAATGGCACGATTAGTTCAAAGTTGATATGTATACAGAAGCTGGAGTATATATGCTCGAGGCTCAAAGTTTAATTTGTGAGGAGCTGAGAGAGAGAGAGCTTATAGTTATTTACTGGGAGTCATTGTTCAAAATATTGTATGTTGGATGTGTGGTGCATTTAGGTAGTAGGGCTAGTATAACAGTGGATATATCACGAATATAGAAACTTTTTTTACCAATCTACATACATGCTGCTGACAGCATCAGTTGGAGCTTGGAGCAGTCAGAAAGTTAATTGGTAATGTCAAAAAAGGTCAGGTAAATAATTAGTTCCAATGCTCTCAGTGAGAGATCAATAGCGAGAGAGTGTTTGGGTATGGAGACTTAATCCCGTAAAATATGATTTGAACTCGTGTGCATATATCTGTATCTGTATCTGAGTCATTGGGAATTAAAAATAAATAAAAAGTAAGGTCACCAGATTTATTCAATTGGACAAGTCATAGTCTGCAAAAAGCCAGTCGTATCCAATAATAATTATCCTTTCATCTAAAAAGAAGCACTGACCTCGTGCTTGCATTTTAAAACACTTGATTTAGATAAATGAAAATGAAATGAAAGCCTTGCTATTACTTCACTCTAAAGGATAACGTACAGATTGTGTCATGTCAAAACATAGGGGGACATTTATTATCAATTTAAGTTCAGATATGTATACTGTATATGTATCTATGTATCTAATTATACCTTCAGCCACTTACTTAGGTTACCCCCTCCTCCAAGTTTCCAAGACAGTAACTTATTCTCAAGGCGGATATGTACTCAATAGTCGGAGCGTGTGTATTATTCCTAAATTGAAATTATTACTTAATCAAAATCTACTTAAAATATATTCTTTAAAACATTCTTGATTGTGGTATTGTAAGAGACGTGAAATTATGCTTGAGTGCGTCAGGGCAGGTATATAAACCTCCTATTTTACGGCTTTTATTACAACTTCTAATTCCGCATTTTGTTAGTGTTTAAAGATACTATCATAAAATTTTCAAGTTTGGTATAATAACGGTATTGCCAATAAGGAAAGGCTATGGGATGATTGCAAACTCTAGTAATGACCGTAATAATCAGATGATTTCAATTCCTGGAAAAAGCTTCAACAGGAAAAAAAAAATTTGATTAGCTGTAGACAGCCATTTGGAGGCATATTTTATATTTTAATGAATTAATTCCGGGATAAGCGTGGTCATAAGTTGGAATCACGTTCTTAAAGAATTACGTAATTATTCGTGTAGTAACATAGAAGATTGAGAGAGAAGGCTGAACTTATTTATGTATAGTATTATTGTGTGGAGGTTCATTCAAGACAGTTCATTATCATTCAATCGTGAAGTGAAGCCGTGAGAGTTCTTTTTTTTTAAAAAACAAAATAGCAATACTAAGAGACTCACACATGGAAAAATATTAGAAATGTCTGCTATTAATCTTTATCTTAAAGCGGAATAATCCCCACGTACTTTTTTGATGGTCCGTAAAGTGAAGAACACGGGGAGCATGAAGAAGAGCAGTGTCGTAAAAATCCGGACAAGGTGACAATAACAGACTACAGTAATATTAGAACTATGTTGGAGGAAGCCGTGACTGGGATCCCGGCTTCATTAAGCCATGGACTTAATCTCCATATTGATTTACAATTACCTCCATGTATGTATGTAGCTCGGCATATGTAAGGTTAAAACAAATATAACGTTGATAGCTGTTCATGGGATAATTTATAACTGGCATAAACAGCTTCTCACAGTGGAGAATTATATCCATTACTCCCAAGAGTTTAACTTATGACTTGAAGTAAATACGGTTGTCATGATGATCCACACCATAAAATGTGCTATCCTTGCATTCAGGGGAATTGATCCGAAATTTATTCTCTCAAATTAATTTTATACTCCATTGTGTCCATATTTTATTGCTTCCTCATTGAATTCGAAATTAAAGTTTATTGCATGAGTCGTCTGACAAACATTACTACCAATACTGTAGGTAGGGGGAAAAAAACTCCCCAGACATACGCTCCATATAAACACGGATCAATAGAGCGTCAGTGAGTGTAAAAATCTGTATCGTATGTATTTTTACAGGATCCCAAGGTAATTGCTCCATGTCTTCAATTCTTTGAGATGAAGTCCCATATGAGTACGTCCCAAGGATTAATTTTATAGCTCCATCTGTACTACACAATTAACGTATCCCTGGCTATCAGTCACTCGGATGGTGTGGTATTATCAAATCAGCCGTCGGCAAAATCCAAAAGATTCATTGATGAAAACGGGGTTCGTTTCACAAGTCAATTTTCTAGGGAACAACCAAATCTACATACATATGTACATGCTATATTGCCATTTTAAGACATGCTTTTATTCTTGAACCTGTATGAGCTGTACTTCAGGTGAACGTAACGTGAGACTATTTTTTCCAAATGGACTATACGCGCTTCATATGTATGTATATATATGTAATTATATAAGTCCATAGGCAGAATCCTTTAAGAAATAACAACAGGATTGAACTGCAAGAACAAGGAACACAAGCCATAGGATGGATACATTTGTACAGAAATCCTGAAGAAAACACACGACTTTCCATTTGATACGAATCAGAAATGCCCACAGAGCGGTTTTCACGGGCAAAGGAGATTGTTTTAACAAGAAATTTTAGGGGCTACTCCCAGCTCCTTCATTATATTAGTATATATTTAGTGTGTCTATAGGGATTTAAAGCTCCACAATTTCTTGGCTCTCTCACTCACTCCCTCACTCACTCCGTCAGAGTACATCGTCCATCTCTGCAACAAAGTCACGGGCTACGTGCGAATCTTTGGCGAGTACATACAACAAAGAGGCAATACATAACACTATATGGTGAGTTTCCCTGCCGTACAGTTTAAGTTAGGTATGGAGACCGAAGTAAAATATAAATGCAAATGAGTTTTGCCAGAGAGAAGGAAGAGAGGAAAAAAATGAGAAAATGGGCTTGCCTTCTCCTTTGATTTGGATGGTTGTTCTCAACAGTCAGTCAGTCACAGAGAGTATCCTCACATGATATTACGCCTTTCGTTGAATTCACAATCAGTGTCTGCTGTTCATTCTTGACTTATTTACTTGGCCCTGAGGTATTATGGCTTAGATGGGAGTCATGTTTTTAACTTTTATTGTGCTCAAACTCTATATACTATCCCCAGTCTTATTTTTCATTAGCTCTGTCATAGTAGTAAGGGCCTGCTGGTACTGGATATATCATCAGCGGGTAAGAGGCAGGAGAGACAATGAGCAAAAATGGATTGAAATCAGTCCTTGGTTTTAACAGCCCCTCAACAACGTCCATTCAGTTTACCTCATATATAGATATATATGACACATGTGTTAATTAGTCGTCTCACTCTGAATCTCTTCATTGAGCATTATAACCCCCCTTATGCATATAGACTCTGGAAGTACCATTAAAAAGCTATTAGTTATGTATATGATACAGTCATAAAATGCCATAAGGGAAATGAGGATTTTTTTGTGTCTAGCTTATTGGATGGGGTGATTATATATTTATATATAGGTAAATGATAATTTAGGAAAAGACAACGGGAAAGTTGGGATGAGAACATATGTAATCCAAAGAATAGAAGAATTGCAACTACCAATAAGGAATAGGGAAATTTTTAAATGCATGAAAGAGTTCAGACCATCAAGGGAAGTTGAATGGACATCACATGAGGTTATTTATGTAATTCCTTGGTCTGACTTTTTACCACCCATCCAAATATGTACAGAGTCTGGAGTATATAAATCGATGAGAGTATTTTACAGCCGATTGAATAGACATTAAAAAGAAAAACACAGCTTGTAAACACCGGCACAGCCCATACCTTACATAATTGCCTCGCAAAAAAAAATTGTATCTGCTTCAGTGTTACATATGTATATATGTACGTCCATTGCCAAACTTTTCAAAGTATGGGCACTACTAAAAAGTAACATACATGCATGGGGAATAATAAATTCTACCCATTCATGAAATTTCATATGGAGTCAAAGAGCTGGGCGAAGTGTGGCAACAAAGTTGTTTTTCTCCAGTGAGAATGACTAATCAATGGGAGTCACCCTTGCAATTTGGACTTAATCGAAAAGCCATTTTCTGCACGAATTTTATTTTCGTGGAGCTCCACAAAAGCTATTAGAGTCTCATCATTCATACCTATAAAAGCTTGACACGGATTTTTTTTTTATCTGTTGTATATCTATCTATCTCCCAGCTAAAAATGGTTTGACCGGTAATAAATCTTAGCCCTATACTTCCATTGTGAGCGTCATATGATGAAGATTTGGAAAAAAAGTAGTGAAAACTGTACTGGCGTTTAAGTCACAGAAAAGCTAAAATTACCGCATGTAATAATTCTAGTGCTATCGACCTGCATCTCCAGTCTCAAATAGGTACGTCTCTATGAACTCTGACGAGAGTCAGAAATACCTATAATAATGGAAGTGCAGGGAGAAAACTATATGCTTGTAAACAATTCTTGATAATAGGGATGCCACCCTGCGATTTAATTTGAATATTCGATTTTTATCTTGCGGTTAAACACGGATATATTTTATTATGTACCACCGCGACCGACCAACCGTCGAGTAGAGATTTCCTTCAGTACCAACAACCACCATTCCTCGCCATTTTTTTTAACCATCCACCTAAATAAGCGGAGCTTTTATTATGGTCGATGACGACATCCACAATTATATTACTCTCTGTACGGAAGGGTCCTTCCTGTAAAACATGAAATGTATTGGTTGTCGCTCTCCCTCCCCTATACTGTACCTCCTTTAGTTTTAATCATCTACCATAATTTTAGCCTTGATGAGTCTCCGTGTATTTATGCATTTATGTAAGAGTATTACGGAAAGCTACTTAAGCAGACTTAGACTTTTAAACCAATTTGAGCAAGTGCTGCTACAGTACATATCATATACAGACAGGGTACAAACATATATGAGCCCATACGTGTTCATGTATATGTATTCTACATCTGTGCAAATTTACTGTACACCCGTATGAACTCATGCTATAAGGTTGTGTATAGCCGCTGGTTACAAGGGGAAAAGTTATAATCAGGCTATAAGAGTAGGAGGTTTATGGTCGTATTTTTCGCATCCATTACATACGGTCATCCTAGAGTAACGTCGTAATGTGAATGAGTAGTTGCGTTTGGGAGGATAAACTAATAATGTGAAGTATATATGATAATGATATAATGTGCTATAAAGTTAACAGTTTCTTGTTTTTTTTTTATTCATTCGTATTGTTTTAACCTCTAATGTTTTTATGGCTGGGAGTAAATACTTATGCATATAGCTTGCGGAGTCTCAGGCTCCTCTCTCACATACATAGCTGTGCAAAACTATACACCCGTAAAAAAAACTATCTAGCTACTACAATATTAACTAACATTTTCCCATGTTTGCATTTTTGATTGTGCATAAACAATGGAATGGTCCGTGGAGTGTCTAAACTGTACCTAGTCAAAATCAAAGCCCAGCGAGATAACATTGATGGGAATGAGCACATTGATGCAATTGCTGTTTTCTCATATGATCCAACACACACTGCTTACCAGAGTACATATATCTACTCCATGCATAGTAATAATGCTTGGCCTGCCAAGAGCCAAGACACGACGTGGCAAGAGCAGCTACTTGCTCATATCTCTGTGCACACACATGCATAAACACAAGGGAAAACAAGATCATTGACTTATCAAGTGGGTGCGGGTAAAACGGGTCATATAATAACAAATTACAATGAGCTTACACACATTATGGAAGCTGAGCAGAGCTCAAGACTTGTATATTTTTTCTCACTTGAGTTGACTTGTGTCTATGTGTGTGTGTATGTTATCAACCGGTATTTATTAAACACTGACCATTGACATTCTGTTCAAGTGCGACAAGATCATTTCTTGTAGCTTTAGGGAATTTCATATTCACACACTCAAGCTATTTTCTATACTGTGAACACAGTAGGCACAAACCCTTTTAGTTTTAACTCCCAATCCCTCTCTCCTGAAATGTTCAAACAGGCTCCTCCACATATGTACATAGAAGGTATCTAGTAACTTGTGAGTAAATCTCAAAATGAAACAAAAAGCGCCGTACAAAGAGCCTACATATAAGCCTTGCCAGAGCAATTTACTCGAAATTAACGGAAATGAGAGGGACATACTATTGACATTAACGACCTGAGTGAATTGATATCTCCCAAATGAAGGTCTATAATTTAATTGAAACTAAACATGAAGTGCTGTAGTAAACCGGACGGTATGAAAGGTGGGGGTGTAGCTCGCTTGCCTTTGTTGACATAAAAGGACGAAGTACAAGGAAATCATAAATTTTTCGCGGTAAAGGAAACGCAGATAATCATTGACTGTCTCCTCCTGCCGCTTTTTCCTATATAATATCAGCCGAGTCGCATTTGGCAGTTGTGGGGAGAGAGAAAGAGAGAGAGAGAGAGAGAGAGAGAGAGACAGAGAGACAGAGAGAGAGACAGAGACGGACAAAACAGAATGTAAATTGACGCGTCAACCCTCGATGTCGTGCATGAATGTTTACGTATATTTACCATGAGCCATACTGCAATCCTGGCCGAGTCTTCCACTGGGTACACGTGTGCAGTTTATGTGGGTGATTTCATCGTAAACTTCACTTACTTGTTCAGCTTGCCCTTTGTTATGACTTGAGCATAATGTTTGCGTATCCACAGCCTAGCAAATGTATTCATCACCATTACGTAACATGTTAGCAAGCCAGAGTTACAGAACGTGCGGAGCCTTTGTAATACAGATATGCTCTTACTTACAATTAGCAACAACAAAAAATTATTTGCATTAAATATATCTAACCTATAGAAATCATAGTATTCACCAAAAGGGGAAAAGTTAGTGCTTTCACCGTGTCACCCTATCTATGTATGTTATGTATGTAGGTCCGCAGTTTTGTACATACTAGCCGTAGATATGTCCACTCCTGAGTAATGTTTATTTCCCCTTATAAGCTCCCGACATCAAACACAAAGTTCTTCGATGGCGTTCAACGGAAAACCGACGACGCTCATGGATTTCACCCGTGAGCTCAAATCAACAATTTGCAATGCCATTCTTTTTCCATGGGAGAGTTCAGGTTGGAAATCGGAACCCTTTCGGGGAATTGATGCCTTGCGTCACTTGAGTCACTCACACCCAAGTATGTAACAACGGCATGTGGAGGCACACTGTATGTAGATACATACATATGTGTAATTGCTTGTGGGAAGAGTCAACGGGAAAGGCTATTTTCTGGATCCTGCAGTTTATATGCACATCAGCCATGCTATAAAACCCTCTAGCTTGAGTTTTTATTGATAAGAATAATAAAGCCAAAACCTGAAATCCCTTGTAGTAGATAGTTTCCCACGCGCTGTCCAACAACGACAATCATGTTTGTGATGTTGCAGACGGGAAAATGTAAACGAAGGTATGGTAATCGCTGGTTCCGTAGTACAGGAACCAATATCCCAGCGTAAAGTTCATTTGACTTTGCACATGTATATACTCTCCGAGTCCTATATATCTGCGTATGTACATATGTTCAAATGGACTCTCAGAGCTTGTGCATACAATGGTAGAACACAAACTGGCGAATAATTAACCACCAAGGTACAAGACACAAGTTGGACTTTTCTTGTCTTGATACTTTAAGTATACACGTCATGCGGGACTACTACTACAAGGAATATGCATTGAGAACAAGACGATTGACAAGGAACGCTAGTGCTGTAGACCGTGATAGCATAGGTAACTAAATCTTGGAGGATGATTATTGTAAAGTAAATTGTCAAGTTGACGACCGTTTATTTATTATTGTGCACTGCGAAAAGACGTTCATCCCACAAAGAGTCACCGCCGCAGTCCTCAGCATGTTGAGCAACTTTCATGATGCATTTATCCAAAGGCCATGTACTTATATTAGATACAATACTCAATCCAATGTTCCTCACATACATATGTAATTAACATGAATACAAAAAAAAATCCAAGATACTGTACACAATGCGAATTTTATACGGTTGAATAATACAACTCTTTCTTTCTTATGCATTTAGTCAATCCTAAGAGCTTCCCTGATCTTCAAAGTATATGTAATTACATATGTAATTATGTACATACCTTACTAAAAGATCCGGAATTGAGACTGAGTGACCACCAAATAGCTTGAGACACTAATTCTTCACACCACGCAAATCAAGACCCACTACCTTCCCTATATATCAAAGGGGAACGCATCCAAGGATTGATTTCTCGACTACTAATTACTAACAAGAATTTTTCCTTGAAGATAACATTGTGTAATTGGATTCTTAATAAGTAGACTTAGAAATTATTCAAGAGAAAATCTTACCCAAACCCTTCTGCTATATGTATATGCCCTGTCAAATTTGCAGAATGAAATGAATTTGTGTACTTATTAAATGTCCTTAAAGACTTCCACTGTCTATCAATCAGTTTACTACTCCAAAGCTTTGTAAATAAAACAAGTAAATAATGATTAGGGAATTAATGAACGAAGATCATACAACTCAAGGCTTATCTTTCTCTTTCAGAAACAATTCAGCGTATAACTAACCTTGTTAATTCAGAGAGATTTAAATGGATCAAACTAAACCAATACTATAAACATTTCATCCAGTTGAAGCGAAGAAGAAGAAGAAGAAGAGGGAATGAAATACCACGTGATTATGGACTGTCCTAAAAATGTTATCCGAGCGACAAATATAATCTGGCATTCACGTCTCTGCAGTATGTAGCTACTAGGGTTAAAAAATATCAAATCTTGTAAACATGAGTTAGATCGACTTTCCTCCCTGTACATACAACTATAGTGATAGACAAGATCGTGCAGAAAATTTTGCATGTCGAGTATCTGTTGTGGCATGACGCTGTACAAGAGGAGAGATGGAGCAGAAGAAACGGATCAGTTTGATCAAGCCTCAAGGAAATAGAAGGCTCTGAGAAAAATCAATGAATCGGCAAGGAAAATTCGGCCGGGAAATGTGACAAGAATCTGCAAGTTTATCTAAACCCAATCTGCATTTGACATTTCAAGGAATGCCCTGAAAAAAAAAATGAAATGGTAGAAAAGAATTTTTTTTGCTGTATTTCTTACGAAATAGCCGCAAATCCTCTACAGCTTTAGAAGAAAAAAAAGTGGAAGGGACAGCAGAAAGGTCTGAATGTACAATGATCATGAACAGACCTGCAACAAAGGTTGTACAAAAAAAACAAGCTCTATTCGGACATACTGTTAAATGCATCTTTGTTTGAATTCGAAATGACCAAGTGAGTGTATACACACTATTACACACACACACACCCGAAGAGTTTGAATGAATCTCGTTTCAAGGAATAGACACGAGACGGAGGGATTTAAAAAGAAGATGATGCATTCATGGAATGTGTGTTATTTGAGACGTTTCTACTATTCCATTAAGTCAAATAGCTGACCAGCATCAGTTGAGTTTATAGTGGAAGAAAAAGGTGTTTTCACAAAGGCGAACTCTGAGAAAAGGAAGGATTCGATTGGGTCAACAAAAATGAATGGTTGATAGAGGAAAAAAGGGTAAAAGGTGTACCCATGTATATTATGGACTCCCGAGAGGTATTTCACCTACAGCCAAACAGCTCAAAGGAGAGCCAGTCAAGTTACCTTAAAGAGCCAGACCTTAAAAATGGGTACGAGCCCATACTACCAATAAATAGTACACACAGTATCCAGACGTTCTGGAGGAGATGCATGTATATGCATATAGTATGGCGCAAAAAAGGCCCAGTTCATACTTTCATACATCCGATCCGACGCTGTGCTGTGCTCTGTGTGTATGTGTGTGTGTGTGTATGTGTGTGCATCCCATCCCACAATACAAAATACAACAACCAGAGAGACAGACTAGACTTGTGTGCAGAGTCGTCCAAATGTTACGTAACAGCAGGCTTTCCCTGCCAACCAAAAGTTTTTTGAGGAACGTTCGCACGGGAAATGATCCCCCTACCAAAGGACAAAGTCAAGGATTCCAAAGTCTTCCGAGCCCAACGAAAATCCCATCAAGCAACTGCTGACCAATCCCGAAAAGTAAACTACCTAAATTCCCGTAACGCTGTATTTAGTACTTACTCTCCTGTCCTCTATATATCTATAAGAACCTTTTTATCCATGTGTCCATGTGGGCTCTCAGAGTCTCAGTCTCAGAGGCACTGCTCAGAACTCTCCTGCTCAACAGTGTTGAGTGTTCAGTATAAATATACGACTACATTCACATCATTGCTGCACAATGACGGTACTCTGTTCGTTATTCTGCAGTCGGTTAAAAATCAGCGTATATAATACAGTAGTAGTAGCATGGAGACTCCGTAAAAAGTGTATAGTGTAGGTGCCATAAGTATGTAAGCTCCATTCTATGTATGCAATGACATTGGCCTTTAGATCAGATGGGGCAGGTTTTTCGCTGAGCAAGGCACGAGTATGGGGGAGGAAGGTTGTGAGATTTTCCGAGTATATACGTATATTTTCCCTCTGTGGAAATGTTACATGTACACTCACACATTTATACCAGTCCGTCAGGCTGGGCTGCATATGGCTGAATTTATTGTATGTACAAGAGCTTTTAGAAGCTACAGAGTTTTTCCTCCCTAACCAAAATATCATGCATAATCTATGGATCTGCTAGCTAGAGCTAGCCTAAGCCTAAACCTAAAGCCTATATTCTCAAGTTTTTCCCATGTACACAAATCTATATGCACACATTCACACATGACACACACACAGTACACACACAAAATTATATGAGCTTTTATAGTGTGTGTGTGTGTGTGTACTCATACTCAGTCCTGGTTATATACGTTTTGAGTCTTTGGTGAGTAAAGGAAGAACCAGCAGCAGGAACAGCTTTGGTCTTCAGTTAGTATATACAGGGGAACAGGCATGAGAGTCCTCACAAGTAAAAGCTTACAATATACAAGTGAGAGGTTCTGTACACTACTATAAGCAGCAGAGAGGAGACGGAGATGAGTGGCAAAAATTGCCATGGCTTAAGGTACACTTTACTACTGCCAGTGCAAGCTCAGCACTACCACTACCAAAACTGTTTGTGTGAAGACGTTGTTGTTGAAGAATCACGAGAGACAAGAAGTTGACTCAAAGCGAAGGTTTGGGCTAGCATGGTGGCAGTAGAGTGGTGAGTGGTGACCGAAGACTGCGGTGGAACAAGACTCGAGTGAAGTTGAAGCGAGCCTCCTGCCTTCTATAATGTCTCATCTTTGTGAAAGAGCAGAGGACCGACGGACGTCGTCGTCGTCGTCGTCATCATCATCATCATCATCATCATCATCATCATCATCAGCGATTCATCAGTAGTATATACAATTGCTGAATTTATTGTGTTTGCCGCAGTCACGCATACATCTCCCTTTTTGCAGCTTCCAAAACACTTGAAACAATACAGTGTTCGGGCAGTCCGTGATAATATATAAACATACAGTGACCTGGAACGGCTTCAGAGGTTACCGATTGTCAAGTATAAAGCTATCTTGTAGATGCAAGGACACCAAGGTCATTTAGGAGATGGTGCATTAAAGTTATCCTTATACAAACTCAAAGGGAAAAATTAACTGTGTTGTCATACAAGACGGATTTTTATAGAGAAGCATGGATTTCAATTTGGATCGTGGATAAAAACTTTTAAGGATTTTTACTCTAAAGAGAAAATACATAATTACGAAGGGTACTTACATACGCAGAGAAAAACATGTAGTGGTGAAATGTTCAGGGTTTTGTTTTAACAATTTTTAACGCCTTACATGTGTTGACAGTCGTGCGGCGTGGACATACATATACATAAATATAACAGCGTGGTGTTATTGATTCTCTATATATACGCAGCAGTCATTTCGATATTTGAGGGAAAATACCTTCAATTTGGTGATTACCTGACTCTACTCTATTTACAACCTTGCACTATATACATATATATATATATAAATATATACCTCCACACTGCTGTAAACGTATTTTGTTATCTTCCGGTTCACTCCTGTTCGCTTCTAATTTGAAAGTCAAAGTGAAGCTACACACACACATACATACATACTATTATTGAGAGAGAAACGTTCAGCGGATTTCAAGTTCAATGTTTCTTCTCACCGACCTGGCTAGACGGTACATATCCAAGGCCAGGGTCAATTTGAGTTGTGCCAGTTTTCTTCACGAAGCCACCACAGTTTGCTAGGATTTATATGAAGAAAATTCTTCAAAATATACATATTCCTTGTCATCATCATCTATCTCATCAGTGAGGGAAATCAGAGGGAGACGGTGGATCAATATGATAAAGAAGTCAAGAGGAGGCCAGCTCCGGTGCTGTATATGTTATGGAGAATTAAAAATGGAAATGGATTGACACATGTATAAAAACTCCTAATAGCTTATACATATACGTATGTACACTTGTTGGACTTTACGGAGATTTCGGGAAAAAATCCTTTTGATTCATTTAAAACGCAATCTGTTACAAGTTGCACAACTTCCGGGATAACTATATCTATATATATATATATATATTGATTGAAATAGTATACATACAGTGGCAGAGCTGAAATATTATTGGAAACAATAATTGTTCTTATAAACGACAACTTGGAAATACCTGTGATCACATTCTTTCGCTTAACTTAAGGTGAGATTTGACCTTCCAAAATTTTTAAATGGTGTATTTATGGTTAATCTCATGTATTTTTTGGGGGGAAAGTTACACACACAGAGAGGAAGCCTCCGCACTGTACCTTTATGGTCCTGTGTGTTCACGGTCTCTGAAATAATTGTACTGTAACTTTATCTATATGATTCCGAAAATTGTGTTATTACTGTCAGAGTGTACTACTTGTAAATATCTATGTAAAGGGGACCCATTTGTGGTTGAATGCTGACTAATACGCTCAAGTATCCAATGCAAATTTACGTATCTCTAGAAATCTAAATCGAGAGATTATGCAATTTGAAGGATACAGGAGTGACTTTTTTTTTAAAGCTGTGCTGGAGCAGGAGTAGCGTGAAAATTCTGCATTTTCTTGCATGATTTCTTCCTTCGTTGTTCGATGTCTGATCTTGAGGTTATAAATATATTTCCCTACGACACAGTATACACATATATATATAGACAGTATTTATACTTGATGTTTAATGTAGTTCAAGACGGCAGAAGGGTGTTTCGGTAACCATTTTATTTCATCAATGACCTTCTCTTCCTACTTCTTTCACATCTTTGGATATTGTCTCTGAGGCATGCAAAATTCCCTTTGATAAAAACAGTATCATTCCGCACTGCATCCAGTAAGACCGTGGGGTATACATACATGCTCTAATTGGGATAATGGCGATAAGTGTGCTTTGTACGTTCCAAAATGATAGGGAATGCACAATTCCGAAGTTTAACGCGTTGGTCTGTATATACAGTATCATCAGTACACTATGTATTTATGTAGGGCTAATAGGTGGTTAGTGTCCTGTCTTTAATGCACTTATTGTTAGGTACTTACGACTTCCAGCCCTCTTTATATTGTTGTTTTCAGTTTTAGTATTTAACCATCGTGGTTTACGAAGAGAGCCGCATAGGAATGACTAATTACCCTGTTACATGCCTCTACTGTATAGGAAATTTACGTATAGTTATCTCATGTGTTTACAATTTTTGTTCGAGAGGTATTTATCCGATAAAAAGGATCGTTTCAATTAGTATCGTACGTGACCTTGAGGGGATTATAAGAATCTGTCAATTATGTTGTTATATTGCTCAACGAGGGATTAAAGGAATTAGTATGCGAAAATATATTGTTGGGAGTACTGTTGATAGCGATGAAGGTCGTATTGGTACAAAAAATTTATATTTTTTTTAAAGAAAAAGCACTTCCACATGTTTTCCCAGGCCAGGTTTATCATAATTGTACAAAATAATAATTATTTTGTAGTCTTGTCTTTTTCCAAGTTGATGCGGAAAGTAAACTTGTACAGGGAATTAATAAATTATCGATATGTAGATATATTTATGGAGGTACACTACTTTTACAGTCAAGCCCTTGAAAATCATTAAAGGCAATGTATGTGCGAGCAGCGTGAGCGATGATAGTGAAAGCTGCTACTTTTTTTTTTGCTAATGCTGCATCGCTGATAGATTTACACAGTGGTCAGTTGAATGTCATTCTCATTTCTGCAATCTGCAACTCGTGACATTCAGCTATTACCGGAGTTCATTCAAAGCTTTCATGTTCAAGTGCATATATCGAGGAGTGAGGAGTAGATGTATTTCTGTCTTCTACACACAAATCCTGGTGCTATCCTTTTAGATTTTAAAGGTCAAAAGGCTACAAGTAGATATTTGTGCGTAATGTTTTAGTACTTACGACCTTTCAGTATATATATATAGGTATAGAGAGCTGCAGCTGTGCAGAAGCCTTTGGTTCAATGTCGAATCAAATGGTATCCTCCAGTCCTTATGCACGGTACAATGTTAGAAGGCCCATAGAATTAAATGGAATTCTTTTTTTTTTTAAATAATCTTTTCCTTCTGTTATAGATTATTTGTAGGAAATTTCCATTTTCTCAGCCTTTTCGTTGAATTTGAGGAATGTTGTGGAGCGTAATTGTATTATTTATACCCAGAGTTGTCAGGAAAGGAAAAACTCATGGATGGAAAAATAGAAATGTTTCAAGCCCCCTTCTAAATATATGGAATGCCCTGGAGGAGCAGTAGTTAAAAATTATTTTGATAAAAGTTCAAAAGGTTGACCTTGCCTTGAAAGATAATATTCTAAAAGGGGATAATCACAAGGGAATCCTCCAAATCCAAACAGCTGTTTCATTTTTTAGTTAGTACAAAATGGAAATCCCCTGGAATTCAATCTTTTCATTGTACAGAGAATTGAACTATAACGCTAGACTCTGTATGTACAACAAAAAGCCGAGTCAATGTGGGCGTTTAATATAAAACCGAGTGACGTCGTTGGGAAGGCGCATTGAGGCAGGTCGTAAATAGACCTACGTTTGTCGGGAAAATCGATAGAACTTTATAGTTCTTTCCATGTTGTTTATTCTACTGTATCCTCATTCCCCTGCAAGGTTCACAGCTCGTGGAGACGTCCTCCGTTGAGGTAACAAAAATCCATGTGTAAGAAAAATTATCCCGGTTTTCACACCTCTCCTTACATACGTCCCTGTATGTCCTCCCATACTAAAAATTTACCGAGCAAGCATTACAAAAAAACATGAAACACCGGGTAGAGACTGTAGAATCAAAACCATCTTTGAACCATCGACTGTTTTCTTTGCATGGAGCACGGAGTTAATTAGTTTCAGAGAATTAAGTCACCGATTTATTACTAAGGGCACAGAGCATTTGTACATATATACAGACGTTGCGAATCCAACGTGCATAGCTTAATGGACGGCGAACAATTAAATTGGCTCCATGGACTTGTACAATGTATGTATGTATGTATGTGCACATGTATGAGCACTTGTAATAATTTTAAAGCTTAACTGATTCTTTAGCGGATTTTATGCTAGTGTTTTTCCATCAGCCGCATTATTGCGCATCGACTTCAAACCAACATAGATTTTTAATTCAGTTTGCACAGCTACATATGTATCTATATGGTACTTCGAAAATTAATCCATGCAGAATTCTTGCTTCAGTTACTTTGAAAGGAGGAATTCAATTCAGTACAGTTGTTCAGAGGTCGGTGAGAAGAGGTCCTTTTGTCCGGGATCTCCTTCATAATTTTTCCCTTTACGAAAAATAGTCCTGTAATGGAATATTTGATCCAGGAGTGATAAACCAGAAAAGAAAGGGATGGAAGTTTTGAATCTTCTGGATTAGATGGAAGTCGGTAGTGTCATAATTGCTAAGAGGGAAGACTTAATTTGGTTAGGAAAAATTTAAATTAAATACAATTACCATTAGTTAAAGTCATTAGTTTGTAATGTGGTTGCATAATGATCTCTTATCTGAGGTCAGGCAACGTTGCGAATCACAATTTCCCAGATCTGAAACCCCTGCAACGCATTTTTGAGCACTGAAAACTTTGGTTTTGGTGACTCGTACTCTCTCCTGTCCACATTTCCGTATTACATGGAAAATTATGAAGCGTAAACAACATCTCAATGTCATTGTTGTAACTTTATGCGTTGAGCATAGATGTGTGGTAGTATTCTTACATTAGCATGGGGATGATTCCATTATTTCATGACATGTACATACGCACTATACATGCACTTTCCTTTATTATTTGAAGTATACTATGTAGGAAGTGTGTTAAATTGTGAGGAGGACAAGATGCTGGGGTGAGATGAAGGCATGGTATTATATGTTGTTCAACATGACCATTAAAGCTGGTCTTTAATATGAAGAATTTGTGGACTTTTCAGGAAAGTAATATTATCTATCATGGATGACAGCATTGAAGCCGAGTGTGACGAAGAAATAGCTCGTTATTCTTCACAAGCTGCAGAGAACCAAAAATTAGAGAATAATACGAGGACTGGTGGGAGTGAGAATGGTCTTTCTTCAAGTGACCAACATGATCCACCACGACCTATGTCATGGGATGGGGGATTGTCGGACACAGAGAATAGTGTGGTAAGGAATTATTTCCCTCTCTCATTGTAAATGTAATTTTCTGGCGTGGAAGTGGTTTCTGAGCTCCGTTTATGCATGTATATGGGAGCATTGTGTCAATGCCGTAGTCATGTAATAAGTATATTTAAAGTTTATTCTCGAATGTTATAGAAATGCTGAAAACTCGTCGACGAGTTTAAATTACAATGGCCGTATTACAGGAATTGACATTTTATCACGCTGTACAGTTTTCGTATCCATGTGTCAGTCAGTCCGTTTTAAATTAAATCCATAGTAATTTATAGCGGTCGCACACATAGTAGAAACATTCACAAGAGGGACGATTATATAATTTAGGATTTTTGCTTACCTCACCGCAATTTCTGTTCCATTATAATAATTGTACACATCCGAGATAAGGTTCACGCGTACCATACCCCAACGAGCTTGGTAATAGTAGGCGGAGGTCGAAGTCAAGGATACCATAAAGTCCATTTGATAAGTACGTGGTGATACATTAAATATTGTTTTCAGCTGAGACTATAGATCCCAGGAAATGAGTTTCAGAGCACTGTTATCTCAACTTCAGAAAGTAACATGCATTATTGTCAGTTAGCCTCAGTAAGTTATACGCGGACGAGTCAGGAGTACAATAACCAACATCCTATTTAGTGCACTTAAAACGTTAAAACTGTTGGAGAACTAAACAATGCTATGCTCACTTGGTGAAGAAGCCTTTATTTATACACAGTACTATTCTATAACAAGCTATAGACATGCATAATTTACATACATACAGACATATAATGATGTGTATGATACAGATACTCACGCATTCTATGTGCAATGTGCTGTGCTCTGCATTCCCTATATATAATGTTACATGTGTTATATGTTATATGTGCACAGAGTTACATATGAATTGCATAAGTAGCTTTCTGTCTGGCTGTCCGCAGAAGCGTTAAAAATTATGAACTCACAATCAGTTCATTTCTTACTGGCAACTTATGCACTATGTTTCTTCACTTGCTGGGATGGTGATGACTGATGAATGACAATCTAATACTTTTGTATTTATTTGTTTCAAAGCAACTGTTGTTGGGTCGTTATGCTAGCCATCCATTCCTTTAAAGTACCATTTCCTTTGAGTACTTCACTTAAGCCTGTTATCATGTGGTGTCGAGGGAAATGCTGTAGACATTAAAATGTAATTGTGGATTGTAAAATTGTAGCTATTGTGAGGAGTCTTCACTATTGGGTTTGGGATGAGTAATGGAAGCAGTTTGTGACTGAATCAGAAATTAACAGAAAAGTAATTACCTTCCAGAGGCTAAACGGTTTTCTGTGTGTGTGTGTGTGTGTGTGAGACTTGAGCAAGTTAAAAATCACATACATGCATTTCCTTCCCATTCCATCACCTTACATATAGCGCAGGACATTTATCAGCCTTCCTCTGTTATATTTACTGCTCTTGGAAATGATAAGGATGATGATGACACAGAAAAGAAGTTAAAGTTACGGCGGAGGAAGTATGCAGATCTTTTCTTCTCTTCTCAACTTGAAGGTTGTCTGAGAAAATAGTAATTGCTGATAAGCCGTACTGGCAAATACATGCATTCATACATTGCGTGTACACTCCTTTGTATATGTCAATATTGAGGACTTCCGAGAGCTGACAATGCTGTGTGAGTGGTAGGATTTTGTCATGACTGAAAAATTGAAGAATGTCAGTGTGAGTGGGGCTGTCGCTGTGCACAACACAGGATTAGACTACTGTACCAGACTGCAATTATTTTCGGTGTTTTTACTTACTTAGAACTTCAGCGTTGGATAAACATCTTCGGTGTTTTAATGGATTACATCATTAGTGCAATCTGGAAAAAAAAAGCTTTATAAAATCTTCGCATAGGATTATGTGCTGTTTTTCCAACATGCCCAGAGTAGCGGTGTGTGTATAAATGTATGTAAATATGTAAGTACACTTGAGTGGAGTAAAAGAGTGAGGTTGCATATGAAGTAAACCATTAGAATTATGGTTGCCATCTGAGACCCCTCCACTGTATTAAAATGTATGCTCAACATTTACAGAGGTGTCAGTTTATTCTTGTTTAGAGTTCATGCTTAATTTTCTCATGTTTAGCCAGGCTAGGTATTAGAGGTCAGTTACGTGAGGAAATAACAAGGCTGTTGAACGTCTGTAACTTTCAAAGGTTGAATTGGATGAACGTTTAGAAAGGCCATTAGTGAAATACGTTTATGTAGCCAGGAATTATTTTCTTCTTCAGTTATTTGTCTGATGAGGTTGCAATATTCAGCTCTGTCTGTAGCGTACTGAAAAGCGAGGAAGCTCAAGGTTATAGGGTAACTCTAGGTTGAATGATGTTCCTTACCATTACCATCCAGGTTATAGCCAAAGTTAGATGGGATTGTATGCAGATTAAAAATGTAAATAAACTGCTGGTTTACAGGCCTCCATGTCACTTGCTCCTATATATGTGTGTTCTAATGAGTCAAATTGATAGTACTCGTATATAGCTTGAGTATTTACAGATAATCATATTTTGGGTGCTGCCTGTCATGTCTTTTGCTGGTGGGGGCAATGTGGGCATAGTATTTGTAATGAGATATTATATAGATGCTGGTCCATTACATGATAAACTCTTGAATAAAATCTGATCAAATAAAGATTGAATGGGACTGTACTGTAAGTGAAATAAAATTGTTGTTGAACCTTTCCAGGAGAATGACGTCAGCGTGGAAGTAGTGATCAAGGAGGAGATTGAGGACGTCGAGTTTTCATCTCCCTCACCCAAATCAACAAGTGCCTTTTCAAATACAAATCAACAGACTTCGATTCATCATCTTAGTGGTAATAATAGTTCTAGTGGAATTCCCCCCAGTGGAAACCATCCATCACATTCTAATGTACAAGGCCATATGCAACCTTCCCACTCTTTCTACATAACTCATTCGTCGTCGTCACCGCCAAGTCAATCGCAAGGAGGGAATGTAGGGTCAGGTCAACCGAACCCAACAGTACCGCAACCATCCACACTGGTTAAAAGCGAATTTGATGTGAGTATTTATTTTTCATAAAATCTTATTGTTGAGAGAGGCGTATAAATTGTCTGTAATTTATTTTCAATTTTTTATATCTTTTTATGAATTCAGCAGCAACAACAACAACAGCAGCAGCAACAACACCAACAACAACAACAACAACAACAACAACAACAACGAGCTCCGACAATGCAAGTTCATATGCAGCAGCAATCCAACGCTACAATGTGCAATTATCCCGTGAATAATCATAATAGCCCAGGCCCTCCTCAACTCCCTACAAGTCTACCACCAACTAACAATAACAACCATAGTGGCAGTGTAATTTCTACGAATGTAAATAGTAGTAGTTCTTGTGTTGTTAGTAATACTTCTACTGTGTCAAATGGTGGTATTTCCACAATTCAGCAACAACCACCAATGAATCTCTCCTTCCCCCGAATCCCACCGTCCCCAGATTCAGCACTTGGTGGTTGGTCAACTCCATCCTCGAACTTGTCCCGCCACAACTCTGATGCTTCCCAAAGAAGTTTTTCGTCATCGTCAAACAATACCACTCCACCCTCACCGTCCAATTCTCCTCTTTTGTCACATAATCGGGTTGTCAATAAATGTGAAGATTATGGTGAGACTTTCTCCCGTCATATATGTCAAATCACGTACACAATTGTTTATGAAAGCTTGGGGCTGTGCTGAAAAACGTCTTTACATTTTCTAATTTTTATTATTATTTCTAGATGGAGATCAACAAGAAGTATTACTATCATCAAATTTTAGCTCGCAAGGAATTTCAAGGCAGCAATTAATAAATAGGTAATTTTTACATGACATAAAAGCAGTAATACATAAGTCTTGAAATGCTCTGCACTGAGTGACTACGAGAGATACTTCTGGGAATAGCAAGTTCTTTTAATGGAAGTATGTACATGTTTGAATTTTTTTTGAAAATATAACTGAATAATATATTTTTCTTTCCAGTCCTTGTCCAATATGTGGAGATCGAATATCTGGATTTCACTACGGTATTTTTTCTTGCGAATCTTGTAAGGGATTCTTCAAGCGGACAGTTCAAAATAGGAAAAATTATGTGTGCCTTCGAGGAGCTTCGTGCCATGTGGCTATTGCCACTCGTAAAAAGTGTCCTGCATGTAGATTTGACAAGTGCCTTCGAGTGGGGATGAAATTAGAAGGTATTTTATTGTATTTCCTTGGAAAGTTTTAATTTAATACTTTTAGTTAGTACTAATTACTCTTGAAAGTAGTTGAGGGAGACTTGGCCCTCGTTTTGATGTGTCACCCATAATTATGTTCTATTTATTCGGTTTATAGCCATAAGAGAAGACAGAACCCGGGGAGGAAGGAGTACTTACGCGTGCAGTTATGCACTTCCACCAACCTCAACGGGATCTGCTCAAGCCGAGTCAGTACCTCAAAACCAACCACCGACCTGGGAAATACCTCATCTTCTCAAGGTTTATTTCTAAAGAATTTATTTTCTGTAGGACCTCCCTAGGGGTTCGCTAATTCCATTAGAGCAAGTAAAAACAGAAAAGTAAATGAATTTTCGTACGTTATATAGGAAATTGTGGAATGCGAATCTCTGTGGCATTTGAGTGCTGAAGGGGACTCTGAGAATGAGTCCAATGGGGCAAGCTCAGAAAGCGCAGATTATTTGGCAGATTTGTGTCATGCAGCTGACAAACGGCTGTATAGGCTTGTCAAATGGTGCAAAGCACTTCCTCTATTTAAAAATATTCAGGTATGTTTATCTAACGGTACCTGTCACTGTCTTGAGTGTTTGGCTTATTTGAATTTGCAGTCCTGTATATGACTGTCAGTGTACTATTATTCCACCTGCAGTGGGTCTGATAATTGACTGGTCTTGATGTATGTGTGACGTTTGTATGACTCAGGTTGATGACCAAACCAAGTTATTACTTAACTCCTGGTGTGAGTTACTGTTATTTTCGTGTTGCTATCGATCAATTCCGATGCCACCCGGTAATATTCGCATTAATGAGAGGCTTACAATAAAGGAAGGGGATGCTCCCGGGAATCAGTGTATTACAAGAATGATTCATTTTACGGATAACTTAAGGCGGCTTCGACTCGATACAGTAGAGTATGCAGCGCTCAAAGTTATCATCCTCATGTCTTCAGGTAAAAGCAATGGGAGACCAATTCAATGATTTCTCTCCAATGTTTTATTCTCAATGATGATTCATGTACCTCTTGATTTACAATAATGATTGAATTATGACAGAAGTAGACGAGCTACATGAAGGCGACAAGGTCCGAGAGTCCCAAGAAAGGCTGCTTCAATGTCTTCAAGCTTATACCTTAGCCCGCTGCCCTGAATCTCCTTCAAAGTTTGGCGAACTGCTCCTAAAAATACCCGAGCTACAGCGAATTTGTCAGGTGATTTCCTAAAAATTTTATTCTCTTCATGATAGAATATTCTGTTAATGTGAAAACATGTATGATGCCTGACCATCTAGTTTGATACCATTAACCTGCAACTAGCACATTTTCATGGTTCTTTCTGAGCAAGGTTAATCTATATTATGGAGGTTCAAATCGGTTCTTAGAGGTGCTTACGTAGTTTGTATCTGTTCAAAGATTTTTTTTGCTGCACAATGTATGACTGATTTAAAAAAAGGTTTTCATGTAAGTAAGTAACCACACGCGAAGAAACCGGCACACTATCCCTAGAATATTTTCTAAACATGATTTTTATAGTAGTAGTATGTATATACGTACTTCCATTTTGCGTTTTGCAAATCTGACGGCTTTTTCCTTTACGTACTTAAACTTTTCCTTGCAGCTTGCAGGTGCAAGCTTAACTACATGCTCATTATTAAGTGTGCACAATCTATTTTAGCGCCCACGGAATTTTTAAGGTGGGTAGGAAATTCTCAGTTACCATTAGTATCTACATATTTCTGGGAATAATTGTTGCAAAAGGTACCTGATACACCTTGGTTTTATGCTTTGTTGTACCAGTGCAGTAAAAAAACTTGTCATGCAATTTTTGTTAATTACGATCCCTTGGACGTGTAATTACTTACATTTCCCCGTGTGCTAAATGAGTGTGACTTATATCTAAAGACAGAGATGACTTATCATACGTACAGCTACCTGATATAAATATAAAATGCATTTTATTCAGTTCCTTGACTTGAGTCGCAATTGATTTGTACTACCTTCAAAATTTAGTTGAACGTGAGACATGTTGAAATTCACACTACAGGTTCTTCTTTAGGATCTCACAACAGGATCTATTCACACTTCACTGTATAGTCTATCATCGGAATGGAATGCATTGTTATCAGTTTGCTACTATGTAATATTGACTCATCAGGAAGGATTAGCTTTTGATATCAAATATTTCTGTGAAAAAAAAACAATTTAATAATTGCATGAGGAAGATTAGGAGAATTTATAGTGAAGTACTGAAAATAGTAATGTTGAATTGACGTGATATGTTTGAGACATGTCGGTCATATCAGGAGAAAATTGAGTCTTTGTGATTTAATCAAGTTCTCTATAATGAAAAAATTATTACTTGTAGGACTTGTATTTGCTCGTTAATTTTGAACTATTTGGTTATTGCAATGTTGCAGGTGGGGAAGGAGATGCTGACAGCGAAACCCGAAAATTCATCCGGTTTTAACTTGCTGTTTGAATTACTCCGAGGAGATCACTAATATTAATAAATACTAATCGAGAACCATGCCATCAACGTGAACACCACTGAGAAATCAACCACAACATAAATAACAATAATATCGCCCACATTTAATCTTTTCATATTGAATTTCTATGAAATTAAATACATACTACTGTTTTTTGAGAATAATGCTGTAAAGAATCTTATGGCATAGATAATGAAGTTAATAAAAATTTCCGCTCCGATTTATTTTACCAGCTTGCTTCTGTTTTACCAAACATTCTTACTTGTTTCTTCTCATCACACAAATAAATACTTGGATTTTACATACTAACAACCAGACGCTCATTTTTGGATACTCTCAAAAAACTGTAATAATTATTACAATAAATTGTCTCATGAAAAAATATCCATTATCAATATTGCGTATTTTGGTATTTTTCATTTACTGAATAATTACTCACATATATATTTTATTATATATAGTTACAAATTCGTTTTTTCAAGGAATATTTTTAAGCTTCGTCTGTCTGATGTAAGCAGATTATACATATGCACATAAATTACGTGAAATAATAATTACATACCGAAAATTCCAAATCAACCTAATGAAATGAGTAAGCAAGAGAATACAACTTCAAACATTAAATTGCATTCAGATTGTATACCTACATCACTACGTAAACAAATGTTAATGCATAATTTATTTATAAAATCAGTGCAAGCAATATTGAATATCGAAATAAAATTACGAAAGTATTAAAAACGGCATCATGATACTCATTTTGCACAGATATTCTGGTTGGCAAACTTGGCTACTTAAAATAAGACTTATTACTTTACTTTCCTTAATGATTACATTACATATTCCAATTCCCAATCGAACATTTTCTGAAAAACCTCTAGGAAACCAGTTCTCATATATAGTCGTTAATCCTGCGTATAAAATGGTGCTATAATTGACAAATCACTCAAAACAACATAAATGGTTACATCTAAAACTATACAACAACACTGAAGTAACATAGTAACTCTAGTTTCAGTTTAATATACCAAATAACATTAATTAAGTACATAATTTATAATTTATTAAATGACAACGTCACACAGAAATCAGTGTACTAAAACTATCAATAAGGGGTACGCTTAATACTAGAGCGGTTATTTCCACAAGATTTTTTAAAACATATAGTCCACAATAATAAAGAACAACGTTGATTTAGCACTTTTAAGGACTTATGTGCAAAAAGGTACTTAAATAACATGAAACATCAGAAATTAATATTATTCTATCACACAAGGTTTTTGGGTAAATATGAATTCCTGTAGGGTCGGGAAGTCAGGCAAACAGTCTGGACACTGAACTGAAGTCGAATATGCAGTCGTCGTCTCTCCTTACGTAATTAGTTCAAGTGTTATATGTATACTACACATGATTGAACGTGATTTTGATGTGGCGAGGAAAACATGATCTCTCATTACACACTACAGCTACAGCTAATCAATATCAATCTGTTTAGAAATATCAAGACTGGCCACAGGCCAGACAGATACCAAACTAAAAATTCCGCTTCACGCCAATATTGAACGAACTGCTTCGTCTATGTCTGCAGAAGATGAAGAGCCCATATTAGCATAGTTTGAATTATTCGTGGTAGGAACGCCGAATGCATCGTACTCAATCTATATTACAACAGGTCATTTTATTTATCCATAATTAATGAAATATTACCACTGAAGAATGAAACTGAATTAGATGTGTTCAACTTACCTTCTCACTTTCATCCTGGACAAGGTAATCCGAGGTGTCACTGGTTCCACAACTGATAATAGAATCTATAGCTGACTGAACCTGCAGATTAACGTCCGTGTCCAATTGCAATTCCTTCATATCGGCATCCACCATATCTTTAAGTTTGGGCATCCAAGTGGACGGAGGTGGTGGAAGTTCTAGAACTACATAAGAAAACCCTTGCCATTAGTAGGCTTCTTTAATTACGTAAAATACGAGTACAGGAATCAACTGAGAGTTACTAGAAAGTCACGCTAACTTCCCATAATTTATTTCACGAAATTTCTCGTGTTAACAATCGAAAGTATATTTGCATTACCCCAGAAATAATTCACTGAACATAAGTTAAATTACAAATGACGAAAGATTTTACACGAACGTACTTTCACCCTGAGCTACCAACAATTTGTCTTGCTCCAGCTTCAATTTTTCTTCATTACAAAACGTCCTTTCTACCATCACTCGCTCAGCGCAGCTGACTTCTTTCTGCAAAAGAAATAACACAAGCATAAATGACGATTTATGTAGATTATCTGATGATGACTCACATATAATTACTTGGTGGAAGATTTTTTCCCATTAAGACCGGGAAGTGAAAACCAATTAAGCAAAAACTTCCCAGCAAGTTTGTGTTCTCTAGTTTAAAAGCTGGCCAAGAACTGAACTGAAAAAATAACTCACCATAGATTCTTTGAGCATTAGAAATTTGTACTTGGAAACCATGCAAGCAAATTTATCCAAAAGTCGCACTGCGGTGTCCGAGAACTCATGGTCAAAATCCTCAAAGTCCATTTCTGTCGTGTCTCGGTAGAGGTGATACTTCATCAGTCTTTCTACCGCATCTTGCTTCGACGTGAAAGGGGTTTTGTAATCGGGCTCAACACAAAAGTCTTGATCTCTCTTCAGTAGGAATTCAAATCTATGTGATTAATCCCAGACTCTCATGTTATCACTATCACAGCTCAACCATAAATATTGTATTTAATACTAGTATTTCACAAAATTTTCATCGTAATTATGATTTCCAATTAGGTGTAATCCTTACTGTTCCTTCTTCCACCTCGCACGGGCTTCTTCTTCTGCTTTTGCAGCAGCTCGCCTCTGCTCAACAATTTTAGGGTCTTCCACAACCAGAACCGTTGAACCAGAAGACACTTGTCCTTGGGGACTCCCATACTGTGAATTTCAAAATAAATTCTAGAACATAATATAAGTATATCAAATGTAAATTTCTCTCAAAAAACGAATACATAAGCTTACTAAACGAAAATATCAATGTGTCTTGTAAGTTCATGCAAAAAGATACGAGGAGATATATCTCACTATGTGGAGATGGAGAATCAGATATAACTCATGTTTCATGTGTTACACGAATTCATAATATTTATATGTACACCTCAAAGATTCTTTTCAAAGTAAGAAGTTAATCAATTGCAAATATCCATGTTAGGAAAATTTCATGGAAGTACACATGATGCTTAATTAACCCAATGTTAAAGATTCATGCAAACATACTACTATGGATTTCCCGTTTTTAAGCTAGTTACAGCTAAATATGTAGAATTACAAGAACCTTGTACTACTAGAAGAATAGCAAATCAACTGTGGCGCAAGCACGAAGTAAAATTAAAAGAAAGCATAAAGCATGGACAACAAAACCTAAGGTTACAGGATTCACCTTTCGCTCAAAAACTAAACTCAATCGAAGAGCAGATTCCTACGTGTATACGTAGTCAAAATTTTGACATTGAGCGAGAAACAACTTCTGTGGTAGAATGAAGTTGCCTAACTAGTTAGAGCAACGTTTAATTAGTGAGTGTGATGTGTACTTCTGTAAGCTTTATATGTAATACTGAAAAGCAGTCAGGACGAAAAAGAGCTGCACTTTAAAATACTTCAAAGGATTAAGAAATTCGAAAATGATAGAAATGGTTCCGAGTAAACAAAAATGATCCAAAAGGAATTAATATAAAACAAATGAACTGAAATGAAAATTAAAAGGAACGACATGAAGACAAGTAGGCTGATACTCAATTCTTATTTAGTCAATTTACCTGGTCTACTCCTTCACCAGAGAGGAGATTATTGATTACATCAGTCTTTTCCTTGCTTAAAAAGTTACTATGAGCAGTTGTTGGTGTAAGAATGGTTGAATCAGAGATTTGTACACAGTTATTAACGGTAACCTGAATCATCTGACCAGTACTGCTAAGACAATTCTGATTGAAAACAACAGCATTGTTTGCCGTCGTGGTTACAGTGCTGGGACAGCTGGTTGTTGCAGGAATTGTAATTATCGAATTAATGCTAGGTGGTTGAGCAGAAAGGGTTTTCGGAATTATTATATTATTATTCGGGCTGGAGATTAGTGAGCTTGTGGAAGACGTCATGGGTGAGGACAGCGACACGACCGTAGAAGCTGCTGACGTACCTCCAGGCATTGCAAGTACATTGTTGTTTAGCTGCAGTCATTAATAATATCAAACCATGAAAACAATTAATACATTCATTACCGATTGTGAAACAACAAGCACACGTTTTAATATACTAAGATTAAACCTTAAAAATAAGGCAATAAGCTAATTTTCTAGTACTGAATACCAACTACAATTTTCGATTATAATGACCTCCACCTGACATAGCAGTACGCTAAAAGCATGCCATTGGCAAAATGTCGCAGCTGCCATCACAAACATCATGTAGTATGATAATACTATGATGTTTGTCTTCAACGTTGCAAACCCTACGCCCTACAGCACATAAACATTCCTTCAAATAAAAACCATCCCATACCATTTTAGTAACCACACAGCATAAGTATCCTAAACCCGATCTTTTCTAAGTGCCTGCAATAATTGCTACCACCATTACCTGCACCAAATTCATGAAATCTTAACTTCAAAATAAACAAGCTTTATCAATATTCAGCACACAAACGATTAACCTAAAGCATCTCTAATGGTTGACTTAGTCGACCTTTCTGCCATCTAAAGTTGAGTAGTTATTATTTTAAAATTGTTAGACGGAACATAAAAAATTACTTCGTCTTCAGACGATCCTTTAAGTGATGACTAAATTCTTAATTCGCAAAAACCTTCCTACCGTGTTACTTACTGTCCCCTTCAAGATTATTTCACTTGAGTACAATACAAAATAATAGGACAGGAGCTACTAACGTAATTGGTTGTACTAAGCCATCAATATACTTACGTTATTATTCAAGCTCGTTGAATTGGAGACTGGAGTTCCTGTTGCGATAACCTGCTGCTGTAAATATATTAACTTTTGTAGGGCTGTCTGTTCATTCTCATTCCGCTTGGGTAAGGATACGAGGCGAGTAATTTGAGCCTGAATGTTCCGTAGCAGTTGTTGGTTCTGAGGTGTCAACTGAATAGTATGAACAATTCTTTGAGTTGGAGTTGGAGGAGTGCTGCCACTTGATGAAATCGTAGTTGGAATTGATGAAACAGGGGATGCAATAGGCAATGCAACATTTGCTTGGCTGGACTGGAACTGAGGAGCAGAGTTTGAAGAACATGTGTTAGCTGATGTAGTAACTGGGATAGGCATAGGTCGTTTAGCAGGAGTTACTTTGGAATTTCCTCTCGGAGTTGCAGGAGATTTTGAGTTGGCAGCATTTTTTTTGTTGGTGTTTGCGCCTGAATTATTTTTCTTCTTACTAGTGTTGTTACTAACATTATTGTTATTGAAATTATTACTATTATTTTTATTAGGAGAATTTTTTTTATTTTGAGGGGAATTTTTACTTTGCCCTGAATTTTTATTCTGTGCCGAACTTTTGTTTTGAGTTGTTGGAGTTGTTGGCATCTTCGAGGGTGGTTCAGTTTTCTTTTCTACTGGAGCTTTTCTTTTCGTAGGAGTCTTCTTGGGCGAGGCTTTTTTGTTATTAGATACATTAGAGGAGCCAGCTCCTCCAGCAGAATTAGCAGCTTTGTTATTGCGTTGGTTCTTAGGTGTACCAACAACATGTGTAGTTGGCTTTAGTACATGTACATGGGGTGACAATATATTCATGGGTACTGTAGGCGTTTTTGATAAACTGCCATTGGGCTTAACAGGCTGAGTTCCTATCTGATTCTGTGGTATATTTGTTGGTGAATTTTGAAAGCCATTAGTTGACTCAGGATGAACTGTCGTATGGTTTGAAATACTGGTATCAAACATCCCATCATCTTGTAAGTCTTCGTCGCCGATACCGGACTGCCTCAAAATATCATCCAAATCTAACATAACTTTCTTTTTCTTTTTACTTGGTTTCTTTTTAGGAGGAGGAGGTGTAGGTGGAGGGGCTGTTGTGGTTGAATCCGGAATGGCACTTAATTTATTCTGGGTCTGGATAAAATTTTGACGAGGAGTGTCCACCTACAAAAGGAATGAATATTACATACCATTCAGTTTAGTTTTTGCACCAACCAGGACTCATAATTCATTCAAACAAACCTTACAATTTTTAAATCTCAATACACCTACCCTTTCAGTTTTGATTGTAATTTGCTGTTGAGTCTTTTGAGTAATGGACGCTAAGGTTTGTTGTTGCAAGGAGTTTATAGTTGGAGCTCGAGCCGGAGTCAAGGTAGTAGCTGCTTGAGTAGCTTGTTGTTGTTGCTGTTGCTGTTGTTGTTGCTGTTGTTGTTGCTGTTGTTGTTGCTGTTGTTGCTGCTGTTGTTGCTGCTGTTGTTGTTGCTGTTGTTGCTGCTGCTGTTGCTGGGATTGAGCAGGTGTAGCTTGAGTTACAGGTTCGGCTTGAATTTGAGAAGTAATAAACTGCGGCGTGGAAGCTTGGGAAGTCGGTGGGCACCGAACAGCAATGTAAGCAGGACCATTCGGAGTTTGTATTTGTTGAATTTGTACTGTCTGATTCTATAGAAATTCAAATACAATTCTTAGTCTATTTCAAAATTTTCAACGAGAACAAATGGTGCATGGTTAATTATTTATCTGTACTTCTAAAAGAAAGTCATATTAATCGAAAGGTACTGTTGTCAAAAACCCTAATCCCTGGAAATCATGCCAAGAAGCGTGAGAAATGCTCAAGTCAAGACTTGTCATTAAAATTACCATTAGATAAACTACGGTCAGTATTTAATTTATCTATGTAACGCGAAAATGCCAATACCATAGAAATAAGATAATTTAAGATGTTCGCTCTTTCTCCACCGTATTACATATGGAATCATACAGTTTCATTTCCAGTTTTTCTCTAGATCTTTACATTGACAATTACGGCATAATTTAGCTTTGATGCGACGTTAAATTCACTAATTAATAAAATTTGTTATTCATTTTACTTGAGGCAATTGAGGCACATATCGGACGACTGGTTTGCAACTAGGAGTAGTTGCTTGCGCCGCTGGAGCTCCTAATGTGGTGGTACCAGCAGGCGCTTGAATTGTAAGCACTTGTGGTTGTGCTGGTTGCTGTCTCAAGATTAACTGTAATCCATTATTTTGACTCGCTCCAGCAGTAGGGAGCAGTACTGGCTGTCCAAACTTTTTCATTGAAAGTAAAATTTCCAATAATTTATATATAATGACTGTAAATAGAAACTTTTTTCAGAATAAACATGTACAAGTAAATAGGGAATATTGAAACTGAGAATAAATTTAAAAAATAAACACGAAAACAAACAAAGCCAGGACTTAAACAAAACAAGAATATGAAAGAACAATAATAATTGCCGTCTCAGGAAAATAAATTTGCCTCGTGCGTTTTTTGAACTCTAAGATACAAGATACAAAAAGTACATAATGACATGCATTACGCTCCATAAAAGTTAGGTCATCCAACAAGGGGATAAATGAGGTCGAAGTTTGATAATACGTCTTACAACGGAATTCGACTTATTGTCTTCCTCCCGTATAAGACAGACTTACATATACAACAAAATGAGTGCAATCAGAGCATTGGAATTGAAGATAAATAGTAGGTAAAAGTGAAGAATTTTACCCAAAGTTAATATAGAATACAGTGGAGTTTTCTTCGAGTAAACGGCATGCAGAATATACAGAAAAATTATTTTTTTGCAACTGAAGAGAAGAAGGCTTAGTTAGGGTAACGAGACAGTAAAATTCAAAACAAGCTGAGTTAGAAAAAAATCGCGCATATTATCATTAGGAAGAATCGATCAGTATTTACATATGTGTGTACAATGATGTTAATAGAACTCACTTGATTCAGAACAATGGTCGTTCCAGCAAGTTGAGCCTGCTGGGGGGCGCTCATTGTTGAGCCCATATTGCTAACCCCGGAAACCATAACTTGACCTAGCCCAGGCGCATTGCTGAACGTAAAAGTGGGTTGCGAAAATCTCACATTGCCATTTGATACAGAAGTAACTATCCCCGAAGTAGTTTGAACTTGATGTAACTGCTGGGCTTGCTGTTGTAAAAGCTGACCCACATTAACGCTTACACTATGTTGTTGTTGCTGTTGTGACTGCTCAGCCGAAGCTGTGCTTGAAATTCCGGCAACATTAGCTGTACTTAAATTATCACTAGAAGTAGAAACATTTAAATTATTTGGAATAACATTAGAGTTTGAAGATGTAGGCGTCAGATTGGTTACTACGTTAGTGTGTAGAGCAGGTTTAGGTAAAATCTGGGGCTGTTGTTTAGCTCGAATACTTTGTAAGTTGATATTTTGCATGCCTTGTAAACTTTGAATACTATTAGCAGCTACTAACGACCCCGAAGCTGTTTGGAAAAATGTCTGTCCTGAATTTTTTAAAGCTTGAATTTGTGGCTGAACTATTGCGTTAGCAAAGATCTGTGGACTCGTTGGCAAAACAGCGTAGGTTGGGGTGCCCGCTGCAGCAACTAATGCTAAGTTACCTCCGAAAGTGGTACCTCCAGCGGCTATTAGTGTTGACGTAGACTGATCAACTATAAACTGTTGATGTTGACCAGCTGATTGAAATTGCATCAAATTCGCCCCTTGTCCGCTGCTAATTACACTTGAGACTAACCCTCCATTCGCATTTGAAGACATCAATTGTGGACCCATAGTCATACTTGCCAGACTTACTGCTTGACCCTGTTGAACTAGTTGGTTGATATTAGAAGCACTTACAATGAATTGCTGCGTTTGAGGCTGCTGCTGCTGGGCCTGCTGAATTTGTAGGTTAATATTTGCAGCAGATGTACTGATATTATTAGTTAAGTCAGCTACTGTATTTGACACGCTTCCAATAACACCACAGATACTTTGATGATTTTGAATGGAAACTGGAGTCTCCTTATCTTGTATTTGCTTTGTTTGTTGTTGTTGTTGTTGCTGTGATGTAAAGTTACTAACAAGTCCTGCAGCCGTCGTGACCAAGTTACCAACAGTATTTGTCAAGGTGAAAGAACGGACATTACTACTGGAACTACTTGTAGTAACAGTAGGGGCTGGTGAGATCAAATTTGAAGAATTCGCTGCTGCCAACGTAGAAACGGCTACATGAAGACCCTCATTTTTATTATTGTTATTGACAACATTGACACTGCTACTACTATTACTACTTGAAGAAAGACTAGGAATTCGCGAAACATTTTGTTGCTGAATGTGGAGGTCTGCTGCTAGCTGACTAAAATTTTGATTAAAAGAATTTGGTGTTGTCGAATTTGCTGTGGGTTGCTCAAGTTGCGGATTCTGTTGCTGTTGGGTGTGGACGAAAGAGGAATTAGAATCACAGACAGAAGTGGGATACTGTTGCTGAAGCGTTGAATTAACCAAGGCTTCTACATTGATATCAGCTGGAGCTCCTCCGCTTAACGGTCCAGCCTGGGTCGTAACGAAAGGTTGTCCTTGCCCCGTGCAGGACGTGGGGGTGAGATGCGAATGGTCAATACTTTGTGAAAGACCATTGCTGAGACCATAGACGTTAGCATTATCGAAATCTGACGGAACATACGATTGTGATATGTCAGTCAAATTGTTTGATGAAGCTTCTAGGGTGTCAAACAGGGTATCATTTGGCGAGTCCACATCGTAGTCCGCTGCCAACGATTGGGCTAACGAGGCAACAACAGTGTCCACTGACTCCGCTGATGTCAGCAAATCCGACGCTGATGTCAACCCACCCAAGAATGATTCGAGGGCATTTGGGTCACTAGAAACAAAACATGTTTCTTGTAGAACTCGGGAGTACAAATAGTATACACTATTAAAATCAATTTTTATAAATAGTCCATATATAATTACAATAAATATGTCAACATTAAACTACTTACTCGATGACATCAAGGAGTCGTTGGCCTCCGTCAGCCATCTACCTGAGTCGTTATTCATTCTGGAAACAAAATGATACATCTCATTAACACAAAGTTCATCAAACAATATATAAGTACCCCCTTTATTTCTTGCGCTCATTATAACATAGAATCATAGATCGTGAAATTGTATTCATGGAAAATCGCACCTAAATACTTTACACAACATTTCTTAAACACTGCATATGCGTTGATTCCAGGAATGCGTATAATCATTTACGTTTGGCCATGAGTTACAACATAATTTTTCAATTTGTTACGAATTTTAGCAACAAGCGTCGACAACTATCCGATCTCATTGTCATTTCATCCTAAAATTATTTTCTTTACATAAAAATGACCGTCCATTAGGCAACTACACTCATTCATTATTAGTTCTTCGAAACATCCGTTCATAAAATTCTTACAAGTCTATTCTTCTGTACATCATAAACGTACATACAACTCCAGCAACTCGCCCGGGTTCGACTGTCGCCGTCGATTCTAACAATAAACAATCAACTTACTACTATTACTATATCATAGAATGATGCACATGACTATGGCCAAATCGATGTAATAAATTATTATTATTATACAAAATGATGCACATATGCACACCCCGATGCTGTAATGTCATCCGTGAATCCAGACATATAGACTACTGCTAATAATACCAACAACTGGTTTAGATGCTTATACAAATACATATACGTCATCTGGGACTGGGCCTTTCTACAATTGGTGACCTAAGTACTCAAGTACACAGACATTATTTTTATTCAAGTTGGGATTAAAACAGGCCAACAAGTCAATGCAGGATCCTTTAGGATCCAATTACATAATGGCCTACGTAAACGTATACGTGGCAGGCATTTGGCAGCAAATACTTATGTCATTGAGATCCATGCATGTATCCCATGGTGACAACAGAATTGCCCCTTTTTGCCGAGACCAAGTAAATTTTGAGCAGTCTCCCTCAACCTCCAATAACCTACACAGGTACTCATTCTTAATACGAGCTGAATACATCAAAGTGAAATTACTTCCTATCCTATGTCTGTACCTCAACCCTCACTCCACCATGACTATTTGCAACAGCAAAATACTGACATTCCAAGCCAATGATTGAGAGGACAGCATTGCGTAGGAGGCAAACTAACAAACTGAACTCCCTGACAGGGACTCCTGTGTGCTATATTTTGCACACATCCATGATTATGTGGGCTTTTAACATTATTAACGACCAAGTTTAATATGCCAATGATTGATACACAGCATGCCCTCAGCCTACTTTAAGAGCGACTTATATGTCATTTCAATCCCCGGAACACTACATGAGCTTGAGTGCCTTATCATCCTGAAAGGTTTAGAACCCCGACAACAGTCAAGACTGGAGTTGGAATTTAGGGAAAATAAACCTGGATTCACCGTCGGTAATCTTCAAATACACATTCCTTAAGATTTTCATCTTATTATTTAGATTAGAACACCATTCATTCTACGCATGGAATCTCCACCATGAACATCCAGCCTCAAATTTCCAACCATATCTATCCATCCCATTACGTGAATCTCAAGAGGTTTCTAGAACCCTAACCCTAGCTATGAAGATATGTATGTACGTACGACAAAGATGACGTGCAGCTAAAAATTTCTATACAAATACAAGCTACCTGCTGGGCTAAACCTTCAGCAATGCAGATGATCCTATCATGCTGCAGAAGTTCAGAACATTACACCACGACACGACCCCTAAAATTAATTCTATATCTGGTTAAAATCCTATAAATTCATATTCAAAGCTGGGAAAGAGGAAATTGCATACAGAATTTTATCAGCCCTTCAACGACTTCAACGACCCAACCTATACCCTTTTGAGCCTTTTTTTCCTTTCTAAATTTAGCATATCTCCCGGTAAGCAAACTTGTGGAGCTTCATACGGGAAAGGAAAAACTTGGTTCGAAATTCCCAGTTAAGGATGCTAACCACGAAAAATACTGCGAAGACAGACGAGATCATATCTACAGAATAATATTCAACGGCTTCGCAGATCCCTCACAGAATATTCTACGAAAGTAGACTCGTACAAAGGCATTGCGAAATGAATAGGGAAGGTATATAATTGCTGCCAATACGTATAAATAAATATACACAAATATAATGTGTCAGGCAACTCAAGGTATGTACGTACAAATACATACATACATACTTGTGTACTTGGTATCCCTAGCAAATGAGTTTCTTGTGCCTAGGATTTTATGAATATGAGAAGACTTAATACAGTGCTAATACTGTTAATTATCCTTTGCAACAGTCACACTGCATTTAGTAGCTGTAGCTAGGGCCATAATACGTGTATGTCATTCGGTTATCTCTTGTTTGTGGTATAGGGGAAGAAATTGTAAATCAACGTTGTGGCATAGATGTAGGAGAGACACGTATCTTCGCGACATGACTCCATTACTCCATATTCCTGTGGGACCTGTAATATTGTAGCTACTCTCTTGCTCTCCATATAACTTTTTACATCACTGCTAAAGCAATGGTCTCACATTCAGGGCGACAAATAGGAAATGGCAGAGGAGCTATGATCAGAGTAAGTACGAAACTAGTAAAATCGGCCGCCCGCAAATTATCAGCTCTTCCAGCCATTTTCCAGCGAAATATTACACAGTAAGGGCTGTCTGTGGAGTGCTAGGCTCTGGGGTTGATTATATAAAAGGATGACTGACCACCACTGACGACGAGCGTCAATTTACAATATCAGGCCAAGCATGGGGGGTGCCAGTGAAAAATGATGCTACAATTCGCTCAGCTAGACACAAGGTACCTTCAGCTAGGACTTACTATGAATCTAGATAATTTCCCATTGTCATGACTACAGTCTGACGTGATGATTTCAGCTCTGTCTTAAAGTTCATGCATTCTCAGTCCGTGAGTTCAACCACGCTGGATAATAACTGAACTGACTAAAAAGCATGGAAATTACTCTGCATAGACCTAAACATCAACATCAATTTAATGCAATTATTTGCCACTGAAATTTCCCTTTCCGCTTTCTGTCTACTAGTCCTAAATACAGAGAAACTATATAGAGAACACTGGAATGCTTGTCCTATATACGCTTCAAAAGACTTAATTTCCTGTCAGAATGTCTCAAATCATGTTTCTTCTAAAAGCCTTGTTATGGAATAATCAATAACACATAATCAAATATCCGTGACGTCTCTCTACCTCTAAAACCTTCGAAACTTGAAGGATGCAAATACTTGGATATGCAGCCTGCCCGAGTCTTCCTTCCCAGTGTCTGTCAATGTGAACATGGATGACTTACGTACTTAACTAAATCTTTCAAATTATTATTAACATATTTCTGCATATAATGGGCATGAACATGTATGTATGTACATACATTCACATACACCCCTGAATTCGCCGACAAGGCTCACAATATAAGTCATCCAATGTATGGTACATTAATCGGACCAGTCGAGTCTCATGAGTAAAGAATAACAATGATCCAAAGAAGTTAAGAAAACTGTGAACTTTCTGCTCCAGAAGGGTCCTAAAATCACAGGAAGTTAAATGCCTGAGTCTGAACTCGTCCAAACCTCGGAAACTTCCTTCCGAATAGATTTTCCTATCTCTGTAGACACAAGAGAGGCAAGCACGCTGATGCTGAAGCCCGGGAGTGGTGTTGTAAAGCTGAGGAAAGCGTTCCTGCCAGGTCACAATGTTCTATATATATATATATGTATATACATTTCCCATTCGGTTTAATCCCCCCCTCCTGCTACTAAAGCAGTGGTAGTAACCCATTACATTACTTTTGCGGGGAACTCACGCACGGAAAGCAATATAGTTAATGCCTCCATCGCATGCCAAGTATTTTGGACGTTGGAAGTTGGCAAAAATTTCAATGAAAGACCCCAACTCACCGCTCTCTTACTTCACTTATATATGTGACGTGAGACTAAGCCGTCACTCAAGTTTTGGTCATTGAAGTAATACATGGAGCGTTTGACAATGACATTAACATTTCTCATTAGCAAACCTCCGGACCTATTTTTAAATTGAAAATATAGACAACAACAAAAAACAGACTAAATCCTTAGTTTCCAAATTAAATTCAATCCTCTATAAAACCTGACAACATTCCGTGTTGTCCTACAGTATCCTCAAGTTTAACAAAGATTTGTTTCCTCCCAAAATGCCTAAACGAAAATGAATTAGCAACAGTAGAGATTACATATGTACAGATACAGAGGCGTACAAATAACGCCCGTAGTCACGAAAAAAAGCTCTACCCTGAGCCAAAGGTGCCATTTTAGTTCGAAATGAAGAAAAACAATAATATGTTTACACTTTCTTTTATTCCTCCCCAAACTATCTACCAACTGGATGAGGATGAGGACCAATATATTTTTGTGTGGAGGATGAGAAAACGCCTACAATGGCTGTAGGTGTATGTATGTACATTACAGTATGAAAACACTCCGTCGTCAGCTTCCAATCCAGCCCCGCTATCAATTAACACAAGTGTGAGCAAATATACGGAGCACACTGAAATTTCATCTACCAGCACATCAAACTGCAATGTAATCGGTAAAATAGGAATCAGAGAGGTACATATATACAGTATTTCTATGATATCACCACTCACCAACCCTACTGAATCAGAGGTTTTCATTTTAGTAGAGCAAACATTTTCCCACAACAGCAGTCGGCGGCTCAACTCACCTTTTTCCGTTCACTTGGAGTGAATGGTGAAAGCAGTTAGAGGTAGCGGAAGGAAAAACAATTTTTCAATCTTGGTCATCCATCTTAACACCTTTACCAGCCTCTCGGGCAAAAGGAGAATGAAATGCTCAAGCTATTTTCAATGGAACACATGCGGGTAAGTTTTTAAACTAAAATGAATCTGTGATATGCTGGCAGCCACCTCTCTCTCTCTCTCTATTTCATTTCCTAGAAAACAATCGAAGAGAGAAAATCCAATGTACATGGTGAGTATGGTTGGTGCATGGAAGGAGAACGCTTCATTTTTACGGTTCTATTTCTATACACGTATGCATCTAACTTTTTTCAGGCAGCGACAAATCAAATTTTATCAATTCTTGATTCAACGACCTGCCAAGTACCTGGACTGGACATGGGATCCGGTGAGAGAGAGTACTTAATTAAATATATCTAAGTTTCAATGGAATTGAAAGAATGGAAAGGAGACGATTCAGTGGAGAGGAAAAAGCGTCAACGCTCCATCAGCAGATGCCTGAATCAAGACAGTACAATTACGACCGATCTCAATGATTCAAATTGAATTAGAGAATTTGGATTCATCCTATCTAATTAAGCTTTCTACAACTGCAGTGGCCTATCTGTTCGACACATGTCGAAACCCAACTCCATCAATCTCAAACGCTAATGGAATCACTTCTTCAGGGTTCGATTTTCGAGTTCAACTGCATAAAATACAGCATCATCTCATGGAACCAACTCTGACATGAAATAACACTAAAATATTCAAGCTGAGTGGGAGTTTGACAAAGTTCATATGAACTAATAAGGCTCAGTAAAAACAGTCCGGAGACATGCACATTCACGTAAGAAATAAGGCCATCTCAAGTACTACATCCTCAGCAAGAACCCTCCCTAAGTAAGTGACCACGTCCACTGATAACTCCCGGAAGCGTTAAAACTAATCCTGGAACTAGCTAACTTTCTAATTGTGATAGATAAACTGAGTATACTATCCGCTATCACCTCATGAAGCTCCCGAACCATTAATGACACACTTGCCTGGTCTCAATACTACACTCTCATTGAATTTCATGGGTGTATATACATACGCTCACTCTCAAGGCAAGTTTACCTCCTTCAGTGCAAAATGGAAAGAAACTCCCAATGACACCAATGTGGGTTAAGTAATAAATGAATTAGTAAACAAGCTGGAACATTACTACAATCATATCACCCGTCCTGTCCATATGAAGCTACTTCATACAGCACGAATGTCAGTAAACAACCTCCTTCACGTCCAAATACTAATTCCTTTATACAAGAGCCAAAAAACTCCAGCTCTAAAACTCTCTCTCTCCCTCTTAGAATTACCTAATTTCATCAGCTTAACCAATACTGTCCCAGCCCGACCCAACAATGACTGCTCCCAATCAATTACATGCAATTAGGACTCTCCAACAGGGTGTGATACCCTGACGTCACCCAAATATCCATACAGCAATAGTATCATCAATCCTATCGCTACTCGGACGCCTCCAGGTTACAAATAACAATCCATGAGTCAAAATCCCAAAGCCTCTCTTGTTACTATATACTCTCGGATCGATCAAGTAATTAAAATCGTCTTCCATGACACCCCTAACCCACAGTTCCTTCCCCACTCCTTCCCTTCAAAATCCTCAACCCAACTCTCCCAGAAGATACCCCTCAAAGACCTCCATGTACATTCACAAGATGCCCCATAATTACCAAAATGCAAGGAACGAGGAGACCAAATGGAGAAAAAACAGAGAAAGAGACAGAGTAGGAAAGATACCAGAAAACAATAAGTCTCCCACTAAAAAAAAAAAATTCTGAAATCAAAGCCAATGATGCGAGCCCATTTAATTCCCATGCAAGGTCTCCTCCATCCAGCCACACATGTTCCTTCGGAGGAGAAGGAGTGAAAAAGCCAAGTGAGATCTTATGACCAGCCAAATCAAGTTGCCAGTCCGTAATGAGAAACTAACTAATCTCGTCTGCCAAGTCAAGACAAGCCCCCTCCCCCCAAAAAATCCTGTGGCTTGTGTTCCCCACACACAAACACACACACACACTCTCTCTCTCTCTCTCTCTCTCTCTGGCACAACCGAGCCATATACCAGACCTGAGAATTTTATCTATCCAGCCTCCAATATTAAACCCCGTTGTCGAGGCCTAGCCCTCGGAAACCATGCACTTTGAGTCCCTTTTCCAAGAAGACTCAAAATATCACGTCGCCCCCGACCCAGTCTGCCATGGGCCATGGGGAGGTAGATCTCCATATACCTATTCCATAACCAACCCAAAGCCAGTCCAATAATATAATCTACAGAACTATGCCTCACTCCCAGAGACAGTCTCACCAAAAACGCTCCTACCTACCTCATAATATATGTCTCTCTCTCTCTCTCTCTCCAACATAATGTCTCTCCAAGCTAATGTCTCTCGAACCATCCCCTCAGAAATACCTCTTCCTCAAACCGAACCTCCGCCACGTTTCACCTTGCCCCAAAATATCCCTCCAATTTGAATCAATTCCTTCCAGGGAGTCGAATGAGCCCAAACATGCCGGGGCTATTTTTTATAAATTTTGAAAAAGTTTATTTTCGGTAGATTTTCAACTCCTGAAATTTTTCGTCAAGTCATAGTCAGACGTGAACTGTGGGTGGTGGACCAAATGGGTCTCTCCCACCATCTCTCTCAAACCCAAGCTTCTCCTTTGCTCCCAACCTCTCCAACATGCCCAGGCGCTTCTCCTGTCCCTACTAACTCCACCCTTAGTGCCAACCCATTGGAAAATCGTATTTGCCAATGCTGCTCGTCACATCGAGAATTTTTTTTTTTATATCTTCCTCCTATGCTTCAACTCATACTCTTCCACTCAAACTACACATCGTCCTGTATAATACTCTCGAAGTGAACCTCCCAAACCAAAAATATTTCCACTTTACGAAAGCCCATAGCTTCATTCTTGTCCCAACAAACGTGGAGTGTGAAGCTTATAGAAGATTTTGACCAAAAAATTTTTGGGACTAACTTTGTAGGAAAAATCCTCTCCATCGTCACCCGACCCAGGTGTCCATGGAGAGGGAGTTCAAGCCTTTGGAAAAATTGTGTCTCGCACGGACGGGGCTCTGTATATAGTAACTCTCGCGCGCCATTTGCATTCTCTCCTAACGTTGAGATATCCCTCTCTCCGTGGAGTGTCTGCTCCTTAGGGCCGGAGTGAGAGCGGACGGATATTTTTTCCCAAATTTCTCTTCTCTACTAATAGTTAGATTCTACTTTAAAGAGGTTAAAGGTTATTTACCAGCTTCTGTGAGTTTTTGTCCATGGTCAGAGTCAAAGTTGTGCAAAAAAACCACCTAGAATTGAAATTTTATGCTCGAGGATTTTCACAAACACCAACGATTCCGCTCCGTTATTCACCACTGTGAGGGTTGAGTCAGGTGGGGAACGAAAGGTTATCCCCTAAGCCACCAGTCTGTGTGGACGAGTGTATCGATTTCTCTCTCCTCTTTTTCCTACAACTAACTTCAACAAGTACAGAGAGAGAGAGAGAGAGAGAGTACAGTCAGAACAAAAATTCTTGGGCTGTTCCGTATAACCTTGGTAGTATTAAAGGAGCTTTAGTTTTAAGAAAAAGGCCTGAAAATATATATAAATTCGGATTTTAAATGGGAGTAATGGCCTTAGGGAGAGTTAAATTTGATGGGGAATATTTTGCGGGGAAATGTTTCGTGATAGAAATATTTTTTCGGGATCAAATTTGTAAGCCAAATATGGGCAATTTTTGAGGGATTGTTCCATTATTAGTGAGTGGGGACATGGGATCCGAATCTAGGAATTGAGATCATTTGAATGTTAATAGTTGGATGTTGATTCCTTCATTTGGGGCTCATTTTGAGTGGTTGAGGGCATTATTTTGGGGAATAGAATAAAAAAAATATGTACAGAGGAAAGGGAGAGTTGTTTTTTTAAAAGGTTGGTTGTTTGGTTGAAGTGACTGGAAGTTTTTAAAATTTGATGATGGAGAGGCTTGAAAGAGAGCAGGGTATTTTTTTATGGAGAGGTTTTGAGTTTAAGAGAAGCTCTTGGGACGTTCGGAGTGTTGTTGAGAATTTTGAAGGTAAATTGAAGGTGGAATTATTTTGGTTTTTGGACGGAGGGGGTTTTTTTTTTGAGAGAGAGGATTTTATTGGAGAGGTTTTTTTGTGAGGTATTTTGAGAGAGGTTTCTGTTGGAAAGGTTTTTTGAGAGGTATTTTGAGAGAGGTTTCTGTTGGAGAGGATGATGTTGGGAGGGAGTGTTTTGAGGGGATTTGCTTTTGATGGGTGTTGGGGAGGGATGTTTTCAGGAATGCAATATCTACGTGTATATGAATGATTTATTTCAGGAATCAATTTTTAGAGTGGACATGCCTGCATGCTATGGATTATAGTGGATTCTTGAGCTCGATGGACACGGAATGGAGAGGGAATAATGATATGTGGGATGAGATAGTGATGATGAGTTTTCTGGTGATTATTTAAAGGGACATATTTTTCCCTGTATTGACAATGGATTCGAAAATGAATGGGATATTCTGCTGATGGTATTAAATTGGAGAATATACAGGGGAATATTTGGGTTTGGAGCCTCAAACGTGATGAGTATTATTGTTGATGGGAAATTTTTCTAATGGATTTTTATCAGTTATTGTCCTATTGTGTTTGTACGTGTGTGTGTGTGTGTGTGTGTGTGTGTGCATTTAGGAGTTATGGGGAATGTTGATATGGACGGTGTGTATAGAGCTCTTTAAATGAATTGATTAGTATTCTGCAAGGCTACAGGGGAAGGTTGGGATTCGTTGCATTTGAGAGGATTTTTCTGGGGTTTTTTCATGTAACTCAAGTCAAGTTTTTAGACGTGGTTTTTAGAGAGAAATTTTTACGGATTGTTCATTATTTAGGGAGAAGCTTTGACTACTTGGACTTTTCCTGTGAGAAGTTTTCAGACTCTGGGATGGTTATAGCTGGACTGGAATTTTCTCTCGTGAGTCTGGATGGAGAGATGTTATGGAGAGACTTATTGGGACAGAGTGTATACAGACTATGCAGTGTGTTTCTTTTTGAAGCTGGAGTGACGTTAGAAAATGGTCTTGGTTTTTTTTTTTTTTTAATTTGAACTTGGAGTTTTCGTTCTGGTCTCTGTGTAGTATATCTCCTCCCACATCCATTCTCGATTATTAGATGCAATGATGACAAAAGAAACTCGGGGTTAGTTCCTATACACAGGCCATGGAGTCTTGTGGAGGGTTAGCTGTAATGTAAGATAGCCTCAGAGGGTACTCTTGAGCGACAAATGTTATTAGGAAGGATGCAATCAGTTGAGGGCCGTGGCTGTAAAGTTGATCGCCTACAATTTTACCATATTACAGTGGAAAATACAATGGAGTTGGGTTGTAATTTAGATGAATGGAGCCTTGACTCATATATGTTATAAAATCATGTTTTTGGTGGATGGTGTGAGGAGTTTTCAGTTTCTATAACTCCCTCTCCTTTTCGAATCGAAAATATTGCTACACAAGTACCTACTTTGCGAGTGTAACTTGGAGGAAGGGGTAGGGTTTACACGGACCAAGGGCCGACTTCACGGCTTTGCTTGCTTTTTTTACACTTATTTTATGTGGTAGAATAATATGGATATTGAAGAAGGATGGCAAAGACTTGCAATGCAAGGTAGGTAGTACTGTAGTACACATGATGGGTAGGATGAATGTTACATAAAGTCAAAGCGGCATATACATCAGTGTACTTTGGAGTGACTTCCATACGTACGTTTTGTTATGTATTTAAGTTCATGCTTATGCATGCATCCACATAAAATTCGAGTCGATTCACATTCCTCAAGAAAATGACTGGCTTGAATCCATTTCAGTCGAATGTTTCATCATCAGCTTCAGAAAACTCATAGCTTATTAAGAGTAAGAACAGCTTTCTGACTCAAGTGCTCTTAAGGGGACGGCGGATAGGGAGACAAGGCAAGCCCAAATATTCCACGGCACAGACTGTAAGTATAGGAAGGACAAATTGGATGGAAACATGAGAAATCTAATGCTGTGAATAATAGAATTAATTGCAATATAACGACATAAAATATACAGAGCGGTGTTATTTGTGTCCGTACCCAATCTCCTTTTGGGCATCCCTCTCTGTTGCAATGAAAGTTTACGTACACATTGCGCTATGCAATTATTTTCTGAAATAACTGACCCAGTGATGTAATCAGAAGTTACGAAAACACTCGGGCAATACAAGCCTTCAAGCCCCGGGAGATTTTCACGAACTTGCCTGTAACTAAATCATGAGTTTTTCATTTTAGGTAATAATTACATTTACAATGGGAGTAAAAGATCTAGGGAGGAACTACGATCACGATCCACATCACCCTCACTGCGTATAGTCAACCAAGGACTAAAAAATTTGTGTACATATCTGACTACACTACTGGAAAAAAATTTACTTCTAGTAATAAGTCTGTAAACAGCTCTGTTGCTACAGTTTTCCTCTTGCAAAGTTATAAATGAAGGTTTTTTATACACATGTGCTTCAAATATGCATGAATATAGTTACCTCATTCAATTCATGCTTGGTTTCATTACGACATCCAATTGAAGACCCAGTTTCTTCATTTGACAGTGGAAAAAATAAGTGTTTTTGAGGCCGGAGCAGTAATAACTAGGATTGAAATTGTCGCAGAAGTACAGATGTCACAGTTGCATGGGAACATAAGGTCGAGCTTGTTCATAACTTCTAGAGTATTTATGATCTGTACCTATAGTACCTATACATATTTATGGTGTAAGGAACGTAACAAATAAATGACCGAATCTCATCAGGTTATTAAGTTTCTGTTGGAGAATTATAAAGTCCCTCTGAGATGTACTTGTGTACAAGTACAACTTCCAACTGAAACAACTCATATCACAAATTTTACAAAGTAAATAAACAGCTTCGATTTTTTTCCCTGAAGGAAAAGCTGTTTTCCTGCCCGAACATATCCTTACCCAGTGAGGTTTAGTTTAGTTAGTATGGACATGATTTTTTCTGAAATTCCTGTTTCTATACAAGCTTTTTTGAATCAGTGTTTAAATATACGTGTTAATACCGTACAAGAGGGATAAATGTTATTATGATATGGCACGACGTGTTTGGTTCTATGTGTGAGAGACAACACCCCAATTTTAGTACTTCAGTACGACGTCCATCCACCTTCTGCAGATTTGCAGATTTCAGATCAAATGACTCGCAAAGATGTACCCTGAAATATTGTCAGCGAGTGTAATCGGAGATTAGTAAAGTCCTCGAAAATAGAATACAGATTTGAGTATGTGAGAGCTGATGCAAGTTTGATTTTTTCTCTGCACTCTATACAAGAAATTATGTATGTATGTATTTATGTGTATATATGTCTAGTGTATTAAAGTTGCTGCTCGAGCTTCTCAAATAGTATGTACATATTTACTATATCTACTGCTCTGTTTTTGTATATGGACACCAGCTTTTTCCGTTGAGGATTTGTTTTGCTAGCGAAATCTGATTCAGTGAGTTTTCTCATCATGTTCTTTTGAATTTTCGTAGAGGCAAGCAATATGAAACGGACCATATGGGCTTGTTAATTTTCCTTTATTTAGTACAGTAATCAATTTAGAGTTTCTGCCATCGCTAAAAGTAACTTGAATATTTCCAACACAACAGCAACAACAACAGTTCCGAGAATAATCATTCTCTCATGTGATGGATAAATACTGTACTATAGCGGTTGTGTATTCCTTTAACGAAAATTCTATGGAAGTAAATATGTGCGTGTGGAATAGTGGTAGAGAACAAGGCCTGCATTGTACTATTCGCTATATGGAATACCAATGCGTTCTATTTCCCCGATCCAATATATAGGTAATAGGTAAGTATGAAGTAAGTGACAGATATGCCATGTTACCAGCAACTACTATGGCTCCTCTAACCAATACTGCTATTTCGTTATCATCAGTGCATTCTCACCAATCTCAGTCAGGCTGTATGGACAGGAGGCTTAAAATAAACTAGGGACAGGGATAGATTAAACATGATGAAAACTGAAAATACGTTAGATACATATGGATACGTAGATGGAAGTTATTCCCAGATTTTCTTTCATAATAACGAACTTGCCTTGTTAACCCTATCAATTGTCTGTCGATGCCAAATGACGATGGAAATAATACATAGGAGAGCTAATTACGTTCCGTTCAACCATACGTTTCTAAGTGAGACGAATATTGTAGTGGAGTTAACCAAAGCTAATGCAAGTTCCTTCACAAGATACACGCATTCCTAAGCCTACCTACACCTATTCAAGTGGATTTACTTAGTATGTATACATTATACTATAGCTCCATTGAAGTCATGATTCTTTTCCAAAAGCTACTTCAGTTGAGAATTTCCCTATTCATTTAAACTTTCAGGACAGGGAAACAAAATGATGGTTTAGTTTTATGATCTGGAAATCATACAATTTTCATGAGCCATGAAGGTTTTCCTGCTTCTCGCCTACAAATACAATAGCAAATGAATAATCGTTGATGACGAAGATGAAAAGAATAAATCCCAATATGTATAATCATGAAAATACAGAGCATTTCCAAATAGTAACTAGGACATTTATGTAACTTTCAAGTTTGAAAAACATATGTAATTAATCACTATCTATAGATACTACAGTAAGAAATACTAAGAAATAATTACTTTAGGTACGTACGTTTTATAAATATTTACACGACAGTTCGAATCATAGGGCATTAAAACTCAGGCGTTACGATTTCCGCTCGAGTCTAATATGACGTAATACATATTCGAATTAAGTACTTATTTCGCATAAAAACGAAATGTGTGAACCCTAATATTACCTGGGTTTCACATCCACTACTCCTGTGTTGCAAGTTTCCGAAAAAAAGCTGAAAACATCATCGACACAAATCGACCAGGAATGGTTATAAGCTTAACAGATAAGGACTTCAGTTCACGGTCAAGAAAAAGTCAGGAGTCAATCTTCAATCTTGTCAATCTTCACATACATACATGTATTTTTCCAATGACGACGATGAGACAGTGAAAAGGGAATGACGAAAACTAGCAAGGGATTTAAATTTCTAAGGAATATGATTACGCAGTGCAAAAGGTATTACATGAATAATGCAAGCTTTCAGAGCAACACAGGGAAAAGAATGAAATTCGTATTTCTTCACAGGAGCCTGCTAGATCTAACCCTTGTGCAGTAAACCAGTCTTTTTGTCTACGAAGTATGCATCCACCAATGCTTAACAAGGTTCCTTCATACAACTGGACAATAATTGTGAGATTGGAAGGCATAAAATCTTCAACTATGAAGAAGTGCTATTTGTCTGTCCCAGAATGTAACTGAATGGTTCTACATCCGTATAGAATACATACATGCATACCGCGCAAGCTAACATAAAAACAAATAGAGATGTCAAACTTTATGGATGTACTTTTACAATCAAGTCGTCGCGTCAGGCGCAGAGAAATCAAACTTTTTACACTTTTTCGTCTTTATTAACGTAAACTATGTTATGACCTTTCAAAAAAAACTTATTACAAATATCGCATATACTTTTCTCCTTCCACACAATCTTAACATGTCAATTTTAAAAAAATGAATCGCAAAGAAGTTGCTATAGTAATTATAAATGTCACACATGGCAACAGTTCATGAAGTTTTGCTTTGATAGATGGTTTTCCTAAATCTTTAGTCCAAGAACAAATACATAGGTGAAGGAAGAACCTGAGAAGACCAATGCATCAGTCGTCATCTGCATCATCAGCTGGTTTCAAGGAACCGAAAACTTCGGAGGGGATCTTCACTTTTTCTACCTCCATATCTTCTTCCTCCTCTGTGGTCAAGAAAAGATTACGAGTCAGCAATCCATTATTTTATCTATAGAATCATCTCATTTCTCTCCAACTTATTTCCCTTCCAATCTACGGCCTACTCACATTGTTCCTACAACGCATGCCATGTAAAACCCGTAACTCAATTACTACCTTCATATTTATACTACTTGCGTGCATAAATAGATATATGTATGCTCATTTCCAAGAAATATTTTTCTCCCCTCGAAATTCTACACGCGAGTAAGCTAGGGAATAATCAGTTCATTCTTTAGGAAAAGTTCTTCGGGGTTTTCTAATAGTTACTTTACTGACAAAGGTCAACACTTGCGGCTTCAAAGACGGTGAAACACAGCCATGACTTAGTTTCAATGACTTTGCTTCACTTTTGGAATCAGTATAGTAGTGTGTTAATAAAAGCTGACATTTCTAGCCTGGCAATTAGCTCACTGGGAAGCCCTTAAAATCTCCTAAAAGTACAAATGTCGATCCCTGAAGCCGCAAGTAAAATTGTTGAAAATCTAGATACAAATTTCCTAAAACCTGGGGACAAAATACATGCTTTCTAGCTTGCTCGCTTCAATGAACTATGAGGAGAGGGTACGACTTGTTTACACCCTGTAAATTCCAGAATACATTGCTAAATCACAACTCAACCAATTGAAGATGAGGAATAAATATCTCTTCGCATTCCCAGTCGTTCCAATCTGCCATATCGCATGCATGAACCACATCTCCATTACAACCTTTCAATTTATTAATCCTACATTCTAGCCCATACTCATATGTCTGTAATTAATTTCATAATAAATCGCTCCCCCAAGTGGTCTATCTAATCAAAGCTATGGAACTTCAGAATGTCAGTTGCCAAACAATGACTAACTAATTAATTAGTCTAGTTTACATAGTATGAAAGCCTACTTTACGACATCGCAGTCACAACACATAGTAACTGGGCTTTCCATTTAATTCCAATTCGAACCCTTTGGCCAATGATATCAATTTCAGGACATTTTTTTCCAAAAACAAGCATTATTTTTCTACACGAAGTTCAAAAGAAATTCTATTTTGTGAAGGACTACTTGAGGGAAAATAAAATTTCTCTCATAGAAATTAAAAGCGCTGAAAAGGGAAATGAAGACGTGTTTTTCGGCAATTAAAGCAAAACGCTGACATACATTTTTGAGAGAGGGTGTACTTTCAAGCAACACCCTAATGCCAAAGCCTGGGGCATTTTCCTATGCACTCCATCATCAACATAGCCAGTCTCACACAATGCTATTCCCTATTATTCTATCCTCCCTCAATACATCCCATCTCTCTGGCTTGGCTGGATAAAAGAGAAATGCCCAGTGCAAGCCAACTTAAACCAAACCTACAGGGCCGTTTTATTATCCGTTCAGTACTTACATGCTTTAACATACGTATACGAGAATTCATTCTGTTCTTATGCATTATATAGTTACTTGAAAAGGGCACGAAAATGTTGGAAACAACGAGCTCATTGCGTCATCGCCAGCTGAAACTACGGAGGAACAGAACTCACTTTCCTGCTCCAGCGGTACTAACAAGCCAGGATGGCCGAGTGGTCTAAGGCGTCGGACTTAAGTTCCGATCCTCGAAAGAGGGCGTGGGTTCGAACCCCACTTCTGGCAGTAACTTTTTGATGAATTCACTCACAATGTCATATTTATTTTGTCGCTCCTCCGACCTCCTAGATTCTTCTGTATGATTCATACACCGCAAATGCATCATACAAATATAGTTTGTCAACCCATTTAGTACTTTTAAATGTCAAACGGTTGAAAACGATAGCTTGACTACAGAAAGGCAGCCCAACCTTCGTTAGAATCCTTGTGAATCCCAGGAACCCGAATTATGAGCAATTTTGCAAAAAGTTACTGCCAGAAGTGGGGTTCGAACCCACGCCCTCTTTCGAGGATCGGAACTTAAGTCCGACGCCTTAGACCACTCGGCCATCCTGGCTTCTTATTCACCCCGGGTAATAAACTAAACTCTGTTCATAATTTTTGATTTTCCATGACTGGTGAGGATTTTGAGGCCTAATTATAATATCTGACACTTGAAAAAATGTAAAAATATATGTTGAAAATACTATTGATTGTCTTATGCAAATATTGTGGTATGTAAAATCACTGCGTTAGGGAGGATCATAAAGTTGAATTGGGATACACGAAAAATTTGTAGCGACTTGAAGAAATCCAAATGTGGCAATATAAATTTAGTACCTTTTTCGTCTTCACTTTCATCATCTTCGTCCAAGTCTATTTCATCTGGATTGACAACTTTGTCCTCGGCTTGTTGTGGCTGAAGAAGCGTGTCGCTACGTACGAAAGTAACTTGATCTGGTCTTTTAGGTGGGGGTGGTTTCATTATATTTGTCTCTTCGGCAGCAACTTGGGCGTCCAGAGTGGCTTCCAGCGCCTGCATTCCTTGTTGATTTTGTTGGGCAATAAGATGAGCTGTAAACTGAGTATTGTACATGGCCTGAATGGATCGTTTTACTCGAAGCATCTCACGGATGGTATCTTCGTTTCCATGCCGTACCTCGAAATCTTTCCACGCTGCCCAAAATTCTTGCGAAACCTAAGAAGAGGTTCATTAATGTTATTACCCTATGAAGGAACTGAAATGCACGGAACAAAACATTCCAGGTAAAAGTACGTAAGAAACCAAAGAGCATACTCTTGGATCGCATATCTGAGAAGTGTGAGCATAGATAGCTCTGGCTCGGTCAATTTCTCCAAGCTTCGTTTCTAGCTCTGCAAATCGAATCCCCATTTGGCGAGCATCTGAATCTGACAATGTTTCCATAGCGGCTTCGAAAATTGGACGAGTTTTTGTCACCCCGTAGAGTGCTGCAGCTTTTTGGATGTAAATGTTGAACATCTGTAATAATGTAAAGAGAACCATATAATCCCGGTCACTGAATTAAACATTGCATTATTTCAAAGTTACACGACTCGATGAAAAGGAACTTCTTACTTGGTATTGATCCTTTTTGTCAACTGCAGTCGTAGCCTTTTCATAAATATTCATAGATCGCCTTGCCCCACCGTGCTCTTCTTCTAGTTTAGCGTACAACAAATAAAAATTTTTGGCAAACTGTGGGGGAACACTTTCCAAGCACTGCTCAAATAAGTCCCTAGCTCGTTCAATCTTGTCACCTCCGTACCGTTCCAAGAATTTGGATAAGTACGTGTTCCAAAGATCATACACATGAGGCCATTTGAATAATGAAATGCCTTTTTCATATGTTTTAAAAGCTTCTTCAAAATAGTTATTCTCTTCGAGGAAAAGCCCGTAATTCATTATAATTTGTGCCGTTGCTATTTTCAAATCGATTATTCTATCGTAGACGGATTTGCAAGTCTTGAATGTTCCAAAAGACTCCTCTAAATCGGCATAAAATGACCAAAGTTTTAGATTTTTGTACAATCTAGCTTGAACTGTTGCCGTGTCGTCAGTATAGGCTGCACGTGGGCCTTGAGGTGGTGTAGTGGCTGTGTACATTAGTTTGAGGGCTTCTTCATGATTCCTACAAAACAATATAAGCAAGGTAAAGCTTTGTTTATAGAATATTTGAGGCAAGCGCCAGGGGAACAAGTTTCAAGTCATTACAATCAGACGGAGCAAATTTACTATAAAACACCTTTCTTACTTTTTTCGTAATTCCATTTCTGCCCACTCGCACCACACATGAGCCAAGTCGTCTACCTTGAGATAAGGAACTTTGGTAGCTTTATCAAAAATAATTCTAGCATCATCTAATTGTTCCGCTTCCTCATAATACTTTGCAAATGAAACCCACAAAGCGTTTAATTTCCCAATTGCTTGCTTAGGATCAACTGTCTGGACTCCTTCCGTGTAGCATGATATCACCTATAAAATTGCATTGAAATAAAATTTCTTAAAGCAAATACACAACGGCAGAGTGATAAAAATACAACTTTTGAAATGATGATGAATACCTCGGTAGGTTTAGTTTTAAGCAAGTCAACTCGTTTTAGCCATTCATTCACATTATGGGGATTTTGCCTAAGAAGGACAGAATTTAGTAGCAACGGTCTCCTCTCCATCATGTTTTCAAGTCTGCCTAATCTCATTTCAATTGTTATATCATCAGTGTCTTCATCTTCCATCAATTTTGACAATGAAGCTTCTTCGAACTGAGCGTAAGCATCAAAAATTTGGGAAAAATCTCGCACAGTAGTTACACTTCGGATACCCTCTTCATAAATATCGCGTGCCTGTAAACACGATAGGCAATAATATAAATAATTATAACATCAGAAAAACGTACGTAAGTTAGGTAATAGAAAAATTTGCATACCCGTTCAAAGAGACCAGACCGAACATAATAGTCCGCTAAACTCGTCCAAAGAGCCCCTATTTGATCAGTATATTTTCGCAGAGCACTCCTCATAATGGCATCCACGTCTAAAGATTTGATTTCGGTTGGATTTTTTGAAATTAACGCACAAAGTTCTGCCCAGAGCATGTAATTAGATTTACCCTAAAAGTATCCAAATCCAAATTAAATACGTATTCAAAATGTAAATAATTGTGCAGAATGTTAAAAGTAGCAAACCTTTCGAGACGTAAAATTGTCATTATTGACTAGTTGGGCTAGGCGAACAGCAGCATCATCAAGGCGTCCCACTTCCAGTAAGTATTCAATGAAATCTTCCGCATTTTCTGGACACAACTGCAATCCATAATATGAAATGTAGCATCACTATCACTAAACATTTAAAACTAAAGTATATCCCACTAAAGTAAACTTACTTTCAAGTGACGCTTAAAAACTCGAATAGCCGTCTCGGGTATCCTATGTTTCTTGGACACAAAGTTAATATACATGGGCCAAATTCTGTTGTGCTGGGTGATGGGCAACGACCGAAGAGCCCTATCAAATATGCGTCTTGTCTGAGTAACTCTCCCAGAGCTGACAGCAAAATCACAGTATTCAATCCAAATCCTGGGCATCTTGTTCATGAATACCAGTGAGCGTTCAAATGTTGCAAAAAGTTCCTACAACAAACAAACAAAAAGGTAAAAATACAAAGAATGTACTAATAAACCTGGTAATAATCTAAAACTGGACAAGCATCAAAAATCTTCTAAAGATTTAAAACCATGACCATGCATCCCTTGTCCTATTTAGGTTGCTAAAATGTCAGTAAACCACCTTTTTGACTATTACTGTAACTTTAGGGCTTTTGCTTACATAACATTTGTACGGGTAGGACTACGAAACATTACGCCGTTCCAAATTGTTGAATTAATCATCAAATATAGTGACACATCTGCCTCAACAATGTGACCACCACCAAACATACCTCATGAGCTTGTGATTTAGTTTCTTCTGCAACTTTCAACACCTTCTTCTTCCGAAAAACCAAATAAGCATGCCATATCTTATAAGACCCTGGGAGTTCTTTCAGGGCTCGTTCATACACAAAAATTAGCTTCCGGGCATCCTTACGGTTCTTCTTGTCACTTTTAATATGATCAATATACCGGATCCAGTGCTTGACAGAGAAAGGGTTTCGGATGATCTCTTCTTCATGAGCTAGATCTTGTTCGCTCAGCTGTAAATAATTGCGAGGGAAAATAAAATGAATGTACCCACAAATCAATATTTCATTTTAAACGAAACTTTAACTTAAAATTCCAAATCAAAATCACAGACAACTTACAGACTCAATGAAGGTATCCACCGACTCCATTTGTCTACTTTAAACACTTTGGTTGATAATTAATAATTAATAAATGAAGTATATGATATTAACACTCTGCAATGTCCGCAATAATCCGCATCCGCACCACGAAATTATTTAACATGCCACTTTCTGAGTAACCCTTTTGATAGCACAGTCAAAAATATTTTTGTCAAGCAATAATAATTATGATCGCTATCACATTCTTATTTGTTGTAACGTCTTCAGTTTTGTTATATCCTTGGAAGAGTTGACGCTTATGGAAAAGTTACAGAAACGAGTGAAACTACGATACAACTCACTACACATTACAAGTTTAGCGCGCTCGCTTCCAGCAAATTCTTCGAATTGGGCCGTACAAATATAACGTTAGCGTTCAAATATGGAATATCTACCCATGGTGACTATATACATACATGGCTATAATATATACAACATCTAAATAATAACGTTTACACGGATTCCTGCAAAATACCTATAAATTACCTTTCCCACAAGTTTATTACAGATCCTGAAAACATTTTTCTTCCCTCCCTGGCACATAGAAGAGGCAATGGTAAAAATTATTCGACCCCCCAATTTAGTTGAAAGTCTTCTTCCAGATTTTTTAAAATTTGTTCCATCCCGTAGTTCAAAACTTCTGGATACAGCGCTGAGGGTTTAAAACCAAGTCAGCTATTTCTTACAAAATTGCGACTTTGAATGTTTTTGATGGCTGATTTGTTTTTGTTTTTTATTGAAAAACTCCTCGAATGTATTTTCCTAGAAGAACCTAAGTACTAAATTTAGATTTCAATTTATTCATCAATTTTTTTAAAAACACTACTTGCTCTCTCAACGTTAATTGTGTTACTAATATCTGTTCAGCAAAATATTAATTTTGTTGCCGAATTCTTACCTTTTGAATGTAAACGTTTTGACTACAAGGAAGGTATTATTTCCGATGGGATAGGTGAGGTCATGTCATTGACTTTTAACGATTTTATTTTTTTTCAAAATTTTGAAAGGTAAGTATAAATTCAAAATATCTGTCCAGAAATTTTGAGCTACGGGATGGAACAATTTTTAAAAAATATGGAAGGCAAATCGTTATGAAATTGGGGAATTGAGTACGACCGACGGAATCTCTTAGTATTAAAATTTTAAACAGACGATTCACACGCGTCAAGAATAACGTTAGAAGTGGGTGGTATTCTATGTAAAAGCTATAACTCCTTAACAAATATGATATATGCTTCCAAAATCTGCTGAGATGTGATAACGTTATATGTGTATGGGCCCAAAGTGATAGCAATGATAATAACAACTAGAGTCAGTTCTTCTGTAGACGAGAAAGCGACGGAGCAGAAAGGAAGAAAGCTCTCGCCTTAACAAACACACAGTCAAGCATATGCTTAACACACGGAGAGTATAGCGTGTTGTTGTTTATGTATAGCAAAATTTTAAATTCTACACGTTCCGTTGCCATAACCTCCACGCAAGATTTAGGCGTACATTAAGATGTCCTTGATAATCGCGTTAATGGGGTCGTTGGTTTCTATAATAAAGGCCATGAAATGTCCCGCAAACTAACCGGAAGCATGTTTTAAAACTAATTTTTTGCCGATTTTAAGTAAACTTGAGCCCAAATTCCTCCTACTAGAGTATGACACATATGCATGGTATCCATCCTTTGTATGTGTTTTTATGGCGGAAAGATCTCCTGTATAGAATTTAATTAGAACCATCCAAGGATAGATCTAAATAGCAGGGGCAATGCAGATATTCATTCACTAACTCATTTAATTTTAACATTTGTTAAATGTTGAATGTACCAATGTACAGCTTCTATTGGGGACAAAATTCCTGTCACGTTCCCGTCCCGATATTTTTTCTAAACCTTTGTCCCCAGTTCCGTCCCGACAATCGGGACACGGTGATAAAAACCATGTCACCGCCCCGTCCCCAAAAATTTTTAAAAACGTTGTCCCCTGTCCCGTCCCGGAAGTCGGGGCATGGGGACACAAACCTTGTCCCCGTCCCGTCCCCCAAATTCTTAAAAAACATTGTCCCCGTCCCGAAAATCGGGGCATGTGAGCAAAATTCCTGTACCGTCCCGATAATTACTGAAAATAGTTGTCGACATTCTCATACCGAAAATCGGAACATGAGGAAAAAATCGCACAAATAATAGTCGTACCAAAAATAATTATAAAAAACACATTTTTATAGAATCGTAGTGCCAAGATTTCTCCTTAAGGCAGCTTAAATTACAGTCATATTTCAACAATTATTACTATTCTATTCCTGTTCTATTTCGGTCACCAAAATTATTCTGTGATTATATATATTCTATGATTTCTGTGATTGTATGATTACTTACTTCAATTTTGATTGTAAATATATATAACTTGTCTTTATTCGCTCTAATGCCAAAATCTAATAATCCTAATCATAAAACCATTATGAAGTACCAGTCATTTTTTGAGCAATAAGCTTCATTTTCTCCGACCTAAAATCGAATGTCTTACATTAGGTCAAATAGTGCTCACAGAATAGTTTCATGAGCATTAAAAGCTGAAACGTTATCCTTGTTCTGCTATGCTTGCTCGTCCCATCCCGTTATACACACAACCAAAATGCATGTACCGTCCCGAATACAATGGGGACAATTTGTTTTGTCCCCGTCCCGTCCCGAATACGACATGGGGACAATTATTTTGTCCCCGGGGACGTCCCGTCCCGGTCCATCCAGTGTCCCGACGGGACATCCCTGTCCCCGGTAGAAGCTCTGTGCCAATGTACGTAGCTAGTTGCTCCGATTTTAGGTAGTGGGTTTTTTACGGAAAATTTATTGAGGGATCACTTAGTAAAGCATTGTAATTTTATTTCCGAATTCAATGGTCGAACAGTTATAATAAATTTGTAGGAAGGTCTTATCGCTGGGCACGTCACAAATACTTATTTGTACAATGCACAGTTTGGTTTCGAGAGGCATGGCAGGATTATATGAGGTTTTCGCGGAATCGCTGTCTAAAGAAATGCATCTAAAGAAAGACCGGGTTTTTAGGGGGTCGCGTGTTAAGTTTTTTAAAGACCTGGTTTACTACGGGAAATTTTTAGGATCGGGGTTCCAGCGAGTTTGGGTTCGATTAAATTTATGGTTAACGAGACGGGCAGAGGTAAATCAATAACATTTAACGATTTAACCCTTTGGCGGGCGTAGTCGGAATCGAGCTAATAAAATAATTTTTATATGAGATCCCAACACTTTGAAAAACAATTGTCAAAAGTCAAAAGAATTGCTTACAATTAGTATCACCCAAACATAAAGAATCTGTAAATCAATTTAATTAATCTAACTGGTAGTGCTGATTTTTATTAGCGTATAACGTTTGCCACAAGTGATCATAACTTGTCATTTTTGTTAACATAAAGACTGTTTCCTATTAGGGTCTGGTTTAACGTTAAAAATTAACAAATATGAAGAATAAATTTGATGTTATTTTTTCCCCGAAACTTATTTTCTCATGTTTTACATTAATGCTTCCTTTTTGGGAGGTAAATCTAGGTAATATGTCTTCAAAGATAGTTTGAAATTAATTAATAATTATGAATATTATTAAACATTGTATATTTATGTATACATATATTATATTATTAATATTATAAATATTATTACTTTAAATATTTTATATACAAATATTTGAAATGTTATAATTTAATTTTGGTTAATAATGATAATATGGCATCATTAATTAATTTCAATCATTCAAAACACGTTGGAAATTTTAATAAATATAAATAATACTAAATATTACTAAAACTATTTTTGTACTTTACACTTAACACCATTCATCCGTAATTTTTTGTTGAATATTTTGAACTCCTATCAACACAGTGTAATGTCTGGACGCTCCCGTGAGGTTTTTGTGTTTTACAGTCCGTAAGGCCCGTGCTGATGTATGCTTTGCACGTGGGATGTGTTAAGCCAGTAAAAGAGCAACACGATTTTGAACACGAAGCTGCAGCGTTTAGGACGAATAAATGATGGAAATGTAATAGTCCTTGCGTCCCGAGCACATAATTTGGTAAATCTGTAAACTTTACTGCAGTTTGCTCAACGTTTCGCCCGCAATTCTTTCCTCCTTTTTACAGTCACTGCTGTAGTTCTCGCCTCAACTATATGATTATAGTAGAATAGTGGGGAAATTACCGAAGAATTTGTTTCCTGAAATAATTTGACGACAAATAAATCAACTCCTATTTCTAACGATTGTCCGGAATCGGGTATATTACACAAAACTCGGCTTACTACTCCATCCGGACCCAACAAGAAATTTCAAGGTATTTGATTTAAGTGGTTTAGCATTACATCTGAAGGAATTTAAAAAAAAAACTGAAAGTGGTTTGGGGAAGGAAATGATAAAAAAAAATTAATTAGGGTTTAAGTCTAGTTTACCGGTAGGACAATGATTTAGATCAAAATTGCTACACAGACACTTTTTAAAGGTGTAGATTAAAGTTGTGAAAGAATTTTTATCGGACTCTTGCGGTTTCCGAAATGCGGAAGGTCAAAGGTTACGTTCACTAATGTTAATGTTATAATTCCACTACAGACGTGAGCAGTGATCACATTTACGTTAACGCCTATTTTAATTATTAAATCACTTTGAATTTTTCCTACTTTTGGTCAGGTTATATGCTTGGCATATAGTGCAAAGCTAAATCCGAAAATTTTAATTAGACTTGAATGTGTAGTTACTTCGTAAAGTTATCATAAATATGGTAGTTGACCTTTCATATCGTAAGGAATAAAACTCGTTCACAACCAATTGTTATCTCAATCGGTGTTCCGTTCTGTTAAGCTAGACTTGTTCCGTAATTTGTGGTTATAATAGTAATAATAATGGTGATATTTGTAACGTGTGACTTTTTTATGTACATATGTAGGATTCACCAAGAATGAAAGAACAGTGGAAAGTATGTATCTATGGCTTGATACTCCTAGTAAATTTTTGTGTAGTCCTTGGAGGGTGAGTGATTTAAATTTGTTAACTAAGGAAGCAATTTTGCATAATAGTCGCTCCATTTTGAATTGTATTTATGTGGGGGGGGGGTATTTAGTATAGTTGTTAGTATTATATCTTCGTGGTACTGACGACCAAATGATTTTTTAGGAGAGATTTCTACCATATATTGGGTGTTCCGAAGTCAGCAAATACTAATCAGGTCAAGAAAGCATATCGTCGCTTAGCGAAAGAGCTGCATCCGGACAAAAACAAAGATGATACAGATGCCGTCCAAAAGTTTCAGGACCTAAGCGCTGCTTATGAAGCACTCTCTGATCCGGAAAAGCGGGAACTTTATGATCGATGTGGAGAGGACTGTTTGAAGAAAGAGGGAGGAGGAAATGGGGGCGGTGATCCTTTCGCATCATTCTTTGGCGGTTTTGGTTTCGGCTTCGGCGATAACGAAAGGAAGGAGATACCTCGCGGTGCAGACATCATCATGGATGTTCCGGTTACTTTGGAAGAGCTGTATAGTGGGAATTTTATTGAGGTTTGTTCATATCAGTGCTTATGATATTTTAACTTCTTGTTTTAATTGGCTCTAAAAAGGTATGCATGAATGAGATCATTCGGTCGTATCAAAATTGAAGTGAGAGATTGTGAAATGGATTCTGTGAATGTTTACTGTAAACTGAACATGATTTTGTTGTCCAGATCACCCGCAATAAGCCTGTGGCAAAGCCGGCAGCTGGTACTCGTAAGTGTAACTGCAGGCAAGAAATGGTTACACGGCAACTTGGTCCGGGCAGATTTCAAATGACTCAACAAAACGTCTGTGATGAATGTCCTAATGTGAAGTTAGTGTGTGACAATTTTAATACTATTTCAAATTACCTTACAAGAATTTTTAACTATTTTTAAACCATTGTAGGTACGTGAATGAAGAAAGATCATTGGAATTCGAAGTTGAACCAGGAATGGTAGACGGCCAAGAACATAGATTTGTGGCTGAAGGTGAACCTCATTTGGATGGAGAGCCTGGAAATTTAAGACTAAGAATTAAAACAATTCCTCACCCGCGGTTTGAGCGCCGAGGGGATGATTTGTACACCAATATAACAATTTCATTAGTAGATGCTCTAACTGGCTTTGAAATGAGTCTCGAGCATTTAGACGGACATAAAGTTTCTGTAAGCCGTGAAAAAGTCACTTGGCCTGGTGCTCGCATTCGTAAGAAGGGCGAAGGTATGCCAAATTACGACAACAATAATCTCTACGGTATTCTCTACATTACTTTTGATGTTGAATTCCCAAAGAATGAACTATCCGCAGAAGATAAAGAAGGTGAGTGTGTATTTAATTTCATGTTAGTAAGTCTGTCTAAAGCCACTATATATAAAGCAACTATTTTTGTAATTTTGTTCATACTTTTTGTTTATAGGATTGAAGAAAATATTAAAACAAAGTTCCATCAACAAAGTGTACAACGGTCTAGGAATGACTTCATAGCTTTACAATGAATGAACCAGGGTACTCAAAAATATTATTTGATTAAAATTACGTTTGTCATGTCTTTTGAGTTTCACTAGTTAATTCTGAGATTCGAGTGTTTGCGAGGGAGTAATTGTTGTTTGCCAATCATTTTACCATTTTTTACACACGAGATGTTTTGCAATGATTACAGTTAATTATAATATAAATCTGTCAAGCGTAAGAAAAGAGCGGTCATTGTCGTTAAACTATCTATTCTAATTTCTCTTACAACAAACTCACATTATTTGTCATTCAAAAATTTGTTAGTAAAAATAGTAAAATCTTTTATTTGTTTATTATACACTCCCGCAAAGTGTACGCATATGTGTATTACTATATTTTGCTGGTTACAAAATTATTGTGTTCCGAAGGAATAATTATTTATGTGCTAGTGTGTAACTTATCATTGCTGTAGCTGAGCTGAAGTAAATTAAACTGGTGCGTTAGCTGCACAATGTAAACTACATGTACAGTGTACAGTAATCCAATAAAATCATTTGTAAAACTATTGTTAATTTTGGCTGTCTCCCATCCAGGCAGAAAAGTGTGATTGGCAATTAGTATCTCCAGAAGAATTTTCTGTCATGAACTGCAGCCCATTGCATAACAACTTCTTTACATCTTGTGTAAAACGTGTTTGTATGTAGTTTACACACAACTCCTTGTATTCTTACATGTTCTTTGGATTACATGAATATTTATTTTGCTCCTTAAAATTTTATCACGGTCGCCGCTGTCGCAGGCTTAAGTTTCATATAAACGTTTCACGTAAGGACGAATGATGGAACGTTGAAGTTGCTTGGAACCTTGGAAGCGAAGAACCTACAAAAGAAGTAAAGATACTCCTTCCTAAGCATTATCGCAGATCAACTTGCGTTCCAGCGCCGAATTGCGAACGTGAGCACAAAACATTGGGAATATTTTTCACACGTAATACGTTGGATTGTGGGTATCTGCGTAATTCTGATTAAAATAAAAATAATTTACAGCAGTGCGAAAGCTGTAATACGAATTAATTTAACTTGTTCTAATTTATTATTTATTAATTACTTTCATCAATATTAATTACAAAAGTGATGTCACTTGACATTTCAGTTAAGGACAGTTTCAATTTTTAAGTGAAAAACGTGTACCATCGAATATTAGGCCAATTACGGAATACAACGTTTCACATATAATACGACTGTCATGTCATGAATAAATAATTATTGGACATATCTATTTTGAAAAATGGCGAGCGTCAATAATGGAAGGAATAAATGAGACAGTTGAGTCACCGAGCACGGAACTCACAGTTACCCCAAAGGAGGTCATCCCCTTGTCCTCAGCACAAACCTTTGAAAGTTCATTAAGTGAGTGTGTCCACTCTAACTGCATGTATTTATTATTTTAATTGTATTTATGATATGTATGTACTAATGTACTATTTATATTATTGTAGCATAAAAAAATATTGAGTGTAAATTGGGTTTATACTTACCTGATTTTAGGTGAATCACTCGTAAGTGCGCAGACTGACAACATGTTGGAGTTCCTGTCGAAGAAAAAGGATCTTCGGATAATTAATCAGCAGAGGGATGAGCCAGAATTGAGTTCGGAGCAGCGTTTGGACATGCTGAGATCTATATTTATGGCTAGCCCGATGTCATTTCTGAATCGATTTGGAAAGCATTTGCAGAAGATTCATTTGGACTATTTTTCAAGTTTGACTGGGCTTGAGAAGGACAAATGTGTTGAAGTGAGGATGTATGCAAAAGCACTGGAGAAAGCAATGAGTGGAGGTATGCAATAGTTTGGTCATTGTTCAGTCCTCGGCGTGTAGGAAAAGGGTGCGTGAGAGCTGTGGAATAATGGGATTGTTTTGTACATTGTTTAATTTGATTTTTTTACGTTAGTGAGTCAAGAAATCGTAGCCAAAAACCGACGGTACGAGGCTTTGCAAAGGTTAGTGGATACGACGGATTATTTCACTGAACCTGAAATGCAACGGAGGAACCCGATCTTATTTGAACAGCTCATAGGGAGATACCACTCCAAGGAAGAGCGCGAGGCATTTTTACAGCTGCTTGAAAAATATTCTACTGGTAAGCAGTGCACTCCTTTAAGTGATATGCTAATTGCGCATATGAACCGAAGTGACGATAATGTTAGTGAGCGTCGGTTGCAACAAGAAGATCAAATTAATCAGGAAGACGCGGCGGATGAGGAATATTTCGAGGATCAAGACATGGAAGATGATGGTTACGATTATGGCCCACCGGCCTCTGGGCGCAAAGTCAACGAGGAAGAGGAGACAGAAGAAATTGATGAAGATGAAAAAGATTTGCTGAAGGAAGAATTTTTTACCACAATGTACAGGAACTTTTTGGAGGGAAAAGACGAAGACTTTGACTACTCGACGGTGGATGATAATGAAGAATATGATTGTGGGGAGGTTTTAAATCAGGATGCGGAAGACAGATATTTTGATGCTGAAGATAGCTTGTCGTGTCATAGTGATAATATGGAAGGTGGCGGTGACAGTGACATGAGGTCTTCTCCAACCCTTAATCCTCACGGTACTCATAATGAAGAAGATTCCGAGGATGAACTTGATATTTATATGAAATCTATTGAGAAGCAGTTACAAACTAGAAATTAACTTACTTGTGACAAGAATATACCTGCATGAATAAATATACCGACGGCAGTTTTATTGATGTCGTTTCGGAGTAATTTTTGTACAACAAAGCCCCCTAAAGGATGTCACCCTCACTCGTTGTTTTATTACAGTGTCACATTGTGTACTCATCGTTGGTGTGGCTACCATTGTATTCTATTCTATATTAGTATTGGATTGTTATGTTATACATTCTGAAGAAAGTTGCCTTGCATTTTTTGAAAATCGCGATTCAGGGATATTATAATCTCACATTATGTAACCCAGTCTGTCTTTAAATGACGATATGTATAGGCAAAACGTGACATGACGTCCACAGTTCCCGTTCCCTCACAGCCAGTCATATTATAGGGTATATTCATGAGACAGTTGCTTCCTTAACTAATTGGTAGTAATCGTAAGTCGAACCATAAGGATTCCCAAATCAAGTATCAAGTTATTTATAATAGTCATAAATATTACTTTTAAAAGTCAATCAGTTTCATTCAATTTATCGTCGAATAAAGGAGGTTGAAATGGATGGGTTAACTTTTAAACGCAGTATCGCCAGAACTGCCTCCTTGCTGAATAGCAACTTACCTTTCAAACAACCTAAGCCTGGTTAGAACTCAGAATGAGACTGCTTAGTTCGTTTATTACAAAACATGATAACTTTATCTAGAATTTAACTGTGATTGTTACTACAGGCCGAGCAGCCTTTTGGAAAGGCATAACCTATTTTGTGTGCTTGCCCACTATCGTTGTTTTAACAGTCAAGACGTTCATGCCTGACCCGAATGTCAATGAAGAGTGTAAGACACACCACGAGCGACCAAAATTTGTACCGTATGAGTATATGCGGGTTCGCACGAAAGTAATTTGACCTCACTCATCATTTAATTACATTCTTCAGAAGTCACATGCGGGTAAAAAATTAACCTTTATCGATTTAATTCGCTGCACCATTTAATTGACAATTAACTTGGTGATTTTGTAGAGATTTCCGTGGGGTGATGGTAACCATAGTTTCTTTCATAATCCGAAACTTAATGCACTCCCGGACGGTTACGAAGATGAGGATAAAGAGGAATAGTCAATTTTAAATATTCTTCCCTTGTTTAGACTTCAAGTCCACAAACTGTAGTAGCTGTACTCATTTTTCATGACAGCTACCTGCCAGACCGATTAAATTCAAATGTAATCTAAAACTGCATTTTTATCTCATTTATTTAAATTGAACTTCAACCGTCAAACTTGCTGAATAAAAAAAGTCCACCCCCAACAGATTGGAAGAGGGGTCAAAGAAGCATCAAGTTTCAAACCTAAATGTATTTTATTTTCATTGCTGGAACCATTGTATTTGTATTATATGATAATCATATGGGGATATTTTTCTGTCAACAAAAATTGTCCTCTTTAATCGGAACAAAGCTCTCACTAAATAACTTTCGTCTTCGACAAACATCAAGTTACGGAATAGATTGCAGCTTACTAGCTGTGAGTTAATTGATAGTAGAAATTAACTGCTGTGCAGTATTTTCAGCAGAAAGAACACAATTTTCGAATCCAGATTGAACAAATCCATCACCGGCTGCTAGGATCAAAGGTGATTTTGACAAAACGACAAACCCCGGCGATCCCTCATAGCCTTGGTTAACCTGCACAATAAGCATAAAAACCGGAGTTCATTATCTGTAAACAATGTTATGTGCTGTCTGTGGACTTAAAATCCAGTGAAATTAAAAACTACCTGAGAATATCTCCATTTGTGGCACTTGACATAGTCTGGTTGCGCCCCTTCCAGAGTTTTGAACTTGCCCTTGATTTCTGTGAGAAGGACCTCTTTTATGTTATCCAGTTCCTTGTCAATATTTTCAGCTCCAAATGTAACTGATGTGTGAATCACAACAGCGGAATTACTGTCCCTGGGTCTGTTTGAATCTCCCAATCTTCGTTTCTCATCTTCTAATGTCCAGTAACGCACGATCGGATTATCATCCACAAAATTAACAGCTGCCTCCGGAGGATTAATAATGAGCTGTGTATTGTAAAACAGCCCAAGAGCATATCGGGATGTGTAAGAAACTTCCGATAACTTCCTTTTTAAATCTTGGTCTGAAATTTAAAGGGGACGTCTATTATATAGGTGTACTATTTCAATTTCACATAATTTCTCAAAATTTACCCGATTTTTTCAAAATCGCATCAATATTTTCCAACTGCAAAATCTGTGGGACCGGTATTGTAGAAATAACAAAGTCGAATAACTCTGAATGACTTTTTCCCTCTGGAATAACTTCAACGCGACCATCTTCCGTGACGCTGATAGAAACGACTCTTCGATTAAACGTGATATTTTTTACTTCCATCTATAAATAATAATTACATCAACGCATTTTCTGCAGCAGATCGTTCATTATGTATGTACATACATGGCTAGAAATAAATTATTCTTTCATTGATTTAAATGGGTACATCCTAGAATGGAAGTTGCATACTTGAGTCAGAAAATGCTTGACCACAGATCCAGTTCCTGAAGTGCAAACGTAATTTTCTTTTTCACCGACTAGACTTTGTTTGAAGCCGGGAATGTCACTAGTTGGAAATTTTCGGATTAACCCTTGCTCAATTAGACCTGTAAAATTAGGACCGCAATAATGTAAATGAATGCTACATCAAATATATTATAATAATGGCATGTAACATGTTCATTAACTCACTATCAAAGTATGGTTTAGTCAAGGTATTTGACACCGTCCTGGTTAAATACTGAGCACCCAGATCAGCAATGCAACTACTATTATTAGGATTTCTGGAAGTTGAAAAACGACCCCCAACACCTCTTGATTTCTCCCAGATATGAATTTCCAGTGGGATTTTTAGTGTCTTGTCAACACGTTTTAGTATGTTGGCTATGAGAGATGCTGTGAGGCCTGCCCCAATTAGTAGAACCTTTTTGGACATTGTCGGTGATATTTCGAAAATTACTGTTACTGGGAGTAAAAATAATTTAAGATATTAAATCATAAAATTCTGCAATAAAGGCTTCTAGAACCGGCAATAACGGAAGAGAAATTTCTACTTACACATCTACACTTACTATTTGCAAGAAATGATCACCTCATGCACAGATTACATAACATTGCATTTTCGAATTCTGTGCTAGAAGAAGGGCAACTGGAGCTCATCAAAAGTAATCTCAGGGTGATAATGTGACGGCTTTGATCAGAAAATTAATTTTAGCGTGTGATTTCTTGGCTTCTGATATTCCCCCTCACAATTCAGCAAAGGATTCTGATACAATCATTTATTTTTTAAATTCTAATAATTTGAATAAATTATTTTATAACTTTGATTTGAACATTTTTACGTAAAATATCGGGAGCTTTACAAGCAAGAAATATTCGTTTGGAGGATTTAATTGCTAAATGTGGTTAGCATTACGTTATATTATTCATTTTGAGCATGAAAGCGCCACTCGCCACTGCTGGTTAGCGAATGGGTTGATTTGTGATTGTATTCGGATTTTCCTGACAATAAAAACAAATTGTGAAACTAAAGCTAAGACTGCGGGTGAGAACGCTTTTGAATCAAATTTTGATTCCAATAGATGGAACCTTAGACAAGCTGACAGGTATTCTCAGTCGTGGCTCCCTCTAATAATTATTGTCGTTCCCTGTCTATAGGCGCATTGTTTTAGCGTCCCAACATTTCGTTCAGATGCGTAACTTATGCCATCTAAGATTATTATTATTAGGATAATTCTGGAGTAATAAAGAATTTTAGACTATCCAGATGCGAGTAACCATAGCAGACTTTATTTTAATGAAAATAAACATTTCGTAAAATATGTTTATTACATATAAACTTAAAATTACGAAATTTCTCATAAGGATAAAGGCGTGGGGAATTTTTTACGGTGAACTGCAAGGCATTTAGATGTGCAAAATACATTCTGATTATATTCAAAAGGAACTTTGCCAGTAATATCAGTAGCGCACTCAAAACATCGTACTAAAATGGGCTTCTGGTCCCCTGTCTTTACTGCTTGTCCGAGTATTCTTCTCTCGGCTGCCAAGGCTCTCTAAAAATAAAAATCAGTAAATACATTATTAATTAGAAATTTGAAAGACAGGATGTATGATAAACGAGGAACGTTATTATTTGACCTTCTCTCTATCGCTAAGATTCAGATATCGATTTTTTTCATCTATCTCTTGTTGTTTCTCCTTTTTTTCCTGTTTCTTCATTTTCTCTTTCTCCCGTTTAATCTTATTTAAGGCCTTTTGTTTTTCTGCCTTTTGATCTTCCATTTCTTTCGTTAATGGACCAGGAACTTGCGCCTGCAACAATCCCATAAAACAACTGTAAACATATATTGCAAGCTTACAAAGTTATCCGACGCTAATTCTTAAGGTAACGGTTAAATGTACCTTAGCATAGTCATACTTGTCAGGAAATTCGGCTTGAAATCTCATGTATACTCTTCTGCAATCTTTTGTTGATGCCCAGTTGTAAGAACATTTCCCCAATTTATCTTTTAAAGTTGGATCACAGCCGTAGTCTAATAAGGTCCTATTATAAAGGAGGTAGGACTTAGTTCAAATGACTTTTTAGCTGATATACTAATTACGTAGTGTCACTTAGCCGCACATATAGTTGCTTACTGTATTGCAATTCAATAGCCTCACTTACCAAACGATTTCCTGTAAATCATACTTAGTAGCGTAGTGAAGCAGTGTTAAAGATTGTATATCAACAGGTTGATTCCAAAAGCTTTCCCCACTAGGAAATTCGTTCTTAAGTTTTGTAATTAATTCATCTGTTAAACTTAGGTTCTTTTCTTGCATCGCCTTCAGAGTTAATTCCAATATTCCAGTTGGTTTAACGAATTCGTCGTTTTTAGTTTTCGCTTTTTTCTTTTTGCTCCCTTTCTTCTTTGGCTCTTGGGCTGAAAAGCTGTCACCATATTCCTACCCAATATTTAAGTTAGCAACTGTTCTATTATTATACAATTAAAAATATAGGATAAACAGATAACAAACCTGCAACTCTGACTGAAAATCGATAACCGTTTCAACTTCAATGAGCTCACATTCACCCTCACTGTGAGTTTCCGGGGATGAGGGAGGTATTGGCGGCTCATCGCGCAATATCGGTGATCTTGACTTAGCTCTGTCTATAATCTTCTTTGTCTTAACTGCATCAGAGCGACTCCTCTTTTGTTTCAAAACTGTACTCTTGAAAGTTTCAACATCTCCTGCAATTGAAAATTAATTATAAGCAATTTCACAAAGTCTGATTAATGAAAATAAATCTGCGTATCTGCAACTCGATGTACCTAAAAGCTCAATAGTCGTCAATACCGCAAGAACTCTTTTAACTTCGCTAAATGTTGGACGTTTGGTTTGAAAAGGAATTGTTTTAAGCCTAGCATCAGATTTATCTAATGGTGGATTCTGTCCGCCGAATAAAATATTTCGATTGAAGCTGACAGCACGGTAAAATATTAGCTCACACTGGTCTATTTTTTCCTTCCAAGCAGCGAGTAAATCTTGCACATGCTGCAATCGAACAAAGAAGGATTACATCAAAACTACTTAAATGTATTAAAAGGCATGAAGACAAAAACTTGCTTATAGATATTATACCAATGACTCAAATGATTCTAAGATTTTCAAACTTGGTAATACCTGATTAAATGCTTGCTCATTGTATCGTCTCAAACTAGCACCAGCTGATTTTGGATGTGAGCTACCATTCTTCGCATCTCTTGAACCCTGGGCTCCTCCTTGTTTAGCTCTCACTGTGTAACTGTGAAAAGTCTTGTGCAATATTTCCGTTGTCCCTGCGAATAAATAGAACAATATTTCGTCTAATTTAAACTACATACAAAGCATTAAAATCTCTCATACGACTCATACCTTCGAAAAGACCAGCAGCAAAATGACCCCCACTTATCATAAAAATTCCCACCTTGGGACTCCGCGTGACAACTTCCCGCATGTAAGGCAGAACCTTCTCCAATGAATCAGAGTCACGGTGCTATTAAGAGAATTATTTTGATCTCTTAATCATGTAAAACATACCACTTTTAAGAGATTAAAGCAATTCATGTTAAATTACCCATTTCCCCAAGCCAGGAGGCAATACCGCCGCATAAAAAGAAATGACTTGATTAGTTTTAGTTTTGCAGTATATTTTTGAATAATTTTTTGTTATCCGCTCCGTCCTACTCCCCGCAGTAGGTTTTTTCTCATCCAAATCTTCAACAATAACTTTTTCCAAAAGCCTACTCAATGGATTGCTGATTGAAACCGAGTCTTCAGCATCTGAACCGGAAATACTCGACAGTCCATCTATCCAATCGGGAACAATTCACTCATTTACTTGATATTGATACAGTAACAATCAAACCCAATACACTACATTTTAATTTACTAAAACAAATACAGTGCCTTATCGTATCAACTATTTTTATTAAGTTATCTACCCCACCCATCATTTCCTGGAAGTTTTCTTCATTGACAGGTGCCTGGTTATGTGATTTCCTCTTTAAATTATATCGATGCCAATCAAGCCGGAAATGCTGTCGCTGGTCACTCAGAGCCACAAATTTGACATCACAGGTAGTACACATCAGTCCAGCATCTAGTTTTGCTTCTGAAAAAGAGTCACTACCCGAAACATCCGCTTCCTCTTCCGGAACCAACGGGGCATTTTTATCCGAGTCAATATGTTGCAATGAATCAAAACTCGTTTCTTCATCCACGGATGGAATTTCCCCTATATCTTCTCCGTTACCATCGAGGTCTAACAAAGTGGATCCACTGAAAAGCTCTGTAACTTCATTTAGGTGAACTTGGTTGAAGATTTGGAATCTCTGGCTAACTCGGAACGCTGCCATCCCGGAGAAATGCTTATACTTGTAACGTAACTGCTGCAAAAATGAGAAAGTAATTAAAAAAATAGGATCGTAACAATAATAACTAATAAAGTACACGATTGAGAGTAACATACTTCAAAAATTGTTAAAGGTAGCAGAGTATGAACTCAATCAGTAATATGAGCTTGTTGCTGTGGTTAATAAGCTTCTTCCTGGCACTGTTGACAACCAGTTCTTCCCGAAACGGAACCTTCACTGTCAATTAGCGTTCGCCTCTGCAGCTACCATGTGTCCTAAAATGATTTACGAAACGTTTTGACTCTGACGGAGAAACCGGATTTTTTTTTAGCAGTAACTGAACGTTTGCAAAAACTGTTTCGAATAAGCCAATCTCCATAAACTCAGGTAACCCAGGTGTTGTGGTAGGAACAGCATGTGCAAAGTGCAAAAATATTGCTCTTGTCCTACGAATTTTTGAATTTCCCGACAAATATATTCGCAATGCCATAGAAATGTGAACCAACACAACGTTTTTGAGACAGTTGCGGAGGAGGTGATTAATTATCTACAACCTAAATCTACACAATAAACAATAAATACATCAGATTAGATGTAAAGTATAATATGTAGACTGAATTACAAAATATTATTATTAATCAAATATTACTGTCATGCAAGTACTTATATAGTCGTAAAAAACACCTGTAAAAGTGTGTGTGCTGTTCAATGTTTTTGTGTTAAATGTGTATGTGTACCTGTTTTTGTCTAACTTCCATGCATAATTGTAGTCATAATAATATAATAATAGTGTTTTTATAGGTATGAATGCCGACAGTTAAATAAAATAATTTGATAATCAACCGCTGCGCTGCTATCATGAGTACAAAACTTTATGATACAGATACAAACACGAGACAATAAGTATTGCTTTTCTATTATTACTTTTAATTTCATATTTTGTTAAGAGTAGTAATTACATGTTCATGCTGATTGAAGCAGTGTGGAATAATTGAACATTGAAGAGCTCACCATAATTTCACTATATTAAATGCGAAAGACAAAGTAAGGTAATACAAAATGCAAGTGCAAAAGTCAAAAAACTCATGTCAGAAAATACGTAATCTATTTTATAAGTTAAGCAATCTGAGTGTAATCATTAACTTATTTATTTACTTGAGTAGTATTTGTATGGAATTAACAATAGCTGCTGCATTAATACTATTGTGCAAAGCGTGTGAAATCAATAAATATGGTAAGTATTATCATAATCACAGCTACAGTTACAACTGTCAGTAAAACAACGTCAGACCGGGGGTAGAGTGGCCTTAGCATTATGGCAATACTGAAAATGGCAGCCGCAACCATATGTTACTAGTAGTAGTGTAATATTAAGTAGTGCAGGAATTACTAGCTATTAATATTCAAATTATATCTTATCAGAGTTGTCGTCAGGTATAGTCATTACATAAATAAAGTACGCCCAACTATCACCGCAAGTATCGTAAGTGCTGATTATGAAATCTAATAGATCACTGGAACTTGACTTTTAATTAAGCTTATGGACTTTCACAACTACAACGTAGGAAAATGACTAGCCTATCAGGAAACTAAGATTTTTTAATTCCTACATTTTAGAGAATTTTCTAAAAAATTATTGCCTCAATTATTTTAAAAAGGCTAATATTAAATGGAACTAGCAAAAATGACAAATGGTTACATGTTTAGGAGTATTTAACTAGGAATCTTTAGCTATTGTACAAATCGTGGGACTGTGATTTCTGAATCGTATTCTAATTCTTTTTCTTCTTGTCTTTAATTTTGCTTTTAGAGGAAGCAGGTGCTGGTGGAATCATTTCGGTTCCGGAATCCTCCCGGTAGGAATTGATAATTTCTAAGGCGCAGCGCCGAGGGAACCACCCTTTAAGGAAGTCAGAGTCTCCGGAAGATCCTGCACTCACACAAGCGCCGTATAACCAGTACCTGTAGAAAAACATTATGTAGTAAAACTTAAAGGTTTTAAAATATTCCAAAGTGTATTAATATTTATTTAATGCAAACACCGACAACTAACAAAAATTGCAGGTTTATACCCTACTTACTTTTTCCATCGAGTTACTACAATCCTGTCATCTTTTTTCAATGGAATTCGACTTTCATCAGAACAAGGTGGGCGAAACAATGTACCTATTCCCTTAGAAATAGGGCACCACGAACCGCTGTATTCTTCTACTATAACATATTCTTTTGACCTCTTTCGCTTATCATCCTTTTGTTGTAGTTGTTCTAACTTTGTATAATCAGACATTGCAACAAATTAATTTCTTCTAATTACTCAGCGCAAAAAATCTCACAGAGACACTTACTGTCAGTGTGTGTTGGTCACATCCATCTCTCACAGGCCAAGTGATACCATCCCCTATTGGCTCACATGAAGTATTCATTACGAGCTTGAAGTTTTCTTTCCAACCTAAGTTATACGGATAAACAAATTCCGGCAGGTCAGTAAACTTTTTGCGACGGTATTCAGCTTTCTCAATAATCCAATCTTCTATCCCAGTTTGATTTTTGAATACAATTTTGAGCTGTAAAATTTTAATAGATAAATTATTAGCTTCTTCTTTAGATACAACTAGTTTTGCTAAAGTATATGCTTTGCTTTTTAAACGTTTAATTAAACAACTTAAAGGTGTTTACGTACTTGATAGTAGAGTAAAACACCCACTCCTAGAACAACTCCTACAGCGCATCCAATGCTAAATAGAACCCAAACAAGCCCGTAGACTCCAAGATACACGATAGGGACATTTTCCTTGTAATAAAGGTAGTAGGACTACAACCCAACACAACGAATTAGTTTACTAAGTACAATATGCATCCAAACATTTTCAGGAAAAGCAGAGGAAAACACATACCCTGTAAATTGCTCGATAAAGAGAACATGATAATATTACTGCTGCCTGACTACATCCGATGACGGCAAATATTAGGAAACTAACAAAATGTGCGTGATTTCTGTGTCCCACGCAATTATTAATCCAGGGACAATGGTGATCCATTTTCATAACACAACGGCCACCTGAAAAGTAAAACCGGATTAAAAGCAACTACCAAAGACAACCCATAAATAAATAAATGATACAAAGCCAATATGACCAGTTACATTTTCGACAATGGTGAGCTCTGGGCGCCTTATACCCCTTACAAGATCCGCAATACTGCATTTTATTGTTATCTGCAGCCTTTTGCTACTCAAATCATACAAACGACTGATTAGTATTCATTGCAACTGCATCCTGGGAATAATAACACAATCCAAACTATAAACACGTGTAATATGCATAATCTACCATATAAAACTTACAGGAACCCATTCCAAAGGGACATATCCCGGACCTATTGTCAATGCCGAAAAAAAATTGTACATAACTAAGCCACTGGAACAGAGAAATGATGTAAGGCAGATCAGACCACCAAGACTTTCTGCCGGAGGCCACCACATCAGCGAACAGTAAATGGTTGACAACGTTATTGTCTTCACCAGCACTGCAAACAGAAACCAATTCAAACAACTCCAAAACCTCCATCAAACAAAACTATCACGATAAAACAAGCGGAAATAATCCTATAACACGTACACCTCCACAACAAACAAATCCCAACTTACGCATCGTGGCAATAGGCCCGAAGTGTATCATCCGAGCCATCAGTTCTTTCAACGTATTCATCTTGATACCGGTCTTACTAATTCTTCAAACGATGTCCCACTATTACATATATCTGTCTGTTTTTAGGAAACGATCCACGACTAAATGGTAAAATTCACGTCCGCTCGGAACATTTATTTTAACATCAAAGACGCTTCAGATCACTGTACTCCAGCAATAATCCCGATCTCTGACTAGAGCAATTACAAACGTCCACCATGAAAGAGTCACCTACAAAATAAAGCAATCATGAGTCACGAATAGTCTTATACATCTTTACCACAGTTCCCTCTAATCATGTTATCCTTTCCCTCATTACATTTCAAGAATCCTCACCATTCGGTTCATATTCCTCCCAACTTATCCTAAAGGTCAAGTATACGAATTTTTCTCATTTAATATCCTCATATTATTACTACTTTCATAAACTTAATTAAACCTGGTAAGTATCTGTAAAGTCAGGAGATGCACTCATACAAGCTAGATTTTGTAGACAATGTTTACGATTCAATGAATTTGTAATTTTTGAATAATTGTACGTTACCAAAACAATGTAAATGACCAAAACTTCAAATTTACCTGAAACAAGATCACGATTTTTTATATAATTATTATACACAATTTCCTTCCCTTACATGTTCCTTTTTCAACCACCATTCAATAAGACTGAAATCAATGAGCAAAATGTATGGAAACGTAAGACTGAGGTGAGCTGACAGAGCTGAGGATTATTCCAACTGAAAATCTATTGACAGAGATAGGGAGACAGAAAGCACGGAAGCCTGAGCATATGAGAATTACTTACATGAGAGCAGGGCACAGGCACTTCACGACGTTCAATGAGCATTGCTTTATTTATTGAGCTTCTGCTTGAGCTTATAGGATGAGCGCATAGAATGAAAAATCCAGCTAATATGGAATTTCCCGCTGTCGTACCATTGAGCTTATTAAGGTGTTGTCAAAGGATAATCGCTTTCAAAATATTTCATAATCAAAAGTTCAAAAAGGGTTGACCTAATAATTGTTAGTATAAATATTTAATAAAGTTCTGGGGATGCCAAAATATTTTTCGGTGCCCAAAAAATGCTTATAAAAATTATTGTCTGCGGAAGGTGTACGTAATGGTAGTGGAAAGTTGCAATTTACAGTATGTAGCTCTTAGCTCTCACCTGTTACGAAGTTTCAAGAAAAGAATAATTTTTATTATTATTAAAAAAAAATTGTAGAACCAATTAAAAAATCCTAAATTATCCATGGCCTCAATAATAATCGAATGCGGATAAGGATGTAATTTATTTAATCACAGAGTGAGTACAAGTGTTACATCGAGTGTAGTTAATTCATAGGGAGGCTGTGGATAATTACTAATTTTTTATCATGGGTTCCCCGTTACTAAAATATTTTGCTGAAACTTGGCAGGTGTTGCAATTTCTTCCTAAATCTGTTTTTAAAAGACTTCGTAATGAATTATTTTTGTACTTTGAATCTCCGTTAATACTCTTGCTATAGGGGCTTCATGCTTATTCTATAATGAGATGCGTTGGTGTTCCACAGTGGAACTTGCCAAATATTTGTCTATAAGAAGGGGAAAGCGATCATTTTTAGCATTTTCGCAGGCTACTGATATAATAAAAATGTACAAAAAAAATTGGATGTGATACTAGCAAGTGATCATGTGAGAATGTTTTCTCAACGTGGATAGAATTGGTGAAAGCGAGGAAGTTTCGTATTATAGTACAGAGTATATGAGTCAGTCAAAGTGAAAGTACCTTTCTTTCAAACATTCACATTGAGGATAAAAATGAGAATATACATAAATTCTCATTTGGAGATACGTATATAATTTTATAGTGCTCTAGTCCTACTGAATTATATCGCTCAGTTTGGGCTGTCGGAAACAGTTCAATTTGTAGTAATGCATGAAAGTATGCACTTGTATAATAAACATACAAATGGCTACAAGATGAACTTAAATGCTCATATATTGAATTGGGACGTATTAATAGTCTGGGGATGTTTGATGTACTACATTTGGTATTTGCTGTTATGGGTCATGGCTTTATAATTTATAAGTTGTAATAATTGTAAACTTAAGTTATAAACTATTTATTAATAAGTTAAAATAAATAGTTTTTGATATATTTTGTAATAAGTACTACTGTGAAATGTAGTAAATAAAATATAATAACACAATATATACATAAAAAGTATACAAAACAATCTGGGTGAATCTTTATTTCATTTCAGGTTCACGGTCAACCAGTATTAAACAAACATCATGGTAAAAAATACTAGTATTGTCTAACCTACAGATGAGTGTTATCACATCATTCACATCCTGCAAAAAGGAATTGTTTTGAAACTGTAAAGCTAATGTGAAAAAAACTGCTTGCATGTAAATATAGTGCATCCTACTGCTATAGTGCTGTACATTCTCAGGGCACTGACAAAAAGTGTCAGTTAATTCACATTTTAAAAACTTAAGATTCCTTTTACTCTGACTTACAATTAGATGGAAAACTTGGAGAAAGTGATGACGGTTGTACAAATAAGCATAAAATAATAGTATTACTCGGAAATGTAGTTTTTTATGGCAAAACGAATTAAATACGTCGCCTGTTCCTGCCTTCCTGCTATTGAAATTAGAATTAGATACAAAGCTTTGTCTGGAAAACGGAAGTTTACTTACAAAGCAGAGCCATTTTAAAAAGATTTGGTACAAGTAATTCTAAATGTGATTCGAAAGAATTCAGTCCTTTTTCAGAAGCAACAAAGCATAGTGTTAGTGACCCCAAATCGATTCTTTATTATTATGGAGGTATGGTATTGAATAAGGCTACAAATAGCTATTTGAACATTGTTCATTATCCAATCACAGGGTAGTTGTCTCCCCCCCCTAACCCCCCCCCTTTGCTCTGTCGCTCTAAAATTATGAACGAACATATAGGTTAATTCACTCGAGAAAATGGATGAGTTATGTTTTTTAACCACTACTAGGTGTTATCTTCGTGTAGATAATCTACCCTACTGAATCTGTGAATATTGGGGTGCAGTAAGTTGTGTAGGTGAAAGCCTGCTGGGATTGGAACGAAGATTCGTTGATTACGCAAAATATCAGCAAATCCTTGTTTCTCAGTAATGCATAATAGTGGAGTATATTGCCCGTAAGCATATATGCAGATACCTCACGAGACTAGAGACCTCGTGTTAAAAATCTATAAAGTTTGTATGAGGAGGTTCAATTAATTAAACAAATATTGGCTGCCGGCTCTCAACGGAATACATGTTTTCCAAGCATGTCGACAGCGTGAATTAAATAAGAATCACGTTTCATATCACGCTTATCTTGTAAAGTTTATTAACTCCCCTTATATGTATTCCTGTTTGTATTAATCAGGCTAACTGCTCAATTTCAAAATGACTCTATACATACCGGCTCAATGATTCATTCACGCATAATGTTGATTCCAGTAGGTTTTTTTGTGCATAGGAAGAATACATTTGTATATCTATTCCTTTTAGTCGTTTTGAACTTTGCCTTCATTCAAATCGGCTGAAATGGGAAGAAAGACCTTATGAGTCTGATGATCTGGTGTAAATGAGTGTTTGCATACGAGTATCTATTTTTTTTGCAACGAAGATAGTTTCTGTCCTATATGTGTTCTAATTTTTAATCATTAAAATTACAAAGTTTGCATACCGTCCAGGAGTCTCCGTCTGTATGTCAAAAATAATAATTATACTCCTTTGCTGATTGTAATTTACGACCTCATTTTGTGGAGCTACGGGTCACTTTATTTATTTCTGATGCAATAATTCCAAACCTTCAGCCTTGCTGCCGCTGGGACATTAAATCGTGACCGATTTAAGAGCATTTAAATAGTTTCGCTTAAAAATGTAAGATTGCAAAGTGCAATAAATTAGATATTCTAGTTTCTAGATGTGCGCTTTTATTTTGGGCCCACGAAAAAATACTGTTCCCTTGGATTTTGTGCCTCTTGTGTAGGTAGATACCCTGAACGACTACAGATAGTACAGACATACCCCGTGTTTAATATTTCCCTCATTCATTTTGTAGATATATCTTGTTTGTAAGTTGTATGCAATCATTTGTGCGATTTGTGTAGTCCTTGATCTTAATCGTATTGGGTAAACATAATTTGAAAACGTACATACAGATCTACTACAAATACATATAGGTGAGGTCTGAATGACAGATTTCAATTATATTATCAGAGAATCGCACAGAAGATAATGATATGGTTGATGATAACTGGAAATGGAAATGCGGCACGCTCGTTCAATATTTTCAGGCACTCAAAATAATCTACTGATGTACCTATATCTAGAATTTCAACTCTTATTTTTAGCAATGGATTCACTACGTAATCATTCTTGTAGATTATATTTTGTCACGTGCACTAAACATTTACATTCAGAAAGACCCCTTTACGCTACAAAATTGTAGCTGATCACAGTCAGATGACAAAATCATAAGGTTTCACTTGCTAGGAACTCATGTTACTCCAGATATACTAATAAGTCGTCACCTCATCAATCTGGTATTTGTGCAGTGATCAAGCTCAAATAACCGGTATTGCTCCAAACTGTTTATTTTTACATTTTACATAAATTGATTCAACAAACGTACACATGAGAGCTGAAAAGTATATATAAAATATTATTATACGGTTTCATTGAAGCAGAAAAAAACACTGTTTAATTTAGGCTTCCAGTACCTTCTGTTTCCTATAAACGTAATAGATAAAGTGTGTTTTTTGTTGAGTGTCAAGTGACGTCCACTTATGCACACAAAAAATCTTTATCTTTTCAAAACCCAGCAATTTATGTGGTATCGAGTCTAATAGTCCTCTGCGTATATTCAGATTGTCGATTATACGGCGTCACATGCAAGCATAAAATGAAGTGCTTCCCTGATCGGGAAGCACTCTCTGATATGAAGTAGTAAGACCATTTAACATTTAACAGGCTTATGCATAACTACTACTTGACGCAAGCTATAGGAAAGTTTTCCAAATAAATTGAGGTCGGAAGTCGGAACGCAATTTTCCAGCGAAAATCTGACACTGATAATTGTGAGCGCCATAAAAATACATAAAAACACTGAAATTGCACTCGCCGGTCTGTCTAATTGTGAAATAAATTCAAGAGAAATATCTCCATAAACAAGCTAAAGGTTAAAGCCCAATAGTTTCCATTTCCATATGAATCTAAAGGACAAATATGGCATCAGTGATGTCACATCACTCAAAAAACGAATCCTTCTCCTGCTCCAACAATTTTATCTCCTCCGGAGAATTTTATCATACTTTCCACACAAGCCTCAAGCCTATATACTAGAACTCATAAAAAATAAATGCCCGCTCGCCCCACACCAATTGAGATTCGAACTCATCTCTAATTAAAAGATTACAAATTATATTCCACCCTACATACTACAGCAACATATAACTATAATACGAGTAATATAAAAGCTGCAATGTAAATCAGGCCCGAGCCAACCTCACAAAAGCCAGTAGGTGATATCTGAGATCGGAATTTACAAAAACATTTCAACCTATTTACATTAGGCACTCTCCAAATCAGATAAACTTAAGGATCTCCATAAGTCTCATTAAGCCCCAATGTTTCCAACTGCATAATTGTTCTATTGTTATCCTATCGAGTATCCATAATTCCAGACACACAATAGTACTTACACAGAAGAGCCAGACAAGAGCCAAGCACTGACAAGTTGCAAACTATCTTTAAGAGCCGGCTCCCTGTTTCCATGCCAGAACCACACAGATGCCTAAAGCCTAAATATAAAGACAAGCCAAAAGTCGAAAAGTCAAGTTTGCACATACAAATACATAATTATATCATATTACTTACTACTACATATGTATACTACTTTAGCATCACATTATGCATTAAATTTTTGCAATGCTGATATTTCCCTTGAACCAAAACAACCTTCCATATATATTTTCAAGGTTCACTGGGTGTATACGGGTACGGACCAGGTACGCATGTACCTTCTTGTACTATTCCTATAAAAAAACTGGTTTATTACACTGCACGTCTCCCGGTCCCAATAAAAACGTGTGCGAAACTGTACTAAGCTTCCAATTAACTCCAGACGTACATAAGCAACCCTTTGATAATTTCTGAGTTACATAACAATAGAGGTAGATTTTTTTATTTCCAAGTAACAAAAAATGAGAGATGCAACGTTATATACGACTCCTGCAGACAAAGACCAATGGAACAAAAAAACCCGGTAATATTCCCCTAGGTAAGGGTATAGTTATATAAAAGTGTATGATTGATTTCAGAGCGAGCCGAGCCGAGTAAAGCCGAGTGAAGCAGTGAACTTACAGCTATTAGGCTTATGACAGCCTTGCCTTGCACAAGGTTTAAGGATTAGAGTAAGTACGTTGAAAGAAATGAGCCATAAAAAGTGGAATCTGTGTCTCTATGCACGTCATGTGTTACTAAAGCAGGTAAGGTAGGAAAGTTGTAATATTATATACCTATATTTATTTTAATTATTATTGTACATTGTGCAATGCTATACTATAATCGATTAATTTTTTAAATATTTTTATAATCTATTTATAGACATTTTGAAGACTATATACTAGACGTATAGTAACTCTCTGGTTTCAGTCCGTGTGTGGTGGTCCTGAAGGCCACGAGTCTTCCCAACTTGTTACATACAATTTGAGATGTAAGTGATTTGAGGGATGTCCGTGGATAATATATTGTCCAGGAATAATGATGGTTGAGAGTTTTGAGAGATATTTATTTAATTGACTATTGACTATATATTTACAGGATTGTATTTGTATACACTTTCACAGAGTTAACAGTTGAGCATTGAAGGGCTGTGCTGGTGGAGATTCTGGTTTGTGTACCTTTCTAAATAACTTAATTATGGATATAAGTGTACTATAAGTGATTGGGTTTGACTGCATCTGCACATATAGTGGACGCGTGAGTGTATTTCTTTTAAATATTATTTTTCAAAAGTACTGTGAATGTGGCTATGTGTCATTTGGGAGCGATGGGGCTCTGCTATGTATGTAAGTATATGTAAGTGAGGGGTAAAGTATTTTACTGATTTATTATGTGTGGTGACTGAAGCAGTGTAGTAACTGTAAGGGTCTGAATAACATTTACTGAAGTTATCTCTATATTGAGTAGGCTTAAATGTGTGTAGAGGGTGATTGTGGTGATTGGTGATTACTCTTTCGCCTTTAGTCTTGATGGTGCTCATTCCAATCTCGGACGGTGATGATCTCGGTTGTTGCGTAAACTGAAGAGGAAGTATAGTTTCGAAGTGGATTGCCTGTGCAGCGATTGAGGAGTCATTGGGGATTTGAAAAAATATCAAGATCGGTGTTTTAAATTGTCGCATTGATTTCACAATCACCGGCTTTTAAAGGAGCGAAGACGAGGAGGGATAGGAAGTAAAGGGATGTGAACGGGGGAGCACAGCACATCTAGTCAGTGGTAACTGTGGGACACACTTGGATTCTCCGTGAAAACATTATTTAATTTCAACCGCATGCAGAGGGCTTGCAGAAACCTGTTTTCGATGAAAGGAGCACGGATTAACGTTTACTTTGGTCCTATCGTCAGCAGACAAACTAGAATTTTACTATCGACTTTATTAAATTTTGGCCCAATTAAAAATATATTTTGTGTGGCCAAATTAAATTTCCATTCGGAACGTGTCTCGTTTGAGAGTTAAATTTGGAGAGAGAAGTCCCTGGTGGTGATCATAAAATCGAAGGATATTAAAATGAGCGACAAGAGTAACCCCTTTGGACGGTATGGGTCGAACGGTGAGACCAAGTCGGACACGACTTCTGACCAGGCTGACCTAAGAGCGGCGTGGGTAGAAGACGTTAATGAAGGTTTTATTAGCCAAATTCGACAACAGTCACAAAATACGGATGGACCGATTCAAGCTAACTTTGTACTTCCAAGATCTCGAAGGAGGTATTGATTGGGATTTTGAATTTGAGACATTACTGATTATTTGGATTGGCTGTGGATACTTGTGAAAGGATATAACTGAATTTGGGTGATTATGGATTTTTTAGACCGTTAATGAGAACTAAGTCCGAAAGCGATTTCCAGGCTCTGATGGATGAAGAAATGGATGTGGAGGAAATGCGAGACAAACTTATTAGACGATATGGGAAAGGGAAGGGATTTCAATTGAAAAGCGTACCGAAATTAGACCATAAACAGAAAATAGCTCTAGTTGCTATTGCGTTAGTGGACTTTACTAGCTTTTGTGCTATGGCTATTTTGGCTCCGTTTTATCCTAGTGAGGTGAGAGGAATGAGTGGATAATATTTTACAGTAATTTGAACCTGGCAGAACGTAATTTTGTTTAACAGTAGCAATAATTAGTGTGTTTTTACCTTTAGGCATCTTTAAAAGGAGTTCCAACTTCAGTTTCTGGCTTCGTTTTTAGTGTGTACGCGTTAGTTGTCTTCCTTGCTTCACCTCTAATGGGAGTTGTTGTGAGTAATTTTTTGGAAAATCCTTCAATTTGTATTGTTACATCGTCGAATAATTGGTGTGCCAATGGTGCTGACAGCTAACTATAATTTGTAATGAATTTTGGCGTCATTAGGTAACTCATGTTGGCCCTAAATTCATGCTGATTGTTGGAGTTGTACTGGGTGGATGTTGCAATATTTTATTTGGGTAAGGCGTAACGTTGACGAAATTAATTTGATGGGGATTCTAAAATAGCGCAATGCAATTGGTAATTTTAAAATCTTTTTCCAGATTATTAGATCGAGTGGACGACATGATGATTTTTATCACTTACTGCTTCCTGGTTCGAATATTCGAAGCTCTTGGAGCTGCAATGATTTCTACATCTTGTTATACTTTTGTCGCTCAAATATTTCCCGATAACATCGGAAGTGTCTTGGTATGTTTTTCAAAATGTATAAAGGCTAATGTACAAAATGCGTATCATAGATATTACTCAATTTACAGTAATGATTGATGAGGAAATGAGGATGCATACTATATGCACTATTTTATATGTATCTACTTGGGCACAGCCGTGAGCTAATTATTGTATTCTTATTTTTATAGGGCATTCTAGAAATTTTTGTCGGACTTGGTTTAAGTGTGGGACCTGCTATCGGAGGTTTACTTTATGATGTAAGATAAGAATCCGACGCAGACGATTTTTTCTTAGCATGTTTGATTTTTTCCAGTAATTGTTAATAAAGCACTACTAACCTTCTGACCTGATCTTTATGATTCTAGTGGGGTGGCTACGGCCTTCCGTTTTACAGTCTAGGAGTGGTCATGCTCATAACTATTCCTATGAATATGTACCTGTTACCCTCCAGTGACTTCGAAAATTACTCTCCACCAGCAGTGGGAACGTGGAAATTGATTAAATTACCCCCTGTAATCGTTGTTTGTGCTGTTATCGTTGTCGTATCAAATACTTGGGGTTTCTTGGATCCTACACTAGAACCTCATCTTCGTGAGGTATGCTTCATATTAAGATGCTTGTTATGTTTTCTGTAACATAATTTATGTTTATTACGGGGAATCAATTTCTCAATAGTTTTGTTCTTACGAATTTTGTTGAGGTACGGATTGCTCAGGTTTATCTGTAATTGTGAAACTATCGACTTGATTATGCTGTGAATTATTTTGGCTTTGAAGGAAGATACTTAAATTACCATAAAATGTACAATGTAAACTAAAAAGCGAGTACCATAATTGCAGCTAATTAAATTATTGTTTTACAGTTCGATTTATCTGCAAAACAACTAGGGTTGTTCTTCCTTCTCAGCTCAATGTTGTATGCATTGTCGAGTCCGTTATGGGGTTATATAGCCGATAAGATGTATCACACTTGGATATTAATGGTCATTGGTTTAATGTGTTCTGCTGTCGGATTACTATTATTGGGGCCGTCACCACTAATCGAACTGCCCAAGTAAGTCTCCATAATCCTATCAAAAAAGATTGGGGAATTAATCTCTTTTGTGATTCTTAAGACGTGTACTTGTTTTATTTTGCAGTACGATCTGGCTCAACGTTGTAGCGTTGATCATCCTGGGTACTTCTGTCTCAATGGCTTTACTCCCAACTTTTGAAGCTTTGTTGGATTTTGCTGTGTAAATGCATAAAAAAAATTTGGTTGCACTTTAATAAGGATTTTCATTTTTGAATACATATTAACACTAATTTTGTTTATAGTGAGGGTGGATACAGCGATGACTTGTCAACGTACGGAGTGATAGCCGGAATCTGGTCATCTATGTATTCCTTAGGGTAAGAATTTATCTAATACTCTCTTGAATTATTTTTTCCCGGTTTAGTTTGCGTCTTCAAGAATGTTGTGAATATATAATTTTTGAATTTACAGTGAGGTAATTGGACCATCTTTAGGAGGCTTCTTGCTTGAAAATTATGGCTTTCCTGTTTGTTCAACCGTTATGGCTGCTATGTGCGCTGTCACGGTAAGTCGTAATAATCGTTTATACTGATTCTAACAATTACAAATACATTTTGCAGTTAATTAGTCTTTAAAATTGTTTGATTGTTGTATATCGTCATTGCAGTCCGTTGTGGTACTTCTATACTTCTTATCTTTCCACCCAAAATCTGAAATAAGTAGTTCTGCGAAATCAAAAGAGAAAATAACAGAAGCGTCGGATAGTGGGATCAGTGAGAATTGTCGCACTTCCGCATCTTCCTCCTCATCCTCTCTGAGTGCTCAATACTTGGCACATGTTAACGAGAACACTCCGTTACTCTCTAGAAGTCTGAACAATAGTACCTCTGACGATGCTTTTTCAAATAAACTAATGACAAATTCAACCATTTCAACCGGGAAAAACACGAGTCCCGTGGAAGTCCCGAACATGCCAGAATCTGAATCGTTTGATTATAGCTATAGCTATCCTAAGGTTTTAAAATCTGTATGTGTGACTGAATTCGGTGCTTGTGAAGTTTGAAACCCTTAGTCATGTAGTGCTTATATTTTGTCAATGAAATCGTAGTGATGTGAATGTGAATATGACTTCAGCAGCTTTTGTGTGCACATACTTATGTACTTGGTTTTTAGAAATGCTAAAGGCAAGCGTAAACAAATGTACCTACATTATATAAATGTTACATGAATTGATTCATTGGGGTAACAGAAGACACATGTTGGTACCTTAACTCGAGACTGTTTTTCTGCGTCGATTTAAGAATCGTTGTGAGAAAATATTTTAGAAAATGCGTACGTCAGATATTATATATTTATAATATGTATTATAAATCTATTTCACAATTTTTGCTTTGCAACAAATAAATCATCTATTTGTAATAGTCACAAAAGTGAACATTGTTGCCAGCTCAAGGTTTTGATGTTGTACTAAAAGCATCATCCTACATTTTTACAACTCTATTTTTATTTGCCATTTGTTGGTCAGAGCCACGGTAAACTAAGCAATTATTATTATTTCTCGTGGTTACTTTACTACTTTATTTTGATTCTTTGTTATCTATAATGTAATATTGAGTAACTTTATCGTAGAATGAAACCGAATAGAATAAAATTCTCGAATTAAAATGTTAAAAGATACTTTTGTATTTCATGCATTTCAGGGTGTCTTGGTAAGTCATTAATAATACAGTCGTAAATAATAAATACGCATTCAAATAATGTCACACTTTTTGCCTAGTTCTTTCTAATTTTCATACGTCTTAAAAAGTGATGCAGCTGAAGTCCAGACCTATTTTGGCAGATCTACACACCAATCACTTGATCTCATCAATTTAACAACATTAGTGTTGAATCTAAGTGTTGTGTTCGGACATAGTTTAGTAAATTATGATGGGATGTAAGTATTTAGCAAAGCATTTGCTGATGCAATATATACGCCATGGAATTTTACTGAGCTTGAGAAACTCAAGAGTGAACTGGAATAATTGCATGTGGCAATACAAACATTACACGAGTCTCTGCTGATACTGAGGCTGCAGAGTTGAAAAATAGATATAAAGTACTAAATGAAACATTTATGTACTAATAATAATTATTACTTCATAGATGTTTTTACAGTGATTAGTGAATCTGTTTGTACAATGGTAGTTTGGAGCACACCCTAAATTAATCGGGGTTGTCTAGAAACTAGCTTCATATTTCTGTCAATAATTGCATGCATTACGAAACCATTTACCAGAATACCAGTAGAAGCACACTACTGAATGCTTATATGCTGACGAACGCTGATTATCATGGCCACATACAAATTAATATTTCAATGAAGAAACTCTCATGAATAATAATTGTTTCCACAGCAAATCATCAAATTTAGTATGTTGTATAAGTAGTTTAATATGTAACTAATTTTTATGAACTAAAAAGAACTTTGCTATGTTTCCCCCTATTTCTGGAGGCCACAACGTATAATTAGTAGTATACAGATCAGATAACTGGAAACCTAAATCCCGAAAATCTTAATTCAGGTTTCCACATTACAGATAATTAACGATTTTAGAATTTAACGAATTCTCATAATATATCCTCATTATTCAGACATAAACTAACGGAATTAAAAAGGTTCTAGTTTTTAACATAACATAACTTTAACTGAATAGATCAACTTCAACTAACAAGCAGGCGGCAAAAAATATAGTAATCATGATTTTTCCTTTAGAATGGTGCCGTTTTCCAATTTAAGCTGAATCCACCCTTCAATGGCAAATTCAAGTTGTCCAGTACAAGTATTTTGTGCTGTGAATATTTAAAATGTCCATTAAAATTCAAATCAATAAGTTACCAACTCATACATTTTTTTACAAATAAATGGTAAAAATACCTCTGAGTTATACGAAAATTTGAAATCGATGTTATTCAGTACCGCTGAAACAACTTTACCACGAATACCCCTGACCTGAATGGAACCTAAAATCATGTCTGCTTCATATCCGTACCGATCTTCCGCCATACGTAGGTTGTTATTTGAAGCAGTCATATTATACTGATTGTAGTTCCCTGTTGTGTACGGCACTGTGGAAATAAATGATTATTTTTAGTTTTTGGGAGTTTCCCGAACGCTAGAAAATATTTTAAAAATCAGAAAAAATTACAATTTGACACGCCATCATCCCAGTAAAACACCCCGGAAGCATTTCCTGCTTTGGAGAGATATACATTGATTTCGAATTGGTTCTTCCGGCTGTAACCAAAAATGATCATACAGTATCAGTATCTAAAAATATATTATAGAACGCCAAATTTAATGCCAATTTATATCTGTACCTTTCCACGGTTGTTTGCCCGGGTTTCTGCCCCACAATAATACTTCCACCACGAACAAAAATTGGAATTGAGTTGTTTGGAACCTTCGCTGAATATCCTTCGCCGACGGAATCCGTGGAAACATTTTGAAAGTAGTAAGAGTACCAGTAACCACTGGGTAAGTACACATCCAGGCTACTGTCCGTGAAATCGGGGGTCAAAATAGGGGCAATAAGGATGGAGTGGCCAAGCATAAACTGGTTTTGTATTACAAATGTATTGCTGTCTTTAGGAAACCTAAAAATTAAGGATCCAGGTTACTACTGATTATACTGCACTATGACCTACAGCAACCTTCCCATAAGAATACAATTTTATTACATGACATTTTTATAACTTACTCATAAAACATCGGACGAGCAACTGGCTCCCCAGTTCTGTGTGCGTGAACAAACAAGGAGTAAATGTAAGGAAGGAGGTAGTAACGCGCTTTCAAAGTCTCTTTGGTGGCGTCGATCACTTCCTGTCCCAAGGAAGCTGGATCCTGAGGCTAAATTATGAAACGAAGGGGTTCAAAGTCTTGTTTTTTCTGTATGCATTTAATTATTATTTATTATAATAAAAATATTACGATTCCATCATCGGTGTTATGGTTCCTCATGAACGGATAAAAGGCTCCTAGCTGCTGCCACCGCTTGCATAGGTCCTTGGTTGTGTTCCCATTGAAGCCACAAATATCGGCTCCCACCATAGGAATCCCAAAAAGTCCATAGTTCAAAATCTGAGGAATTGACTGCTTCAAGTCGGTCCATGTAGAAAAAACATCACCCGTCCAACTACCGCCATAATGTCCTTGACCAGGGAAACTTGACCGTGATATAACGAAAGGTCTCGTGGATGTAATATCTCCAAGTGCCCTAAAAAACGATAAAACTATTTACTTGTAGTATTTTTCAGGACTAGAATAATTCTTTACAACATACTGTTTTGCATTTACTTGTAAGTCGCAACCGATTCTTGTAATCCATAAAGATTGTGGAGATTGTAATGAACTCCACCGTATTGCTGAGCAGACATGCAAACAGTTTTGTAATACAGCTTTCCACCATCAACATGGGGGGTGTACGGAGGATGATCCAACGTTGAGTTAGCTGGACAACCGTCTTTCTCGCCGTCCCAAAAATTTGAGGGTTCATTCATATCCTTCAAATAAAAATTTTAACGCCCACACTGTAAGTACTTAAATCGTGCAAGATTTCATAAAAATTAAGATGGTATCAATATTTCTTACAATCCAAGCGCCGTCAATTGGCACTTTGTTCCGAAATTTATCAATTTGTGTCATCCAATAATGCGTCACATTTGGATGAGAAAAATCTGGCCAAGCCGTGCTCACACGATTCCACACTTTTCCCACAAATGGATTTCCCAAATGATTTTTCACAAAAATATCAGCCGCAATTCCTTCGTCATATGGCGGGTAACTTCCTGTAAAAAATAATTTTTGATTAGAAAAAAATCCTTTAAACTATGCATTAGTATAATTTAACACCGACATGGTCATACCTGATGATTCACCAGCACTCACACCCGGGTCGATAAGAGGTATATAGTGCATACCCCTCTAAAATCATACAAATTGAAAAACTTTAGCAAAATGCAATACATTGAGATAATTAATACTCGATGCAATCCATATAAACATACATCATGAAGTGATTTGACGAACTCCGGAAGTCCTTTGAAATTGGTTGGGTCATACGTGAAATCGTTTCGGTTGTTCATATAATCCAAGTCGTTCCACTGAACGTCCTACAATGAGTGGAGATAAAAAAAATTTGCCAAATAATTATACAAACAGATATTGAGAGATAATCCGGACTGGAATTACATTTTAAAGACTTCGGCGAAAATCGCTCGAACTTTCTTTTTCTTACCACAGGGATTCCAGCCTTAATGTTATTTTCTAAAATCTGAGCAGTGTGATTCAATGAGTTGTAATTAAACCGACACAGATGAAATCCTAATGACCAGTAGGGAGGCAAAAAAGGTTTCCCAATCACATTCGTATACTGCCGTATCACATCTGCAGGGGTCGGGCCAACGAAAATTCTAAAATCTAGTATGCCACCAATCGTTCGAAAGGTTGCTGCCACTGACCCGGCATGCTGCTGAAGAATAACCTCTGCAAAGAAAAGATATTCTTCCTTTTATAATAATTCTACAGAAAGGTCAATTTCCATCAGTAAAGAACGCTGAAATCTCACCCATCGCATTGCTATTTAATAGTAAAATTCCATGAGATTCTCCGTTTTGATTGACTGCTAAGACGAAAGGATGACTTGAGTAGAGATTCGTCTGAAAATTCAAATGAAGAAATTTTATCAACTGCTCAGGTATTTTCATTTACAAATAATAATACGTGAATGAACTCCTACATTTTCCCTCGGAGCCACGTCATGATTGAAAATCACAGTTCGGCTCCAATCGGAACTTCTCCCTAGAGTATCTATAACTTCCCCAAGTCCGTATACAAATTGAGTGTTTAATATTGTGGTTAGTTCCAAAAACTGGTCATTGAAGACGATAGGGGCGAAACCGGTATCGAATCTAAACAAAAATAACAACCAATAAAATCTTTACATAAAAACCCCAAAATTATACCAGATCACACTCAATCCATCAACTCGCAGCGTCCTACAGTCTTCGTAACTCACAGAGCATGGTATCCACTTTTTCTTGTCACTTGAATTCCCATTGGACTTTCCTTAACAACATAATTGATTTTTTTTGGCGTGGCTTCTGGAGCCTTGTAGTCAAAAGGCACCTCAAATCTGGATTGTTTGGGGTCATATATCTACAGAGACAGAAATGACATTTTATAATTTCTAGAACCATTGAGAATTCTTATAGTTACAAATTAAGCCAAAACAAAAATAATTATTATAATTTTATTACCTTAACCCGGACAGCATTTTCAGTCTCATAGTAAACGTTAACTTGTAGTTCAGTCACCGGATCCGGGTAGGGGGAAGGGAAAGTACTCTGAAGATTTGCTTGACCGCTCCGGCCAAATGAGGTCTCGTTGAGACCAGTCCAAGTGTAGTAGGAAAATTCGGGGGGAAAGTAACACCAAGGAGCTGGAGAATCCGGACCCAGTGCCACCCAACAACATCCCCGAGCCAGGCATGCTTCTTCGGATGCTTTCCCAGCGTCGGGAAAGCAGTCAAATTTCCCGTAGCCAGTTGGTAAAAGGCACTGATTACTAATACTGCTGTTTAACTCATTACTGGAATTTTGAAGAGAATGCAAACTTTCTTGTTGCCTTCGCTGTAGTAAATAATAAAAACATCAATAGAGACTTATTAAATATACCTATGGCTTTAGGCTAGCCAGTTATTTTTGGAAATTAGCTTAACATTATATTTAGCTCATAGGAAGTAGGAGTAAAAAAGAAAGTTATGAATTCATTTGTACAAATAATACTACCTTTGCAATAGAGGCGTCCAGGAAGTCATCCACTAAAAAATACACGGTCGTGAGCACAACGCAAGTGAAGAGAGTATAAAAAGTATATCGGAGTACAAATGCCCAATTATTTTTTCGGGATCTCTTCGGTATTAAGAAAAGTTCCTGGTCATCTTCAAATCCTTCGAATTGTCCGTCAAATAAATGCTTGTCACAGTCGTCCTCATGAGGAACTTCACCGGCTTCATTCACCCCATCATCCACGACCTTCGTCTCTCGAGACCCCGGGAAGACTTTCATTTTAACCACTACCGGGACACTCATTATTATTAAATTAATTTAATGACAGTACAAAAATAGTATTTCTTCCCGTTCCAGTTGCTGGTAAGTCTTGGGTGTGGGCATTCATGCAATTAACGCCGGGCACATGACAGAATATACCGTGCACATAAGACAGTACGGAAATGAGGAGGATTAATTAAGTTCAGTAAGTACTCCCAACTTGACTCTAGTCCATACCTCCACATTTGTACATACGCCAGGACATTTAAGGTTCATTTGATAGAGCCCGAAGGATTAACAAAGGGGTTGAAAGCAGTTAAATATGGTTACTATAGAGTAGTAACAGTAATCGCGCATTAAAAGAACAATACGAGATGATCAGGACATCAAGAGCCCATTTCACAGGTCGTTACAAGTGCATTCAGACTTGAGGGTTTGCAATTACAAATTTTGCAGAGCTTCAACATAAATATTTGACATGTACACATGAAAACGCAGCCTTCGCTATGTAATTGTAGCGGCAGTCCACATACTTGAAAGTAACAAAACAGAAACACATCTCATTATCATTCATCTCCTGATAAGAGCAACCCACATAGAGTAGTAATAACATGAAATTGTTGTTGGTATTAAGCATACGCTAAAACTTTTACGTAAATACATACACAAAATATTAACAATAACAAACTACAAGCGAATCTCATCAATTTGTTTTTACAGCTGCACGGATGATAACATGCATAAAAAAAGATGTTGAAAGCACTTAATTGCTCTATACAACAATGTTTCAAGGAGCAATAAAATTTCAAATCTGCACAAATATCAATTTACGAGAGCAATGCTTGACTATACCTATGTGTGCTTCAAGTATCTACATGCCGTAAAATAATTTTACTGCAGTTGTAAGCTTCGTCAACGTCACATCAAATGTCATTCTTAGATTATTATTCTGAGCATACGACAGACCTTATCAAGCGAAACTGGTTGACAATCTATCTTGTGCATTCAGGGTGCAATAAAGATATTGCTAACATGTTGATATAACCATTCATCTACTTAAGCCAGCAACAGCACTCATGTTAATACAGCTTTAATTCATGGAAATAAATTCTCATGTATTCATTTCAAATTGCTCGAATAACATTAACTTGCGGCATTGTCTTCAGGCTTTTAATCCCAGAATCAAAAGAGCTTTAAATAGTCAATAGGTTATTATTAGGTGTGTGCGCAAGGGAGGGAAAAAGCACCAGAATACGTAATAAATTTGTTAGCAAATACTCACGTATGTGAAAATTTATTCAATTCCCCGAAAACCTGTAGTACAAAGGGGTTAGTTCCTTTTTTGAATACTCCATAAAAAATGGGAAAAATCCCCAGTAGGTTATCAGAGGACGGAAACAAATATTGCCCTAATGGCTTCAATTTTATAAAAAGTAGCAGCACTCTCCACTAGCAGCGTTATTTTGCATTTAAGAAGTATTTTTATTTTAAAGACTCGGAATAAAGCAGGAGTTTCATGCCCAGCCCCTTTTATCAATATTTGAAAAAACACATACGAAACATCAAAAATCTTACCTAAATCTGCTCGGGTGATTAATTATTCCAAAGTTGCATGCACTAACACAGGCAGATAACTTGCAGTAATATTGAACAATTTCTTTGCACTTTAAAGCACTTTCACATGGGCAACTTATAAAATTTATGATTACAACCTATCAGTATTTACTGAAGGGAATAAATCTGTGAAGAGGTAGACACAAATTCAATAAATAACTTCAAACAACTGAGGAACTCGCTATATGTACACAGATGATCGCTTCAAAAACGTACCAGCACAGAACGCAATTGACTGACTCGAAAGAAATTGCTGACATGTAAAAGTAAACATAAAATAGGACTTTATCTACTAAACTAAAAGAGGTTGACAAACTTAAATAGCGTTTTAATCTTGCCCTGTAAACTATCACTGTATGTACCCCCAAGTTGAAATCAATTTCCTGCAAAAGTGTCAGGACTAATTACATAGCTATTAATGTACTTATGGACCAACTGTTAGAAGTAAACTGATGATACATACTCCTCACTTATGTTAGGAACTCACTTGTTGATGATGATAACTGTTTAACCTGGAAATATTTTGAATCCCTACACGCCCGCTTTCTCCTTGAGTTTTAATGGGCTCCTCTATATGAACCTCAACATAAGTTTATCAAGGGAAGAGAAGCCAATAACTTGGGAATATCTGCTTGCACTGCAACAACGCCATACAGAAGATCGTCTGTTCCAAGATCAAGACACAATTTAGCAAATCTTGTCACTCACAAGTGATTCACATTGAAAGTATTTGTTAGTGCGAATTTATTCAGAGTGTATATTGAAACGCTTGCAGTTGCATTTAAAGCTCAAACGTTAACGTAGCAAACTTGCTGATAAAAAGGGAATGGTGAGGGGGAGGGGTGCAAATGTTGGATGGATAAATAATATATTGGTCTTAAACTGATAATAACATTCGCATCTTGATGGTACCCGTATCTACATATTCTAACTCAGAGCTTTCATAATAATAGAAATAAAACGCAGATCATTTAATGAAAGCATTATAATAATTCAATATGATTACACATCTGGGAAATTTACTGAGTAAACTGATAAAGCCTCAATTTAACATCTTCTGCTAATATTGTCTCACATGTCTGACGCTCCTGTTTGTTCAGTAGATTTTCATAGATACTTAAATATTCCACTTTGAAAGTGAAGCCATATGTGGGATCGTGAAGGTAAAACAAGCCTGCAATAATTACCTTTCACAGAGACAGGGAGTTGTAAGCATGCATTTGTATGTACATCGTAAAATAGACTCAGAGAATAACTGAATATACATTTCCATGGTATGTAGATGCACGAGAAGATAATAAAAGGATGCAATGAATATCCATGTCTGTATTATTGTAAAGTGTGTCATTATATCTAGTTATATGGAGCCAGCTTGATCTTGGTTATCCTGTATTCTGCCCGTATGCTTTGTGCAATGCTTATCTCATAGGTGAATAGCGTAATTCATCTGTAAAAGTGCGGTTGCGGCTTCATCGTTTCATACATTGAGGTTTAAACACGTAGTAATATTGGCAAGGTAGACTGACAAGATCCAAATACATATGAGAGGTATGTATGTATGAATGTAATTGCCTAAAATGTTAGAGCCGTCTCATTTCATCAGCTCACGTTACACAAGTTATTATGTGTGAACATTACTATATACAGTGGTCTTGATTTGAAACCATTTTAGAAGCTCCAGTCAAATCTACATCAGGACAAGAGTGTACATTCCTCTCTTACATAAATTGCTTGCTGCCATTTAATTTGAATCATATCATGTGGAATAGCAGCAACGTGATCTGATCTCATGTGATGCAGACACATTTTAAATGGGAAAACCAAGATACAGATGTGTTTTTGATTTTAGGTTTAAATGCATGAGAAGGAATTATTGTTGGAGTCTTCCTTACAATTAGAAGTTTTAAGAGTAAGAAGAGGGTAGTTTTATCTTCGCTTGAAATGGTGAGTCATATTGGGATTTTGAATTGATTTGATTACAATAATGAATCAGCTAATATATTTTGGGGGATAAGACAACACAATTATTATATTTTGTTCCTTGGATTGAGTAAAGTTTACTCGCAAATCCACTAACACAGTAGTGGATAATGTATTAAACTGCAGTCAAATTCATTGAAATTCTTGGCATGCTAACATATGAGGGAAGGATGCTTTGATTATTCAGCTTTACCCGAAGTGTACAAAAAATTAGACGTGACGTGAGGTCTCTGCAGCTCTTGTTACTTTGTTGTTTTTGACGCATACAAATGCTTTTGGCAATTGGTCAATTGGTTACTGCAGAAATTTACAGGATGCAGCACTATCGTCGCGAATTAGATTTCTGTAGTATTACAGATGAATTACGATTGTGTACAACAAGTTTATAGGTATAAATAGTTGGTGTAAAATATGTATCTAAGTTATTATATAAAATCTTCAACTGACTACATGCTGAAATTGTGAATTTACATATGTATAACTTTTGTAAAGTTTACTGATATTGCGGTATTCCATCAATACGTACTGGAATGGAGAGAAAACAAATCCGCTAAATTAAATGGAATGAAAATAAAAATCTCATTATAAATAATTACAACACAACGCTAAAAGAATTAACTTAAAAGAAATCTCTTAATCCCACTCAAAAGTCGTCTTCCAAAGAAGACTTAGAAAACTTTAACTTGTTAACACATTAGAACCAATTTTTGCTGGCTGGAATTAACATTGCAATGCAATGTAAAATTTTATAAAAATCGTTTGTGATTTTAGATCCGAAATATATGGCCTAGAGCAACACGGCAATGTGGGCAGTTTCGAAAAGGTAATTTTTTATAAATTATTTTAACTTGTTGTAAACAATGTTTTGATTTCCTTCGTCGAAATTTTATAAGTGATTTTTTACTTAGAGACAGACTTCTCACAGATTGTGAAGCGATCAAGATCAATGCAAATTCATGAAGTTCCGTTTCCAGCACCGGATGACGGTCCATTGAAGGGACTGCGAGTACTTGATTTAACACGAATTCTGGCGGGTCCATACTGTACCATGATTTTAGGAGACCTTGGAGCAGAAATAATCAAGGGTAAGTTTCAGTCTACTTTTGGGTTTAAGCACAGCCTTTTCGATTTTTGGAAGGCCAGTTTTTAGAAAAAAAATTATTTTTTTTGTTTGCAGTGGAAAGACCTGGCCATGGTGACGACACTCGAACATGGAGTCCTCCAGAGGTCGCTGATATGTCTTGTTACTTCGTCAGTGTGAATAGAAATAAGAAGAGCATAGTTTTGGATATGAAACGTGGAGGAGATATTTTGAGAGATTTGGTAAAACAGAGTGATATCTTAGTGGAGAACTATGTACCTGGAACTTTGGAAAAGTTAGGTTTGGGATACGATGATCTCCGAGAGGTTAATCCACAATTGATTTACTGTTCAATTACGGGCTTTGGAGTAGATGGCCCATATGCTCGCAGGGGTGGGTATGATGTCATTGCTGCTTCAATAGGTGGCCTCATCCACATAACTGGACCTCAAAATGGTGTGCCTTGCAAAGTTGGCGTGGCCATGACGGATCTAGCGACTGGTTTATACGCTCATGGTGCCATCATGGCAGCTCTCCTGCAACGTTCCAAGGTAAATCAAAATTTGTAGAAACCAAAGAATAGTGAACCTGAGATCATTTTTAAAATTGTTGCTAAATGTTCTATAATTTCATACCCTGGTCTGAATTATATTCTTTGCGATGAGGTTATACTATCCTATGGTACTCGTGGCACATACACACATATGTAGTGATACCAGTTTTAAGTCTATCATAAAATTTTTTACAATGAGACAAACTTCTATTTCTAAGACAAATCAAGGACAACGTATCAGTTGTGACTTGCTGTCAACACAAATCGCAACACTTGTGAATATCGGATCCAATTATATCAACTCAGGAAAAGAGGCCACACGTTGGGGAACAGCTCATGAAACAATTGTTCCATACGAGGCTTTTGAAACCAGAGACAATCGTTGGATCACAATTGGCACAGGTAACTCAACTGTAGCTGATATCCCATTATGAATAATAATGACAATTTATTGTCACTGTACTTTCTACTAATGGAAAATGTTAATTTGTTTAGGTAACGACCAATTGTATGATTCCTTATGCCAAGCATTGGAACTTCCGGAATTACAGACTGATAAAGATGAACGATATTCCAGTAATGAGAAGAGAGTACAAAATAGACTGCCACTTCTGCAAAAAATCAGAAATAGAATGATGGAAAAGAGCTGTGATGAATGGTTGGAGATTTTCTCAGAGTACAAATTTCCATTTGGACCAATCAATGATATGAAGCATGCATTTAGTGATCCACAGGTATAGTAAAAACATCCCAGTATTCTGATAGAACGTTAAGCTGTTTTTTTTGTTGTACAAAATTTGCACGTATATTTGTGTATGTTTATCTTTAATTTGTGCCCATGCCTTTAGAAATAGTTTCGTTTGCAATGTTTCAAAGCAATTAAATAAAAATCATGTAGCTAACTGGAACACACCTCAATATTTGTGTGACTGACTTTATATTGTTGTTTCACAGGTGCAGCATAACAAAATGGTAAAGGATACTCCAGTTGAAAAACGCTCAAAGAATTTTGCTAATATTACACATTGTTTTTTTTACTCCAGGTGTTTACTAATTTTTTTATCTCCATTTGATTTTGTAATACAGGTGCAATCCATTGGACCATATAGGTTTGTTGGTCCACCAGTGACTTACAGTGATATTACTAACATACCGAGAAGACCTCCTCCTCTTTTAGGAGAACACACCAGAAGTATTCTTCAAAGTGTATTAAAGTTATCCAATGACGAGATTGATGCTTTGTACTCGAAAAAAATCGTTCATTAAAATCATCACGTTTCCGGAACTTCCTTAGAAACTTTGTATCCTTGTGGAACTATACTCTGTACCTCTTAATCATGAATTATCAACCTGTGAATAAGCATAAATGATTTACCTCGGACGCGGAACTTCATGAAATATGATGGACTAAATGCATATCGCATGACTTCCTAATGCTGTCTCAATAAAACACTTTGCAATGCAAGGTCGTAACATTTAAGCTGAAATAATCATAAGCCTGATTTTCACTGACCGCGCTAAAATTGACAACTGTGACAACATTCATTAGCTTGGTGTGAAATTGCAATTCGCAATTTTTAAATAGTTTCTAAACCTCGCAAATGCAGTGAATATGTGAATCTCCTATCCAGAGTATCCAGGCTTTGATTATAAAAGATTTTTACATACGCTTTACGTCCTCGTTGATATGTCAATATATAGATATATGATATATATGTATGTATGTTTCCAGGTGCAGTATTACAAAGTGGTAAAGGATGCGCCTGTTTAAAACGCTCAAAGAAATTTGCACATTGCAAAATATTACATTACTGTATTTTCTCCCTCAAAGGTTCATAATAAGGTTTTAGCTCCTATTATATTTTTTAGTCCAGGTGCAATCTATTGGAACAGTGTTTCTTCCATCCGTGTCTTACATTGGTATTACTATCACACCGAGATCACTTCCTCTTTTAGTAGATCAAAACAAAAGCATTCCTTAAAATGCATTAATGTTAACCCTGAGATTGGCTCTTTGTACCTGAAAAAAATCCTTCATTAAAATTTTATTAAAATTTTTATTTTTTCTTCATCCTATATTCTATGCTTTCCTTCGAAACTATCTTAACTATCTGTGTCCATCCGTAACTATATACTCATCTGGAACACGTATGAATTAACCAAACTGTGGATATGCATGAATGATTTCAGCCGAGACTTCCTTCTCCTAGTAATTATAAACAATAATAATAAATTATCCCAATTCAGTTCACTCGGACCCGGACTGGCAATTAGTGGTAGAAGATGGACCAAATGGGTTCTTAGGCGATTGCTTTCTCAATAAAACATTTACAGGCATCAGTAGAGTAACATTATTTGCAAATGAAAAAATATTACTATTTGACTCATAATTTAGACTCGTACTTTACATAACTGCTGACATTTGAAACAATTGACTATTTCACGAGTTTTGATGGTTCATACCATAGTCATGTAATGCAGGTCATACTTCATCCTGTGTAAAGTCACTGTAAAGCCAATGCGTGGTCAGATCATGTATATTCGTAGTACCTTAAAAATGATAATAATACTATTATTAATGTTTTTTGTTTACAAACTAACTATTTAAATAATTTACATCATTTTTATCTTTAATAAAATTATTATTTGTTATTATATTCTTATTATTTATTAATATTATTTTTATTATTTATTAATATTATTTTTATTATTTATTAATATTATTTTTATTATTTTGTTATTATTTTTTATTATTTTGTTATTATTTTTTATTATATTCTTATTATTTATTAATATTATTTTTGTTATTTTATTATTATTTGTTATTATATCAATATTTATTTTATTATTTTTATTTACTATGTGTATTGTTCTTGCATTGATCGAGGTGTCCATGTTAAAAGAGCGGTTACTTAAATTATCGTTTATTTATACGTTTACCATTACCACTCTATAGTGTACACAAACATAGCACAGCTCAATGGTGTGTTGTAGCGTAGCCCTGCTGCCTGCTAGTTCATTCTGCTGTACTGCATACACAGGGCAGACGTACACCCTATTGCTGCGGAAAGTTCTGCGGTACTGATTGTATCTATGTTTAAGCACACGGCTCATTCTGTGCTAGATTGAGAGCTTTCATCTTTCAGCTTTTAAAGTTGTGGACCACTTTAGCTCTGCGTATGTCCTTATTGTACTACATACATTGTATACATCTCTGTGTTTATCAGTGTCTCACTCCACATTGAATCATGTTGTGAGGAAGGTATTTTGATTTGGAGGTCACGTATTTATTGTCGCTCACTTGTCCTTTAATAACGGAAGATTAAATCGTGACAGCTTATAGTGACCTGAAGAAATGGTCAATAAAGGGAGGACTCTGAACAAAACGCAGAATAGTACACGTTGGATGAAAGATAAGTTTGGTAAAGGTCTATATGAAATGTAAGTTATTGTAAGATGGCGAGAAAAATATTAAAATAATAGATAAATGAGTATATGATATTATATGGAATAATGTGTCTCACCTTTGACAACTTAAATGCTAAAGGATCGTTTTTAAATGTGCTTTCTAGGCAGGAGTGATCGACGCTGGACAAAATTATAAAAGTACCTTAGCTAAGGGATTGATTGAGCGTATGAATTCTAATTGGATGATAATAGTTATTCTAATGGAATATGTTTGCATAGAGAATGTGTAATAGAGTTAAATTTTTTCCATAGTTTATAATGGACGAAGATCAAGATATTTTGAGCTCACTTGGAGCGAGTGCTGTGGAGTGTGGAACGTTCGAGGAGAGTTTCATGAAAAAACTGGAGGAGCATTTTGATGTCCTCGAAAATGACGAAGAACTTGAGGATGGGGAGTTGGAAAGCTCTCCAAAAGAAGAGACAACAGAAGATGCAATGGCCACCGAGGGCGAGAGTTGTCGAGAAGATGTAGGAAAGGAAATGGATGTGACTATTGTGAAGCCGGAAGTTGAAATACCAGAATCAGGGTTCAGTTTTTTGAGGAAAGCTCTCGAAAGTCAGGCGACCCGGGGAAGTGTTCCAACATCTACGGTTGTTAGCAAGCAAGATTCAACTCTGTCGTCTCCTCAGGTTTTGCAACCGTCAAGAACTAAAAATGTTGTGAAAAAAACTCCTTCCCAGCTCCTTGTCTTGCAAAAGCCAGCTGTGGAGGAATCAGCGGAGGAGCTCAAAATCCGTACGGGAGAAATGACACCGTTTGGAACAGTTATTGCTAGAACAGAAGGAGGGCCCAAGTAATCATCATATTTTATTTCCTGGTGCTCTTGAAGTGGTAAATATAAGAATGATCATTAATGTTTTATATGATAGGGCCTCATTTTTAGACTTTTCCAAGTACCTCAACTCTCAGAAAGCATTTGAAAAGAATTGGAAAAAGAAGCCGTCTAAATCGGGACCAGGAAAAGGGCAGAACAGTTTGAAGGAGAGCATTAAAGAAGTACCTGCGAGGAAGAGGACGACGTCACTAGGAAAAGATCCGCTAAAATACGACGTGATGTTTCCGAAAAAACGAAAGCTTAAGGAAGATCTCGGGACCAAATCCAGCACGAGTTCAGAGTACAATCTTGAATAAACAAACTACATCCAATTAAATATGCAAAATTGTTTTATTTTTATGATGTCTTTGTACAGTGCGTAATAATTATTCGTAGGGCTCGTAGACAGACAACTGGAACCCTACCAAGTGAATCTAGAAGTGTTTATATGAATGAAGATGAAGATAGTGACTACAAGCCTCCAGATGAATCAGATGGTTGGATATTAATTTATTTTTCAAAGTTTATGGAGCAATAGATATGTAAAAGTCAAATTTTGTGGTAATCCTTTCCGGTTTTTACAGATGAATGGAGCCCGGACGAAAAAAGGGTAAAGTTAACCCGCCAGCCCAATACCCCAAAAAAGAAGCAAGGCTACAAAGAAGCAGATACTGACGATTCTTTCAGTGAAGGGGAAGAAGACAAGAGGCCTAACAAGAGAAGTGAGTGGTAGATTTACCTGTCCTTATTGTTGGTATTAATAAGGAGAACTGGATTCATTTTTTCGGTGCAATAATTATAAATTATTTATATTTCTAGATAGACGAGAAGCAGACGACGGAGACTATAAGTTTTACCAACAAAGAGTGCAAAATTGGAAGGAAAATGAAACCAGATTTACTGGAGGTGTTCAAACTCTTTCTGATGGATTCAAACTCCCAAAGCACATTTGGGAAAGCCTGTACGAGTGAGTGGATAATCGTGATCTTAAAATTCTGTTTTATTATCTGTTTATTGAGATTTAATATTTAATGTTAAATACTCGCTTGATTTCCCTTGCTGCACAGTTATCAGAAGGTTGGAGTCAACTGGCTTTGGGAACTCCATCAAAAAAATTGTGGCGGCATTCTTGGAGATGAAATGGGGCTAGGAAAAACTATCCAAATGATTGCTTTTCTCGCTGGCCTTTCATGCTCTAACCTACAGTTTCGGTTTACTCGGTAACCACCAACAGCAGTTAATTTTCAAGTGATACTTTGGATTTGCTCAAAATTCTTAAAACATGTTCCTTAGTCATAATTTCATTGATTAAGTTTGAATGTCTAGATTATTCACCCTCCATAGTATTGAAGTTCTGTCTTCTGTCATTTAAAACGTTGTAAATTAATTTAGTTTCAGAGGACTTGGGCCCAGTATTGTGGTTTGTCCAGGTAAATTTGCGACCAAATGCAACATCCTTTTTAGCATGTCATTTAGTGAGTTCTTGAAAATATTTTTCTGTGATGTTTTAGCCACTGTGATGCACCAGTGGGTCAAGGAATTTCATACTTGGTGGCCACCATTTCGAGTTGTCGTCTTGCATGAGTCTGGATCATATTCGGGTATGCTTGATGTTCTAATCTCCAGGTTAATTGGGAAATAAACTCTGGTGTAGTTACGAGGATTTTAAAACACGCTTGCTTTTGTCATTATATTTATTAGGCTCGAAGCAAGGTTTGATCCGGTCTGTTGCAGAAAACAATGGCATTCTCATTACATCGTACGTAGGAATAGTAAACAGTCAGACGGAGATTTTGAAACATAGCTGGCATTATGTTATTCTGGACGAAGGTCATAAAATTCGTAACCCCGATGCTCAAGTCACTTTATCAGTGAAGCAGATTCCAACCGCTCACAGAATTATTTTGTCTGGTTCGCCTCTACAGAACAACTTGAAAGAACTGTGGTCCTTGTTTGATTTTGTTTTTCCTGGCAAGTTAGGGACGTTGCCAGCTTTTATGGAACAATTTGCAGTTCCAATAACACAGGGTGGTTATGCCAATGCTTCTGAAGTTCAGGTGAGTATAAAAACGTTCTTTAAACTCCTTGAACCTGTTTGAACTCCTTTTAATGGGAACTGGGAATTTTTACGTAATGGCTTCGTTGTTTCAGGTGGCAGCTGCATACAAGTGTGCAACAATACTTCGTGATATAATTAATCCCTACTTGCTTAGGCGAATGAAATCTGATGTGAAAGATCATGTTAATCTTCCTCCCAAGAGCGAACAAGTCCTCTTCTGCAAAATGACCAACGAGCAGAAAGCTTGTTACATTAATTATTTGCAGTCAAAAGAAATCGATTCTATAGTCCAGGGGCGCTTTAACATGTTTGCTGGCCTTATTAACCTAAGAAAAATTTGTAATCACCATCACTTATTTGATGGAGGGCCTAAACTAATTAAAAATCCAACTGCACTTAAAAAGAAAGGTGTAGCTCTCAAGAGTCAGCAAAAACGTGGAACTAGTAGTTCCCTTGATCTTCTCAGTTCGTATCATAGCCTTAAAGGTGAGGTTAGTGATCCGGAGGAGCCTGCAGAGTCTGATGATTCAGACATTGAATTAGATCCTCATGATTCTTTCGGGCATTGGAGCAAGTCTGGGAAAATGGTGGTGCTAGAAACTTTATTGAAACTGTGGCGGAAACAAGACCATAAAGTTTTGCTTTTTTCGCAAAGTCGACAGGTAAGCACTGGAATCCTTACCCTTACTGTATACATAGCATGAATGCAAATGTGATGTGTGTGCAATTAGCGTCGTATAATTTATCACGCACAAGTCTAGATGTACAATAATTTAATTCTAGTATATTAAGATTTTAATAGTAATGTACTTAAACCTTTATTCGTGTAACTATATTCACCAGATGTTGTGCATTCTTGAAAATTTTGTGAGGCTGCAAAATTATTCCTACCTGAGATTAGATGGTTCCACTACAATTGGATCCCGGCAACCGTTGATCAAAAAGTTTAACGAGGTTTGTACAAAATAATGTGATTGCCTTGTTTTACTTCAGAACTAAATATACTTTCATTGAAATTCTTAATGCAGCATGTAGTCTGCTGAAATCTATACTTCATATTACATAAATGATTTCAATTTAATATGTACTTGTAGGACCCGTCAATTTTCATTTTTATCCTCACAACAAAAGTTGGGGGCCTCGGGGTGAATCTGACTGGCGCCAATCGCGTCATTATCTTCGATCCTGACTGGAACCCCTCTACCGACTTACAAGCTCGCGAAAGAGCATGGCGTATTGGGCAGGATCGACAAGTCACAATTTACAGACTGATTACCTCGGGAACCATTGAAGAAAAGATTTACCATCGACAAATTTTTAAGCAGTTTCTTACCAACAGGGTTCTCAAAGATCCAAAACAAAAACGTTTTTTTAAAGCAAGTGATGTACTAGAGTTGTTCTCTTTTAATGAAGGATTTGAGAAAGGCAATGAGTCTGAAGCTATTTTTGCTGGAACTGGTTCAGCTGTGGACATGAAAGCTCTGAAACGTCGCCGAGTCAATCTTGCCCAAAATATCAAGCAAACTGATACTGAAGAAGCGACTGATACAACTTCTACTGACTCTCCAAGAGAAAGGGCAACGGGAAAATTCAAAGGAATTCCAAATCTTGTCAAGCAGCGCACACAGAAGCACGATAAAAATAATAAAGAAGATGATGCACCTGAAAATAATCACGAAATACAGGATGATTATGTTCTTCGAAAACTATTCCGTAAGTCTGGAGTACAAGCAGCTTTAAAACATGATAAAATTGTTGATACCGGGGAGTCAGATTATTTGCTCGTGGAGAAAGAAGCTGAAAGAGTTGCTGCACAAGCAGTCGCCGTCCTTAAAAGGTCCAGAGAGCAGTGCTGGGCTGCAGAGTCTGGTCTAGTGACCTGGACGGGGAACAACGGGGTTATTAATGAGACACCTCCACCTCCAAAAAAGAAGTAAGTGTTAGCTTATTTTTATTTGTTAAATTATATACTATGTATTCTAAACTTGTCAATTTTTTCAGAAGAGACATTTTTATTACAGACTTCGTTTAGGCCCCAAGAAATTAGAGACAGTGAGCTCAAAACCAGCAGAAAAGGAACCGCCTTCATATTTTAGCGGAACAGTAGAAGCTTCTGGAGACAGTGAGACCTTGTCTTCAGCGGATCTAGTTGCTGCAATTCGAGCAAGAAAACGCATAATGGATCCTATTGGTTCAGAAGAAAATCAAATTGCAGCAGATGAGGATGGCAATCCACTTACGACTCCAATTAACTCACATCTGATTGATTCGGAACATGTGGACATGCTCAGAGAAATAAGGGAATTCATTGCATTTAGAGCTCAGGTTGATGGTCAAGCATCAACATCCGAACTGATCAACGAATTCGGCAACAAACTCCCAAGTAAAGAATCCCCACTCTTTAAGCATATGCTCAGTGAGCTGTGCAGCTTCAGGCGTGTAGAAGGTCACGGTATTTGGAGGCTTAAACCTGAGTTTAGGTAGATTTTTTTCTATTTGCTGGGATTTACGCTTTCGCGATGGCAGTACTCCAACCTCAAAATTGCATTTTTACCAACTGCCAGTGCAGACTGTTCAGTTTTGTTATTCAGAACGTGAAGGTCTTGTAACTTTAGTAGCTAAAAATTTACGAATTTGTATCAAGTGTTTTTACACAATTTCTAATTTTATACCAGTCAGTATTTCTCATTTTCCGGCATTCACTCACAATCTGCTGTTTCGATGTCAGAGGAAATTACGTTCTTTTTTTCATTCCGAGTTTACAATCACTTATTTTTTATTTATTATGTTAAAGCTATTAAGTGGGTAAACTGTCAATAATATTCTTGGAGCAAGAAGTCAAGCATTCTAAAAAATTACTAATCTAATCTTGGTAGTATGAGTCATTGATGGTGCACAACAGTGCAATTTTTTACGTACACACGTATGTAAGTATATATATGTATCCCTTTTAAGTTAAGCTCAGTCGTTTGAAACATATGTTCTACGGACAAGTGGAACAGATACAAAATGGCATTCATACTTTCTAGGAATAATTAGTAATAGAAACTAACTGCCCTTTTTAGGTAGTAACAAGTTTCGGGTGGTTTGAGTAGGTAAAAGATATATTAGTCATTTTAACATGCGGGCAGTCCAGCATGACACACGCTACATCAAGTGAGATGGTATTACTACACAGATTCGAAATACTTCATAACATTATGTACATAATAATGAGCACAAGTCGTGCATTGAATGTAATCAAATTTCGCAAGTTTAGATAATAAGATACGTGAAACTATATTTGTCTAATAAAAATAAAAACTGAATTTTAAGCTAACACCTTCACTGAAACTCATTTTACTTTCCGTATGTACATGAAAATTAATACTAATGATTGAGTTATTCACGAATTCTAAAATTCATGCCAAGGAGAGAATATTGAAATATTTGTATCTACATCTTATATGAAAATTTCATATACATAACACATTCTACAAAACAGATACATACATACATGCTGATGAACTGATGCATATCCACTCCCACCCATCCACATAATGTATGCAAACATTACTTTTAGCATGAGCTTAGCATACAGAAATACAAGTTGGTACATAGCTTCATCTTCCTTGCAGTTCTGTTTTAAAAATAAATCATGGTACTTTAGCCCGCATCAAGGGTGCAATGATCATTTAAGCCATGAAAGTAACAAAAACATTACGTTGACAGGGCCTAAGTTCCATCAACACCATGTCAGTCCAAGAAAAAAAACACGGCTAATTCCCAAGCTGCAGTTGTCGAACAAGTTACGGGTTATACGGCGGAGTCAATGCATTGATTTGCCATCCATCTTTACCATAAATGAGCAGTAATCTATCATGCTCTTCAACTTGAATCACCATAATGGAAAAGTGGAAAAAAACTAGGAAAATTGGCAAAAACAAATTATTGTGCGCCATAATACATTTCAGAGGTATAGGTGTGACCGGTGAGAGTGAAAAATGAATTGTTACCAACGAGTACATTAAAATTGCCTATGCATTTACTCACATCCTATCAGTAGAATCATACAGACAAACCAAGTTTAGCTCGCAATAATACCTATTATGCTAAAAAGACAAGCCAGGGGTTGTTTACATTGATAGCTGCTCACGGACCAGCTGTACGTATTTATAGGAAAAAAGTTGAAATTCGGCTACCATATAAGGTAGTGGGACAATGGCAGGGGTAATCATGCGTTTTATTGTATCATCTCTAATAGAGAATCCTAGTGGATGAGGTAGGCGTAAACAATATTATGCGGTGCGAGAGGGTGATTCTCCCTATTTCACATCCTTCATTGGCCAGAAGTTACATTTACAGACTGACATTCCGAAAATAATCAGTTTCGTCAACATAATTAGCATCACATTAGGTGCAAAGAACGGTTTGTCAGACATTGAAAGTTCACCTGAATTGAATTGGAATCACTCTAATCATCAAGTTGCAAGCATCTCATTAACATGCATTAGAATTGAATACATTGCTCGACACCGGAATAAATTAAGATAGGAGCAGTGCACTGCCATTACTAACAAGAGAGGACGAACACAACAGCCCTTTTAAATTCTAAATTTCCAGTTTGATCCTTGCCAGTCGTCTCTTTCCATCTGTGGTGCGTTTACATTTTAGCTGCATCCAAAACACCAACTGTAGTAATTATTCCTTATTACTTGTACAGCTCAACTATACACTATTCATGCTTTTCCTCACTTATTCATAACTACTATTAATTCCTTCAAATTCTCGGACACGACTCTGTACACAAACTAAGCCAAGTATACGGAGGGATTTCAATTTCACTATCTGTCTTGAACCCCAACATCATTATATTTATCAATGTACTAGGAACTGCAGCAGCGTCTTCACTCTTACTCAAGTACTATAGTGGGTTTCACTTTACCCATACGCTATTCACGAGATTTTTGTCCAACCGCAAACACATTGTGGGATAAGTTCAAGCAAGAAACAGCTTACAGTGCACTTAATGTGACAACGCTGAGAGGAGCTGTAGTTCCTATATAGTGAAACATTGGAAGGGGAGAATGATTTGATAAACTTCCTATGTGGAAATTGTATTTCTATTCCTACACTCAATCTAAATTTAACACCTAAAATCCATCAAAGTGGGCTGTTCTATATAGTTTAAGCAAAATTCACTTTGAGTCATAATATTTCTACTTTTGTGTGCCTAATAGTCATCACCGGTCACAGTCTTGAGGTTCGTGTTGTGCATTTTAGTATTTTGTGAGCGAGAAGCTGAAGTAAAGGAAAACTCTAGCCAAGATGTGGGGAATGGCTGTGACATTCGTAATAGTAATTATTCTAAGATACTGCCTTCGCCTGTACCAACAAAATCAAGTTTTAAAGGAAATTCAAGAACTTGAAGTTCAGCAAAAGAAAAAAGCAGCACTTTCATCCCTTACAACGGAACTTAGGAAAAAAATTGATCCAAGTGAAGAAGTGTTGGAGGAAGAAGAGGAAGCTGGAAAACAGTCTGCTGAGGAAGACTATGATGAATTCTCAACAGGCACGTACTATTTTACATTTACAACTCCGTATCTCAAATTTATTGAAATTCTCCTTTCCTGCTGACTTTATGCACGCTCGAAACGCAACAAGTGGTCCAGAGTCCTATTACAATCAGTTGTGTAGATAACAGTATACGCCGACTTACGCGCACGAGATTACTTACAGGATAGTTCGAGACACGGGATTTAATTGTCGGTTTTGTAAATTAATAAAATGTGACGGACCCTAATTTAATCAATGTTTACTTCCCGTACAGGACATAACGTTACCAAGCGGATGACTGCGGAAGGAAGTCGTAATTTCCACTTGACATCCGAGCAAATTGAACGAGGGAACAGTCTGAACAAGGAATTACTGGAACGGCTAGCCAAACGGAAGGCTCATAGTCATGATGAATGAACTGTACCGTAATTCAAGCCAAATTATAAATACTATATACATGTTATGAATTTTTCTTTACAAGTTGTGGACAAATACAAACCCCTCTTTGTAGTAATTGTGTAGTTACGATATTCAACAAGTAGATTTCATACAGGATTTGTTTTTGTAAAACATGAGTCAAAATGTTATTTAGTTGTGTCGTTAAATTTGTGTGTAGAAACAAAGATTACAATATAAGTATGTAATATATAGGGTTACGGATGAACGATGTACTTTTATCAATTTTGGAAACATTAAAGCTCCGAACTAACTTTATATTAGAGCCAGCAATTCTCTTGCTGCATGAAGAACACGTACTGTCTTGTAAAATTTCCTAAATAGGAATAATTTGATTTTCATACAAATTAGCATCATTTTTGCATGAATAGATTCATTACTTTGGCATCTGGACAGCATGATACATACGTACGGTTTGCTTGGGGCCATTATTATTCACATTCCGTCTGTATAGACGATGATGATATCAGAATTTTACGTGTCCTCTCTTCAATGTAAATGTTTTCGTGAGTCCGGTGTCTCATCCTTCAACAATTTGGGAACTCACTGAAGATTTTAAGCTACTATACATACAAGTATATGTCTAATTACTATTGACCATATAAACATTGTACTTTTGCCATTGTATAAAAACAAAACTTTTTTGGCAGTACAAATTATATTACGCAGTTTAAGTTATATTATTGGTAGTGTCAGCTGCTGTCAGCTTTTTGTTTCAAGACAAATTAAAATTTATTGTATATTTTTAGAGGTAATCAACTTCTGTGATTTTTTATAGTAAAGTCGGATTAACCAGCAGTTTCAATGATTACAGAAATGTTTTTGTAGTAACAACTACTGTCCATCTATAGAAGCATAATTGTTTAGAAATATTCTTACCAAGTGACGGGCAAGAGTCTTGCCCCATAGTATACTTTGTGTTGTAGTATCTGTACGCTGTATGTTGATTGGGAATGTGAGCACTTGTGAGAATCTGCAATTCGCGATTTGCAACCTTCATACGTACAGATAAGGTTAAATACTTATCACACTCACCATATTCGTAAGTGTACTGTATGTATGAACAGACGGCAAATATGTACACGCAGGATGTTATAGAGTAGTGCTAAAAATTGTCAGTTCCAAGCATAAAGCCCAGATTGATTCCGTAATATAATAACATCATTCGTAGATGTAAGCCCGTATCATTGAGGTATGTATATGTAATTAGATACATACATAAGTAATTACATAAATCTGATTGCATTTGGGCGCACTTAGAAATAACAATTTTATCTTGAAACTCCAGCCGGTACACATTACATTCGCTGAACCTTCATAACAATAATCAGTTTTATATGATCATTTACATAAAATAAATAAAGTCAATATTTGTTTCCCCGGGATTGAATGTGTCTCATCCTAATTGGAACACATTCATTTCAGATAAGTACAAGGAGAGGTTAGTACACGTAATATTGGTCTTTTTCTCTGGCTGTGAATGGGAAACGGAAAGCCCTCTTCCAAAGAAAATATGACGGTACAAAATTCTTCAGAAAGTGTCAATTCTGGGGCCCACGCCAACTCTGTTTTTGTGATTTTTGTCAATGGGGAAAAGGTAGTCAATTTTTAGTATTTATTGTAATTTGAGTACTCTGTAATCTGGGTGAAAAATGAAGGCATAAGAAAATACAGTATTATCTTTGAACATGGTTAATATTGACTCTGACTATTGATTAATGTTTTAGATTGAACACCCGGATATTCAACCTGAATGGACGTTGATTTATTTTATTCGGGAAAAATGTAGCTACAGCTAGGATTTTTAGTACAAATTGTAAATTTAGACACTACAGTAGTGCAATGAAGGAAATTTTTTTCTTAAACAGTAAACCTCAAAGGATCCAAGGTTGCATGCGGAGAAGGTGGATGTGGTTCTTGCACTGTCTTACTATCGAAATATGATACCGCTTCGAGCAAATATAGGTAAGTGCGACTGTGCCAGCAAGCACATAGTATATTTGCAGCGTGTAAATTTTACGAGTAAATAAATAATTGTGGCGAACATAATGTACGTATTTGTTGTTTGGTTTTGGTAAGTCACAAAGCCATAAACGCTTGTATAACCCCGCTGTGTTCCCTTTATGGATGTCACATCCTCACTGTGGAAGGCATTTCAGATGGGAACAAAAGTTGTCATTCAATTCAGGTATGAATTCCTATGAAATGTCCTTTAGTCAGGCAAAAAGTCACCAATTATAGAAATGCTTACTCTTGTGTGAGAATGAAAACATTCCAATTTTAAGGATTCCATTGCCCGCAACAACGGCACTCAATGTGGGTTTTGTTCACCTGGAATGGTGATGTCCATGTACGCTCTGTCTGCTGAAAAAATCAATGAGGAAAAATTGGAAATCAAAACAATCAAAGATGCCCTTCAAGGTTTTTACCTACATTTGTCAGCATTGTAACGACACTTGAAGCCTAAATGTAGTTACATACCATTGCATCAAATTGTTTTGCGAATTGAATCCAGGAAACTTATGCCGTTGCACTGGTTACCGTCCAATTCTGGATGCGTTCAAGGATTATCAACCCAACTGCAGTAATTCAGCTGACATCGAAGATACATGCAGCCTTAAAAATATTCAGTGTGAAAATCCTCGAACAATCAACAATAACCAAGCCAGCACTTTACAAGCAATTGAGAACTTACTGGTAATTTTACAAACATAAATAGGGTTTTGAACGCCGTGGAAAAAAATGTATGTACAGTATGTTGAAAACAAAGATCTTCAATGGTATAACGTGGGCTACATTCGCACACCATTTTGAATTACAGAAAGGTTTTAAAAATGGAGGAATTAAAATTGGAGATTCAAAATATCTCAAATTTAAAGGAAAGAATTCTGTTTGGTTCTTACCGTACAACCTTGATGAAGCTCTGCAAATTCTAAATGAGAATTCCACTGCTAGACTAATTGGAGGTTCCACACAACTATTCCAAAATTTGGAGACTACTAGTGTTGAAAACCCAATAGTATTAGTGGACAAAATCCGAGAATTGAGAGCTGTTGAAAGATGCGAATTTGAACAAAGATCATTCTTGAAACTTGGCGCAGCTCTGACCATTTCCGAAATGGTTGATGCTTTGCAAATTGAAATTGAACAATTACATGGTATAACTTTACAAAGCATTTAACGCCACAGTTTTTGATGGCAATATTATATATATATATGGTTTACAAACATTAGAAATATACATTATGTATTGATTTTTTTGTTTCACACTCTAAGAGTCACAAACAAGGGGTTTCCGGTCCATTGTTCAGCTTCTGAAACTTTACGGGTCAACCCAAGTTCGTAATTCTGCTGTAAGGAAAACAAAAATAATAATAAATTGTATATTAAAACAAGTGAATGAACAGTAACTTTTCAAAACTGGAGAATATTTTTTGAACATTTTTAGACCATTGGAGGAAGCATTATGACAACCAATCCTGCCTCCGACATACAAACGTTCTACCAGGTACTGTGTCAATTTACATACAGTTATACTAAACGCTTGACAAATCAATAATAATTTCAATAATAATCAATAATGATCTCATCAAGATTTTGTTAATAACTAATCACTCTTAAATTCTGCAAATACTAATAACAATATGTAGTAATTTTATCAGCATTACATCAGATACATTCACATCCGCTACAATTTCTTTAAAATTAACTTTATAGGTCTTGGATTGTTGGGCTCATCAAATTAATATAGGTAATTTCAATTCCTAATAATTAAAATGCCGTAATCCTGAATACACAATTAAAGGGCTTAATAAAATTTTAATTTTCAGGAAGTAACAGTTTGATGACGAAGAAAATGAAACTTCCATTTAAAGCTGGCAGTCTCATAACCCACCTAGAAATTCCTCATTCGAAAGATGTAATTTCTGATAAGATAATGATTAGATAGCCTGACTAAATTGTGTGGATTTAATATATGATTCTTTAAATGAGAGAGCCTCTGAGATCAAAAAAACATCCATAATTTTCAGAACGAGTACATATTGTCATGATCCAGCTACGCTTTATCATTGCCGCTCGTCATCACAGAGTGAAGACGGTTTGGTGTCACGGCTACGCGCCGCGCTTATTGACGATTGTTGCTTATTGAAGATAATTATTATTATTGAAAATATAAATTGACTGAAAAAGTCAATATTACTAATATTTATTTTATAAAATGCCAGAATGGCAATTGTAATGCTATAAGCATTGAGTTAATGTAAAATGTACTGCGGAGCCTGTGGACTCTGACTGATCCTGTCATTCTAGGTTAAGTTTTCTTCGAATAAAGACGTACCTCCCTTATTATAATTTCCTCTTATCACGACAGGTGCGGGGTAAGATTATCTCGTTTAAAACTACCCTCCCGTTTCCCTGTATTTGGTATGATTTACCGTTAATTTCCCTACTTCTGCGTGAGCTACACTTCCCAAAAATTCCCATTTCTCCCGAATAAATTACCCCCCCCCCACATTTTCCGATTTGCATCGACCTTCGCGGACTGTTCGAGGCCACTCCATGTCCCTGGGCTACGAAAGAAGCTACCGATTCCCTCTGGCGCTAATAGGATAAGGACCAAGTCTGTTACCCCATCCCCGGCTGCTCCCGTCGTCATTTCATCCCCACAGGCTCCCCGCTAGGCTAAGGAAGCGACCAGATGTGTTGAATGCCGCCCTTCGATCGAGCCGAAAACCTGCGAACCCGTCGGAAGATCCGTTGGAGGAAGATGCTGAGGAGGAGTCCCCCACCCACCCCAGGTGGGTCATGTCATGATCCAGCTACGCTTTATCATTGCCGCTCGTCATCACAGAGTGAAGACGGTTTGGTGTCACGGCTACGCGCCGCGCTTATTGACGATTGTTGCTTATTGAAGATAATTATTATTATTGAAAATATAAATTGACTGAAAAAGTCAATATTACTAATATTTATTTTATAAAATGCCAGAATGGCAATTGTAATGCTATAAGCATTGAGTTAATGTAAAATGTACTGCGGAGCCTGTGGACTCTGACTGATCCTGTCATTCTAGGTTAAGTTTTCTTCGAATAAAGACGTACCTCTCTTATTATAATTTCCTCTTATCTCGACAGGTGCGGGGTAAGATTATCTCGTTTAAAACTACCCTCCCGTTTCCCTGAATTTGGTATTATTTACCGTTAATTTCCCTACGTTTTCGTGAGCTACATTCCCAAAATTCCCATTTCTCCCGAATAAATTACCCCCCCCCCCACATTTTCCGATTTGCATCGACCTTCGCGGACTGTTCGAGGCCACTCCATGTCCCTGGGCTACGAAAGAAGCTACCGATTCCCTCTGGCGCTAATAGGATAAGGACCAAGTCTGTTACCCCATCCCCGGCTGCTCCCGTCGTCATTTCATCCCCACAGGCTCCCCGCTAGGCTAAGGAAGCGACCAGATGTGTTGAATGCCGCCCTTCGATCGAGCCGAAAACCTGCGAACCCGTCGGAAGATCCGTTGGAGGAAGATGCTGAGGAGGAGTCCCCCACCCACCCCAGGTGGGTCATGTCATGATCCAGCTACGCTTTATCATTGCCGCTCGTCATCACAGAGTGAAGACGGTTTGGTGTCACGGCTACGCGCCGCGCTTATTGACGATTGTTGCTTATTGAAGATAATTATTATTATTGAAAATATAAATTGACTGAAAAAGTCAATATTACTAATATTTATTTTATAAAATGCCAGAATGGCAATTGTAATGCTATAAGCATTGAGTTAATGTAAAATGTACTGCGGAGCCTGTGGACTCTGACTGATCCTGTCATTCTAGGTTAAGTTTTCTTCGAATAAAGACGTACCTCCCTTATTATAATTTCCTCTTATCACGACAATATGGATGGATAAAGTAACCAAAAGGAGAAAATTTGATGCCGCTATTTTGAATGCTGCTGCTAAGCTGACTACAGACGATTCAAAAACATTCGTTCAAAACCTAGTTCTGTGTTTTGGTGGCATTGCTGTCATCAGGTTTGACGTGGACTTCGTTTTTGAGAGGAATCAAGTGTAAGAGTTTCAGTAAATGATTAATAGTGCAGAAATTATTAGATCCTATAGAATAGCTGTATTGACTTCGAAATGTAATGAAGCTGGTGTGATGATTATTCATTTAATCTTATTACGCCGTCTAATAAAGCTCACTAAACGAAGCTTTCCTGGCGATGGTAACGACCTCTGTGTTGGCAGAACTGAATACCAAACTCCGGAAGACTCAATACTCAGAAGCATACATTTCGGCCTTGACGAAGAAGTGAGTTTCAGCATAGTCTATAAGAACAAATGTGTGTAAATCTGTACTCGTGTGCAAAATAGTAAACAAAATAAGTTACTTTCTAGTTTGCTTCTGAAGTTTTATCGGAACGTCACTTCCGAAATTCAGGGGAAACCACTGCCTCATGACGAAGAAAATATTTTCAAGAGCTCGCAGTTGTTCCGGCTGGTAAACGATTCTACTGACAATTTAAGTGACATTCGACCTCACATTTCATATCAAATATATTATCTAAAATCTTTTTAATTAGGACAAAGAATCAAAACCAAATGATTTAATTGGACAACCAATTGCCCATGCATCTGCTTATAAACACGCCACCGGCGAAGCCCAATATTGTGACGACGTGCCAAAGATAGAGAATGAGCTTTTCCTGGCGTTTGTATGTAGTGATAGGGCCCATGCGGAAGTCATTAGCGTAGATCCCACTGCAGCTTTGGCCGTGACAGGGGTTGTCGGATATGTGTCACATCAGGACGTGTCAAAGAATTCTTTCGGGATGGTTATTGATGACGAAGAGATATTTGCATCCTCAAAAGTTCGGATTTTTTTTCTTAACACACGATTATTATCCGTGATCTTTTCGGCTTAAATAATTTAGATCGGTATGTAATATTACAAGGTTTTACAGAATTATCATACTATACTGAAAAATGACAAAAAATGATTCTTTTGTCACTCCAGGTAACCTCTCATGGACAAATAATTGGAGGAATTGTTGCTGAGGATAGGATTATTGCACAGAAGGCTGCAAAACTGGTAAAAGTGGAGTATAGAAACATCGTACCACTTATGTTGACAATCGAGGTTATTTTTCAAAATATTTGAAGCATTCAGCACATGCATTTCGAACTGATGTGATTGGGTTATTACATGAGCATCTATCTGTGCACCAAACAGGACGCTATACAAAATTCCTCGTACTATCCTGAGCAAGGAATGAAATTAAAGCGACTAATTGACCACGCGGATACCATTGATAAGTGCGATAACGTTCTGGAGGGAAAAATGTATGTTGGGAATCAAGCCCATTTTTATATGGAGCCACAAGGTTGCATTGTAATTCCTAAAGAAGATAATGAGATGGATGTAATATCATCGACACAAAACCCGATGGAAGTTCAGGTAAGAAGTAACAGCAGAAAAAATATGTTTGAATTTAAAGAAAACAATGCATAAAAGACATTCTTTATACTTATAGAGATATCTTGTTGGAGATCAAATGAATTTCGTATCCCAAAAGTATATTAATTTAATAATTAGTACGCTCTGAATTATGTGTACACAGAAAAAAATTGGAGAGGCTCTAAACATTCCATCAAACCGTATAATAGTAAGAGTAAAGCGTATCGGAGGTGGGTTTGGAGGAAAAGAATCCAGATGTTTACTGGTGGCGCTCCCTGCGGCAGTCGCAGCTCACAAGTCAGTGCTACAAACCCGGTTGCTTTAGCAAGACATGTACTTATATTTGTTGTAGACCCATTTATATAAAACTGAAATATTTGGAATGTAACAGATTCAAACGACCTGTTCGATGCATCCTGGACCGTCAGCTCGATATGAGAATTTCAGGAAAGCGGCACACTTTTCTTACGGATTATAAAATTGGATTCACAAACAGCGGTCGGTTACTGGGGCTGAAAATGACTGTGTACTGTAACGGAGGAGCAACTCTGGATATTTCAGAGGCGGTAAAAATGCAATACTAATTGCAATTCAATTCGTAACAAGCCTATTTATTTTTTAAATTTAAATTATTCCTGTGATAAATCTAGGCCATCGAAAGGGTTTTGGTAAACTTGGACAATGCGTACAACATTCCCAATTACGATTTGGATGGTATAGTTTGTAAAACACACGTAGCATCAAATACTGTGATGCGTGGAACTGGGGGTCCTCAAGCAGCTCTCCTGATAGAAGGAATCTTGGACCGAATCGCAGGCCATTTAAATCTTGATCCAGTGCAGGTGATGTTTCCATTCGCAATCTTCCTATCCTTAAATATTTAAGCCATTGAAGTTAAATATTTTTAAGTAATTTGTTAGATTTAAGGCTTTTTATCAATTTACGATACAATAACCAATCCCGTATTATCATAAAACAGGTAAGACGCTTAAACATGTACGTTGAAGGCGACGTTACTCCTTACGGTCAGACACTAACCAATTGCACTGTGCAACGATGCTGGGATGAATGTGTGAAACTGTCTGAATATTATTCACGGAGAGATCAAGTGGATCAATTCAACAGGTTACCTGACCATAAAAGTTCTAAACTCTGCTAGTTTCGTATTTTGGCTGTAATAATTTGTTTGCATAAATTTTACTTTCAGGAACAACAAGCTTGTGAAGCGTGGTTTATCCATGAACCCTTGTCATTTTGGAATTGCGTATACAGCCGTATTTTTGAATCAAGGTGCTGCTTTAGTCCACATCTACAGGGATGGGTCTGTTTTAATCTCCCACGGGGGTGTTGAAATCGGCCAAGGTCTTCACACAAAATTACTTCAGGTAATGAAACTCATCCTAAATGGCTATAACGCAATAGAAGCTTTCCTTGTTTCTTTAGTCGCAAGAGTAGCTCAGTTTTGTACAATAAAATTGCGCTCATAGGTTGCTACGCGAGAACTTGGAATTGAGGCCAGTAAAATATATATCAGTGAAACTTCTACCGACAAAGTTCCTAACGCAACTCCAACCTCTGCAAGCTGTGGTTCCGACCTTTTTGGGATGGCTGTTATGGTATGGATAGTATTTTAACTTATATTGAATGAGAATATTTTAAAAATTCTTACTTTACTCTTTCATATCACGTCTTATTGAATTCAATACCCTTTACACAGTATGCATGCCAAGAACTAATGCAACGCCTGGCACCGTTTCGAAAGCAGGAAACAGATTCGTGGGAAAGCATCGTATCTGCGGCATATTTTGATCGAGTCAGTTTATCTGCTACTGGATTTTACAAGTCAGTAATTTAAAACTACTTGTACGTATAATCCCAATCCTATCTGAATTATGTGATTTGATACAGTAATGTTGTACCATCATTTGTAGAACACCAAAAGTAGGCTGGAATTCCCAAAAAGTTGGTAGTCCGTTCAATTACTACTCAACTGGTGCGGCATGTACAGAAGTTGAACTGGACTGTCTGACAGGGGAACACAAGGTAAAAAACATACATTGCAAGTAGGAAGTATTCAGTCAGAACGAAAATTGTAAGACTAATGGTGAATCTACACTAACACAGATTTTACGGACCGACATTGTCATGGATGTTGGCCAGAGCTTAAATCCTGCAATCGACATAGGTCAGATTGAAGGTGCATATGCCCACGGTATAGGATTGTTTACATCAGAGGAACTTGTATTTAGTGAGCAAGGTGAATTGCTTACAGTGGGGCCTAATTCGTATAAGATTCCTACGGTCGGTAGCATACCCTTAGAATTGAATGTGTCAATTCTTCCCGGCTCGTCAAATCCTCACGCTATCTACTCATCGAAGGTTAAATTAAACAAAACATTATTTACGACGTCGAGGTTGCCCTAACCTTGAGTTACTGAAATTCATGTTGATTTCGATTTTCTAGGCGATTGGCGAACCTCCTCTTTTATTAGCAACTTCGGTATTTTATGCCATTAAAGATTGTATCAGGACCCAGAGACGATCCACAGGAAAAAGTGCGGATTTCCGATTGGACTCGCCAGCTACTCCCGAAAAAATTTTGATGGCTCTTGAGCAAAGCAATTAAACTCTGCATAATCAATACAGATGGCAACCGCATTTCTAACTACGTATGCAGAGTATTACAGAGTGGCTACTCTAAATGTAGATGAATAATAATACTTGTTATTTTGTTCAATTAGGAGTATTTAATAAAGGAAAATCATTAATTACTAGCAATCAAACATACACCAGAAACGCTTTACCATTAACTCACTAAGCGACGCATCTAACAATAAGCTTATCGCTAATAAAAAAAAAGTACGTTATTACTGAAGCTATCCGATTAACATCACAAGCAATATAACTTCAAAAACAATTTTCACCACACATATTAACATAGAACTAAGCGGAAAAAAACGGAACTAAATACCTAGTACAATTATTACTTCAAAAAACCTTTCACCTGCGGATTTTCAAACTACAAACAACATTCTACTGACATAACAATTACCACTTACATGTCAATACAAATGCATGCTAGCACGTGCTAACACCTTCAAAGCGGAAAAAACCAGACATCCAGAGTTTAACATAACCAATCTTCACCCGCGTCTTTCACAACCAATTGGGTGCTTTTAGAATTCCGGGGCTGGAACTGCCGATTATGATCACTGCTTCTTCTGAAGCTTTCCTTCCGAGGTTGTGTGACAACCCTTGGCTGTACAATCCTTACATATTGTCGATCCTTTTCAATAGCCGCAGCCGCATCCATAACAGAATCCGGAAGTTGGATATTTTTGATCTCAATACCCCGAATATAAACTTCCTCCATTGACCTCCCTTTGCCATCCTGTGCATAAAAATTGATAACACCATAATAACAGCATAACTTAGCACCTGCCCTAATTTCCAATTTGCATAATTACATCCACCTAACTTTACATCCCTACAAGCATGTACTCACCTTCGAAGTAAGACATGCCTTCTTCAGCCTCAAATTCATGTAGTTATCAATGCTCATCAAAATTCCTTTTAACATTTCTCCGTTCTTCATATATATGGTCTAAAATTGAAAAACAAAACATACTTGAGACTCACACACAATTTTTAAATTCAACTTATACGTTACACGTACCAAACAATTTCAATACGAAATCACCCGTGTAAGTAATACTACCACTCCAACTTACCACTTCCGAACTGGCTGACATTCGCAAAAAGTCGATTGGAAACTAAAACAATATTAAAACAAAAACACTATTAGCACAAAAAATTAAACAAAATTCCATTGACTTCAAATCCAACATTTTACTATTTACCCCACAAATAATGACAAATTGCACGGAATCAAAAAATACTCACCATTTTGATGATGACACAATCCGCCCTGAAATACAAGGAATTGTCTCAAATTGTAAATCTCCCTCAAAATTATCCAAATTTGTCTAAAGTACACTAAAGTGTGAGTTTGTGAGTCACAGAGGATGGTTTTAAACAATAAGTTAATTCGCTAACCCAAATATCGGCAGCCTATAAATTAAAGGGATGGTTGTTCAATTATTACACGTCCTCGACAACTTAATTAAATATTCCTTTTTATGCTTTGAGTGACTTAACTGTGACTACTTGCTGTAACAAAGCTACTTGAAGGAGGCAGACCTACGCAAAGTTACAAAATGCTGCAAAATCCCCAGCCAATGACAGGCTTGTTACTATATACACAAGCAGTACCGTTGAACTTCGTAATGTTTCCTGGAGGCAGGCGCAGCATTCCACAGTTCCCTTCAAACCCTTAGCCTCATTGGTTCATTGATGTTGTTGCTTCTATTCACATTTACATATTTGCGGATATTTACATAATCGTTTATTTTATTGTTCTATTATTGTGAGTGAAGGTGATACCGTTAGATGATAACCAGTCGTAATGGATTATGTCAATTTCAAAATATGGGACAATATTTTAAAGCATAATTTTTTATCCAAGTCAAAAATCCTACCAACAGCATAAACTTGACGCAAGGTTCAAAAAAGCAAAATGTAAATAATTCTACTAAACCAATTATTATTCAATTCAAAATTTTTAAAAATCTTGAAGATCATTTTGATTTGAACAAAACTACGTAATTTAATTTGATTTTAATCGAAACCGCATCTACGCCATTTGAAGGAGATTGGTAATGATGACTGCCGGAAGTTCCTTGCAAATAATAATATTAAATCGCATATAGGTGTATTTTACTGGGTAGTATAAATTTGTAAATTTTTGTATAAATATGTAAAAATGTGTAGTTTTTAAGTCGTTTTTACGAAATATGCAATACAATATTTTAGGCGTTTCCCAGTTTCAATGACGTTTCTGCATACCCCGGTAAAATTTCCGGGGTTTAACTCCTGCTCCAGGTGCAAAAAGTTAACCTTGGCTGACTAATGCATTGAGAGTAAATGCAGTAAATTCTGGTTACATGGGATTGGTTAAAAAGGGATAGATTTACTCTTCTTTTGAGAGATTTACCCGATACAGTATGACAGAAACTGCTTAATACTTAAGGGCTTGCATTTATTATAGGGATAAAAGGTATTGTCAATTACAATAATTACCTTATAACGAAATTTAAGTGTTCATTGTATGGATGCACGTAAAACATAGACAAAGCTGATACTGATGAGTCAGTAAAAAATATGGGCTCCAAACAGTTTAAAAAAAATGTATTAGTTATTTGTACAGAAAGTTTATTCGGATTGTAATTTAATTCATGTAGGTGTTTATTTATTTATTTTTGGTCTGGATTAGAAAAATGACGTACTTATACATTATATAATGTTTGTACTTCTTGTTCGCTTACGTCCCTGAATGACTGATATGGTACAAAATACGGGCCGAATGCGGAAATAATAGTATAGGGTTAGAAAATCGGATATTCATCACATACTTTTTAAGACTTAGCATGAGAACTGCCGGATGTAACGGCTGAAATAAGATACTTTACAATCAAAATAAAATATTGTCGGCAATGTCATTGCCATTATCGAAGATGATAACTTTGGCGGCAGTGCTAGCCTCGACGCCTCTGTACGAGCCGTGTTGAAAAATCTTGGCCAACTTATAGCCGTCGCGAGCAAAGACAACATCCGAACTAGAGAGAACCAGGGAGGGGCAGAGGTCATTGGCACCGTCCCCAGCATAGAAGACTTTTGTAAATGGACCCTGGCTCTCTATGTATTTTTTCAGGGCACTACCTTTACACAAATTTTTGGGACATATAGGACAAGAATTCTGATTCTCATACGGAGAGATCTGAAGGAATGGCTTCACCGTCGAAATTACAGCCGGATTGGTTATTATTTCATCTGGAACGACGGGTGGGCTTGAGTTGGAAAGACAAGTGCTTATGAATATATCGTTTGCATCGGATATAATGACTAGCTTGCTCTGTGAATTCTCTTTGGTGGATTTGGCAATTTCTTGAAGTAAGTTGGCCATTCCTAGAAACCATCAAATACATCCACACAACGATGAATACAACATGTATTTTTTTACATGAGAATAAATCCGTTCAGGCATATAATCATCCTTCTACGTAAAATGCAGTTTTGTTATTTTTACCTGGGACTAACTTCATCTCTCGAATTTTGTCTTTCATCGCGTCTAGCGTGGCGCCCTCTGCAGCCAAGTACAGAAACACATGATTCATGAACTCAGTCCAGTTGGATCCATCATAGACACTCTCGACACTGTCTGGAATGCTGTGGTCAATTACAGCAGTGACGGCCGTATCCGAATTGTCTTGGACGATTGTATGGTCAAAGTCAAAGGCGTACAAGTAGCTAGTCACCTGTGAATACAAAAATTACCCCACAAGGTTAGAATAATGATTGCATATCGTAAATATGATTCTGGGAAGGCTGAGTGAGAAATAAAGGTTAACGATAAATGACATACTATTGATTATAATTTATAATGATAAGCAATTTGTACATACTATTTGCAATCATATTAGCACTAACTGCAACTGCAAATTCCTATCCTACAGCTAACAGTAACACTCTGCTTACCATTTTACTAGAGTTAGCACAGGTAGAAGCATTAGCACCAGAACAAAGCAAGCAAACTCTACAGGAATTAACCACACAGTTATTCTTTGATCTGATTTGAGCTATCACTTGGTGGCTGCACAGAATTGAAGATTTGACGTGACGAAAAACAAATGATGACAGCCTTGAGCAAGCAAACATTTGAGTATGAGTACCATAAAAATGTTACCACATTGTTTACTATATACCTCGCAAATGAATCATACAAGTTATGATTATGATGCCATCGATATATATTGATGTGTATTAATGAATGTGAGCCCGATTTGTATCCTGTATCTCATGGATTAGCATAATTGCATGTATCTAGGATACTGTCCGTAGGGTGAGCATAATAAGATAAATTGAACTTTTATCAAACAGGTTTCCATAACTACAACTACGCTCACAAAATGTTGAAGCCGAAAGTGACAGCCATACATCGTACTTACATACATTGCAGATTGTAATGTGCAGAATAGTAACACGCTGCGATAAGATTACACATTAAATGGAGTGTATGTAAAGTTGCTAAGGAGCAAAAAACGTAATATTAAATTAAATTAAAAAAAGGAATATGCGCTGAACTTTAAAGCAAAAATGGATGCCTCCAGAAACCCAGGACCAGAGTTACAAACAAGCAAAGAGGAATCGAGTACTGTCATAATTACAACTAAGTTCATGCAGAAATACTGAATGTCTAAAATACAGAATCTAAATACATCTTATCAATCAAAAATTAGTGTTTCAGTATCGTTTAACAGAGTTCCAACTTGCTGTTGCTGTATCCTAAATTAGATTATATATGAAGTTACAAGGATTTACTTTGCAGGCTGAAAAGACAAATTCCTAACAAAGTGTCTCACTGTTTATTCGTCCAATCCGCTCATTTACATATCAAACACAAGATGTAACACATATGTATGGATCATTATCAGTACAGAAGACTGTCGTCAATTTGTTTCCCATCAACAAAATAAATTATTTTGGCAATAATGTTCACATCAAACCCTCTATACTGTCCCTTGCTGATGATCTTATCTAAGTTAAAGCCTGCTCTAACGAAGAGAATATCATCTTCGGAGAGATACTGAGCGGGACAAACGTCATTACCACCATCTCCACTATAGAAGACTTTAGTGAATGGTCCATTCTCAATGACGTACTTCTTCAAAGCTCTCCCTTTGCACATGTTTCTTGGACAGATAACACACTCCTCTTGCTCTTCGAAGGGAAAAATTTTGAGAAATGTTCTGTCAGTTGAGATTGTAGCATGGTTTGACAATATTGCTGTAGGAACCACTGGTGGAGTTAAATTGAGTAAGCAAGTACTTATGAAAAAGTCATTTGCATCTGAAACAATTATGAGGTGACTTTGAGGGTTCCGGTTAATAGCACTTGAACATTTTTGCAGTACAGTGTCCATTTCTATAAAGAGGTAGATATTATGGTTTGTTCAATGAATCTATCACTGTCAAAAAATTATGACAGAATTATAGAAGAATGTAAGCTGCAGTTTCACAGTGTCTGCCAGTCAAACCTGGGGTCAGCTCAAGTTGACGGATCTTCTCAGCTAAAACTGGGACTGTTGCTCCTTCTGTTGCAATGTATCTAAAAATATACTCCATGAACTCAGTCCAATTAGTCCCATCGTACAAACATTTAATGTGGTCGGGAATGGGATTCGGAACTACTTCTGTAATCGCTGCATCTGAATTTTCATTTACTATTGTATGATCAAAGTCAAAGGCATAGAGATAGCGAGGACGGTCCTGCTTAGGGTATAAAAATGTTCACATGAGAAATTCTTGAGCTGACAGAAGTGTCATTGTAAATTCTGAAAGAGGTAGCCTTGCGAGTGACGATGACCTAGCACCGAGCCCAAAGTACTTACTCTTTTCCGTCCACAACAACAGCGGCACCAGCTCCAAAACGAGCTTTCTTTCTTATTTTTCTTTCGCTGCGGTTGTTTCCTTTCTAATGATTTCCCAGCGGGATGTATTACTATTTGATGTGTGTTTCTATCTAGGCTTACTCTCTTCACCTGAACACGCGGCGAATTTGGAGATTGGGTCATCTCGACGTCAGAATGACAGCAGTTTATCCTAAATGTAATGCCCACCTGGTGGTAGCAGGGAGGCAGCAGATTATCTTAAAATTTTGCACAAATGCATTGAGGTCAAAGTCATTACAAATTACAAAATTACCAGTAATATATAACACAAATAATTCAAACAGCTACATAAAACAATATGTAGTTTGTGTGAAATAAGTATAACCCCCTCAATGTCTATCATGTTTGTTTAGACGAACGCAGACTTAAAAGCAAAGGTCACTACAGAAATTCCTCACCTTTCTTTTCCCTTCAGACAATTATTTTTTTCCAAATCCTTGTTCGGTGCATCCCAAACTAAGACCTAAGGGTAGCACAGTACATTAAAATGGACAAGCTTACTACATAAATTGATTCTCAAATTGCTACTGACTGTAGCATCTTAACCTATGGATGTTTCTTTTGATTTATACCAGTGCCAAAACTGTGCCAACAAGTCACAGTGCCACCGTCATGGCTGATAATGATAAGTCCAAAAATTCCAAGGGGCTTGGATTATGTACGTGCATTCGGAGTTCAGCTCGAGTCTAGCGTTTTGGAGAGGTTTAAAATTTTTAATTAACCTCAAAATCTAGCTGGACATTAGAATCAGTAAATTAGTACGTGTCCTCAACTCGCACTGAGAAAATAAGGAACAACATATGGAACCAATTTTTGAACGACATATGGAACCCTGAGGATCTGTTAATTATTAAAAAACCCCAAATCCCACTCACATGCCTAAAGAAAAGCGCAATTTAATATACTCACCACACACAACACAAAACACAACACAACAGATAATGATGTAATTTCGTGTCGATGGTCAACGAAATAGTATGAAAAAAGGTTCCTAAGCATAGCATGAAACTCATAGTAGCAGCGCACACAGTACCTATAAAAATTTAGAATGTAATATTTTTTTCTGTTGAAGTTATTTTGAGAAAATTAATGTTCTTTTAATATTTAGTATTCTTGTTCTTGCCTATTAGTATAGCCGCTCAGACAGGCAAAATAATATATTCGTGCAAAAAAATGATACTTTTCTTTGAATAACTAACATAAAAGTAAAAATCTGTTTCTTTAAAACTATCGTTAAAATTACTTAATTATATCCTTTCCTCCAAAGACTTTTTCCATGGTTTCCCCAGCATGTGTGTTTGAGTGCAATGTGCGCGGATGTATGTGTGAACACATGAACTGCATAAAAGAAAATCGCTTGACTGATTGTGAGTGAGTGGGTAATTCATGATGACCCGTTCTTCAGAAAGTGATTAACACTAGCCTTCACAATCAATACTCCACGTATCTCCAGTACAAACGGAAAGTCCTGAATTCCTGACATTACATTCTGCCTGAAAATATAAGCTGGACATCTGTGTACGACGTATACATATGTATCTGTAGCTCCACACATCTAATTAACTTCAAGTCATTTGAGACCTGTAAATAACCCCACAATAATAATTACGAGGTTGTGCGATATTAAGTACTACTAGTACCAGTATAAAAGCAGCAGTTAAGGGAAATACAAGTCTCAAAAAAAATATTCCATGAATTTACAATCAGCGACACACAAGGACAATGTGTTTACTACGGAGGAAAATGCCTCACCACCAATGTCTTAATTAGTCAATAGATAATGGGAATTAACATACGAATAGTACCTAATTATTCTTCAGAAATATGTCCACTTACAATTACGAGAAAGATGAATGATAATAATAATGACGACTGACGACCATGGAATAGGTTGCGAGCTCGAGCCTGAAAATCCAATCATGAGCGAATTTTTCACTGAGGTTCATGGTTCAGACAGTTCACGGGTATGTATTTAACGTACCAGCACAATAAAAAGAATTCAATCACGGATCAACAATTCTGCTAAAGTAGAAAATTTCCTAAGGTTAATTTATCGACATTGCAACACCTTCTGTACCGATTTTGGGGCAGTTACCAAGAATTATCAAGCTACCTTTGTAGTAGTAATTAATGCTGGCAATTGACAAACAATTCGATTTGGATTTTGGACCAATGTCACTGCCAACTGACACCATTACAAATGAAATTAATGATCGGTCTACTAAACAATTGCACGCGATAATATTCCTTTGCCAAAATTACTATTTGGTGGAGTGAGAGAGACTCTCAGCCTTAGAAATAACTATGTCACAGATAATTTAATCATACGGTACGTAAAATGCACTGTTATTTAAGAGAATACAGTGTGTGGCGTGCACATGTTTTCGCTCCACTATGATGATGATGATGACAACGTCAAATATGCATAAACAATTAGGGAAAAATTCCAGGACGTTCGGAAGATTCCAAATGTAATCATACAGATATTGACATGTGTCTACAGGCTATCTATTTACATTCACATAAAGTTTGGGGAAATGTCTGCGTGACATTAAATTGCAGCCAATTCTGCTGAGGTGAGCAGTACAAATGTACAATTGTAATGATGGGCCGTTTTAGTCTAGCTGTATGTAATTTAAGATGTCAACATGATATCCCTCGGAACAACTATCTAGCTCGTCTATACTAATCTCTTATACTCGAGGACATAAGAATGAAGAATAACACGACTCAAAAGCGTACTTTCCTCCAATGAGACGTGTTCAGTTGCAATCAACTTTGTTTACGTAGGTGTTTCTTAATACGACTCATTATTCCGCTTTCCTGCGGTACTAACCGAGTAGATTTCCACTCTAGATTCACTCCAGGTCTAACTTCGTTCAGGAATCCTATTAACTCTCTTCTGGATCCACATCCTCATTATTTTAAAAGTATTGACACTGCGTCAATCGTTCTAGTGCCTTCTCTGGGTGTAACGTCGACCTGCAGTCCTTAAAATAACAATGAAGTAAGTCACATTTTGAATTGTTTTTTTTATCAGTGAATTATACCAACAACACAATAATAATAACACAAATCCTAATAGCCGTTTAAATATTTAACAGCTGGAAGATGTCACAGATAGCCTTTTTTTATCTTCTTTTGTGCGCCTACGGCGTCGTACCCGAAGATGTAACCACAGAAGCAACACAAGAAACCACTGCTGCAGTAACCTCTGAAACAACCTCTGTAGTTACTGCTGCTACTACTTCTGCTACTACCACTACAAATACAACGGAAGCGCCTGCATCTCTCAAATCTTACGGATCTCCTTGTAGTAAAAATGAAGAGTGTGACGTTACCATTGGACTGGGATGCAACAAAGGGGAATGTGATTGTGCCAGACCGAAAGAAATGACATATGATAACGCCACAAATTCTTGTATTGTTCTGGAATCTTTTTCCTGTGATAAGGTCCCTGGAATGAAATCGGATCAATTTAATTGCACCAAACATGCCACTTGCGGACCCAAGGCAAAGGGAGACAATCAGTCCAAAGTATGCACTTGCACAAAAGGCTACAGTCCGAACGTGATACGGGAGTGCAAGGGGGATTTTGAAACAAATTGCGACAATCAAGATGAGGAGTGCAATGATTTTGCGATGCTTATGTGTCATGTTGCGGGAGGTGAAACTATTGGGAAATGTGGTTGCTACAAGCCGAAAGAGAATGTTTATGAGAATGGCAAATGCATTGCATTAGCTGGAGCAGCCTGTACTCACAATACCCCACCATACATCCTGGCGTGCACGCCAAATGCCACTTGCATTTTGGAAAATAATGCTCTTACTAAAAATACGACCGGGACTTGCACATGTAACAAAGGAACCGTTCAACTGGCAAGTAAGAGATGTGGTGCTAAAGGGAACGTCCCGAGAATTGCCAGCAATGAGGTTCTTGTTACTTTGATGGTTTGTATCGCCGCTTTGATCTTCAAAGCTGACGTGAAATAAAAGAAATACCTTTCCGTTTCAGTAAGGGGTTGAGACTACTGGTATACAGTAATACGGTACGGTGACTATAAATTCGAAAAAACTTGCATGTAGCAAAATTTGTAGATTCCCTAGTCTTTTTCCGACTTTTCATTACATTGCTGTGTTTACCTATTTTAAGTTAGTTTCACGAAATAACGCACTAAATAAGTAGTATTTCAAATTATGTATGAGTATATTTACATAGTACAGTAGTAGTGTAGGTAGGCTACGATTTAAAAAAAAACATGAAATCAACTCTGTAGCTGTATCTGTCGACAGTTTGTGTTTTACCATTATATTAATTTTGATAAAAAAATAAGGTGGAACCTTGTTGTCATTAAGTCATTATGATTCTTATACTCATTATAGTTATATGGTACAAACATAAGATCACGTCAGTTAAAAGCCTTTTTTTCACTTTAGATTTCATACCCTTGATTAACATTTTCTATGTAATTTATTCTGCTGGTAATAACTTAGTACAGGACTCAACTTTGTTTACACAGGTGCATCTCATTTTACCTTATTGCAATTGCACGTCTGTCTGTGAGTGCATATGTACATATATGTAAGTAGATAAGATGTACTTATATGTGCGCTCTTCAATCAATAATCCAGGTTAAACATACCGCTCCAGTTACAAACATACATTTATTTTATGTCCGAGGCCAACACATGAAGAACTAATACTTTGTAAATCAGAATAAACGTACTTAAATGGATTTATTTAATAGTAGATATATGAATTATTATTAACATTTAGTAAGTACACTTAACTATGCAATGCCTAAAATTAAAGGAACTTGTTGCATCTTTCATTTTTACTGCGGCTTGGTAGGGCACAACCAGCTTTTGGGAACTCAGAGTGACTGGCGATTTATAAATCATCCATCTGAAAATAAAAGAATTCAACATAAGTTTTACTTACAATAGTAAATGCACCTGAAACTTAATACATCCACACAAAAAGCTCACCATGTCATCAATATCTTGTTGAGGCTCTTGGTCTTCCATTTCGTCCTCTTTTTCTTCTTTCATCTCATTCACTTCATCAAGTTTAATCTTTTTATCACTTTTATCGGTTGCTGTATCAACATTCTTGACTCTTTTTCTAAATACTTGCATTCCGGATGGGCGATCACTGGCGGCCTCCTTCTTTATAGCCAAAGGAAACTGATTTTGAATCTTTTTAATCAAACCTTCCGTGAAGTTAACCTGATTAAAAAACAGATCCACGTTATCTTGAATTCTGGGCTTCCCTTCGCCACTGACAATCTTCTGCGTGACATGATCACGGAAGATCCGAGTCTTGGAGTCAACAGGACCAGACATGGGGTTGAATTCATCGATTGATTTCAGGCTAATTAGTTCGTCAATGAGTGCATCATTTTCTGTCATAGTGCCTTCTTCAGCTGAAGTTTCTTTGATCAAAAGTGGAAAGTGTGGGATAGAAATATCATCAGCGAAGCACAATTCCGTAAAAATGAGACCCTATAATAAAACTCAGAAATTAGAAGGAAGCAGTGTTGAACAAGGAAGCTACATTCGGAAATGCTGAGTTTTTTTTACCTGTCTTTCAACATCAGGAGATAATACACCCAGAGTTAATTTAGCATTTTTGGTTCGTACTTTCTTCACAATCGCTACTGTCTGTGTATTAACTAAGGACTTCATCAATGCGTCAAACTTCAAAGCTGCTTGCTAATGAAATTCAAAATTCAAATTAGCCTTGCTCTATAATTTTGTACCACACAAACTGCATTTACTTCTATGATGATGAATCTTACTTCATCACCATCCTCAGGAAATATAATATCAGTTCCTTGCCCGACAAGATACACTGGTAAAATATTTTCACGGGGACAAAAAACCAGTAATTGCAAACAACGATCTCCAGTTTCGTACGTGGTTTCATCTAGGGTAAAAACAGATAATCATGGCAGTTTGTTAAATTAGAGGGTAAATCCTACGGTTGATGGATTATTAAATCACTCACCTGCAATAGTGACTAGTTTATTTCCATACGAATACGCATTCCCAATGTCAGATTTGTCGATGGACTTGCCATCATTTTGCACCCACGTGATTTCTTTCTTGTTTCCGGTACGAGTTCCATCCAAGTCTATCGCTGCTTTCTCGATGCGACTTTTCAAGCTGACCGTATTTTTCCGATTAATAATTAATGCTTTCACAGGGATTTCGATTCCACTACCAATTTCTAACACTACTTTCCATGGCATCGAGCGTTTGGGTTTATTTGCAACAATATTCAGCACCCTACCTAAGCAAGACTTGTATGTATGAAGGTATATGTTGAGCTATAACATCAGAAAAATACAATTCCATTCAATTTAGAATTAAAAACAAGAAAGCATTCGAAACGAAATGTAATAATTATTAATTACCGATGGTGTAAAGGACGGATTCTTCAGTAGCTCGTAATTTTTTTTCTGAGATTGGTTCATTGCTTCAACTTCTACAGGAAATCTATTTCATTCAATAAATTGCCACTTTGAATATAATACAAAATATATCATCGTCATTATTATAACTTCGTGGTCTCAAAAAATCTTACATTAGCGTAAGCAAGATATTGTCTGCTTCCACTTTTTGCTTTAGTTCATCCAGTTTATGAGCATCCAGGACGTAATCTGAGAAGTTGGCAAAGACTAAAACTTTTATTTTAGTATAAGTATCCTCCCTATAATGAAATTTAATTACTGGTACTTAAACTGCTGTAACTGAAGTTCAAATGATGACAAAGTGATTTATCAAATTACGTGTGACAACAATTTTTGATTCACGGGTACTTACAAAGCAAGCATACCAACAGTTTCACAAGCTTGCAAAATTGAACCAATGAACTGCGCTCCGCTTGAGAAAGCACATTCGGACGGTACAAACCACATTTCATTAAAACTTCTCAACATGTCCCACGATGGTACATCAAATTGGAAATCGCTCTTATCAAGTGTACTCACGGCAACCGAATCCGAGCTTTCAGAAAACACCTATTTGTGATTAACGAATGAATAATATGTATTAAACTACAGGAAGAATTCAAAAGAAACGGTAATTAAATATAGTGACTACATTAGCAACAGTAGACGTAGAATTAAACATATGCACGTACCTTATCCGACAATAATTTCGTAATGACATGGGCATGATTCTCATGGATCCCTTTCTCCACATCCGCTTCACCCAGGAATAAATACAGATCCTATCATGTGTGATTATTTCAAAATTAGTAAAAACAATTGCAATGGAGAAGTATAAGAATATACCACGGTACCACGGATCTTTGTAACTGACAGTGAGTGCGAGTGCTGAGTGCACACAAATAGAATACAAAGAGTCTGTAGATGAAAGAGAAAACAAAGTTGTTCTGAACGTAAACAAAACAATCATCACAGAGAAACAGCATGAATATGTACTTATACCGTATGATATATGTATTAAATGAAACAATGATGTCAAGCAAGAGTAAACGATGCATGTCCCATTCATCCGGACCGACCACAAAAATACATCCCCCAACACTAGTACGATTAATTACTGCCCACAAGAATGTGTAATTAAACCTCGTACCGTCACATTAACAACATCAAAATCAAAGTAACTAAACAGAGCAGAATGAACACCTAAAACTTCTATTTACAAGTAACTATCTATCAGCAGTGTATTTACTAAAGCAATAAAGACCCCAAACCCCCAGTCTTTCAGTGACTGAAAATACCAAATAACATTCAATCTTCAAACCACAAATCCCCGTAACTTATTTTGAAAACACCTCTAAATTCAACCAAATAAACATAAAAAACTTTACTTTTTCAGCAGGCTCGGCGATGGCTTTACGTGGCGGCATGATCTTTATTTCTTATTTGTTCTTCCAAAATTACAATATCTTGATACGGCTTAAGTACCGGGAAAGTGAAAGGTCCCTCAAGTCAAATCACAGAATCTTCCAAAAATACTGACGTTACAGAATTGACAATGGAGATCGTTCAGATGCGGAGATCAAAGTGTATCTTACTAAGTACACGGAAGAGGTAATTAATAACTCATTCCAGATATATTACAAATAGTACAATTTATTCTTTCAATCACAGGAAAGATCACAAAGTTATTCAAACTTGTTCAGAAAAATAATATTATATAACCAAGGAGTTAAATCCCTTTCAGGTATGTTCTTGAACAGTTGTCAGCTTCACGGGGATTTGGAAGTCAGTCTTGTTTAATTCCTCACACAGAGACAGGTTTTAAATGTTTTTTGAATAATTTGCAAAATACGAAAGTACTACTGTGCCAGTTACTATAATGTGTAATACACTTGTATTAATTCAATTCAACACAGTACAACAGTTGACAGTCCAAAATACTGATTTGCAATGATACACAAAATCTCAACAGGTTTGTATACGATGCAAAAACATGAAACAAGATGTAACTTGCGATTTATTTTCGTATTTGATACGTTGTGGTCACTGTCACTGGAATAATAATAACTGCTATATTTACTATTTATTTCATGCACGTCTATAACATAACTCACTATCAAATGGGAACACAAATCAATCTACGAATCTACACGCTTGAGTGCTTATGTAAACTACCTAGTACACGCAAGATTTTGTGTATGTAGCTCCCATGCGTAGTCACAAGTCCCAACGTTACAAGATAGAAAGTACATAATATCCTTCGTTTCTATTTCATCGTTAACAAAATTTTGTTCAAGGGAATACGATTCCTTCAAATCTGTGAGCTTCCCGCCAACACCAACACAGGGTTGTCTTGTAAAGAAAAGACAAGTGCAACTGGCATTTGTATTTACGTATTACTAATACTTACTAATTTTTTATAAAAAATAATTAAAGTAATTAAATTCATATTGCACAAATTCTTGGTGTATAAAGGCAATAGCGTTTTTAGAGAAATGTTCCATAAAATAACCCGTCAAAAATTTAAAGGTTGATTACAGTACAATATACACCATTAATGGAACATTTCGTGAGGCCCGGTCATTACTGGACGGGCGGTTATTATTATTAGCAACTATACGTTGTTCTATAAATACTCTAAAAGTTCTATGTAATAAGATTATTTTATGATATGAATATGAGTATATTATATTAAACTAAAAATTAATTAAAAATCCCCACCCTCAATCGTAATGAGTGTGCATGCACTAAAAAATTTCCAAAAACATTTAGAATACTATTCAAATTATGGATGAATGAGTTCATGCGACATCTACTGGCTGATGGAAAAGACAATTTATTGTAAATTGTAAACGACAAATCCGACTATGGCGTATGATTTACTCCCGCTTTCTGTACATATGTATTTGCATGTGTTGATACGTGAGCTGATTTAATTTTTTGAGGTCAAACGGATGATCCCTATTCTTCAAAACAATAGCTTCTTACTTTTCATCTAATTTGCCCCTACAAAACATTTTAGTTGCCTGGTGCCCTTGGTTCGGCAGCTAACGTCCGGGCAGACAACCAGACAAGCAGACACTCATTGTCACACAACCGCAATAGGGTCTTTCAATTTCGCTTCGCCCCTACAAATTTGCGTACAGTAGCCCGAGGTACATAACGTCCCTGAAGAGGCAAAATGGTGTAAGTGCTGTTACAATTAAGAGCTACACTCTCAGTTTTGTCTCTTCAACATTACTGTATTTAAAGCGTATTTTAGGAATATAATAAGATTACGAGAGAAGGGAAGAGGAATGAAAGAATAACATGTCGTGTTATAGGCTAACCTCAGTTTTTGCAGCACTGAGCTGTACCTTATTTTGCTAATTTTGCTATTTTAGCAGCCACTGAATCCCTGGATGCGTTGAAGGGTTAATATCGTCGCTGAAGAGGCAAAATGGACTAAGTGCAATTTCGAATAGAAGCAAAATGGTCTACATGCCTTTTTCCTTAAAGGCAAAACGGAATAGTTGCAAGCTTTCCTGAAAGCAAAATGAACTACATGCAGTTTTCACTAAAAGCAAAATGGTCTACATGCGTGTATACTTTCATAATGTATGTAGACCATTTTGTTTTTAGACGAAATTGCACTTATTCCATTTTGCTTTTAAAACTTGATGCATCTATTCCATTTTGCATTTAGTAAAACTGCATGTAGACCATTTTGATTTTAATCCAAAATGTATGTATTCCATTTTGCCTCTTCAGCGACGATATGTTATAATAAGTATATATATATAATATGTAATATATATATGGTTAATAATGACCATTTTGGAATTATTTAGCCATTTTTACGCATGTTACGTGAACTTATGCAGGAGGAATATTATTTAAGACGGAAGTGTTTTGATGGCATATGTACGTGAAAACTGGGTAAGCGGGTTATGTGTCATGAAACGATTTCCAGGACGACTGCGGGCGTTGCGTTTATTAGATACACTAAAGGATAGTCTGAGTTTTCATTACCCACTTCTTCGAAATTTCCCTTTGACGTTACACTAGCTCATCTTAGAACTTAGGATGTGAATAACAAGTTGTTTGCCCATTGCCGAAAACAATTTAGATAATGAGCAGTCTGCAAAGCTGTTCTAAGTTTTTCGTTCAGTTATATGTATTATGCCACAGGCAAATTTGCAGCTTCCCTATTAAGAAACTTCTGGGAGGCTTATGATGCAACCAATATTTCGGTGAAATATTCCTTGATTTTTTATTGCTCAAAAATAAAGTTTAATAATTGTTGTACAATAAGTGTTATTTAGCTAGAGCAAGAGGCACATTGTACTGTATGTGTATGTGGTCTAATTAAAAATAAATGAATATTAGCGTAATTTAGATTCATTTCAAGGTTCTCGCATGAGAAAAACTTCATGCTTCGTTGGTCATAATTTTAATCGTGATGGGGTTGTAATTCATAATAACGACTTTGCTTTTTAGAAAGTGAAACTTTCTTATAGACGAGTCTGTTCCGTCCGTCCGTCCGTCCGTCCGTCTACAAAATCTTGTGAGTCGCACAACTCAGCAACGGAATGACATACGGACATGGGACTTGTCCAAAAAAATCGGGCATACATTCTAGATGTGCCTTTTGATATTTTCCCTGACCCAGGGTCAACCGTTTGACCTCTGAAAAATAATTTCTGGATACAACTATCAAAAAATCTTGCATTTGCTATACCTTTCCAAAGGATTGACGTATGAACATGCGTCCTTTACAGATAACAATCAAACTCTATTTCCCTACCATACTAAAAATCTTTAAATATAAGTTTCACTTTCCTGCACATGCAAACAAAGTTTGCACAAATCAGTGCAGTGCACGGATTTTTTGTTATCGTTATCAGTGGAGCCACCCTCGTTTTACGAGAGGAAACGTTACCGAGAAATATTACACCGTGTATAGGAAAGTTACATATGCAGCATTTAAATTGAAATGAAATAAATGCAAAGTTAAATAAATGCAAATTATTATTAAAAAAATATTGAATATTATGCAAATCAATTTTCTGTAAATTGTACTTCAAAACGTTTCCCACTTTGCTTAGCTACGAAAATGCAATGAATATACCCGGAAAATAATCGTTAAAATGAAGTCCACTACCGCGCTGTACTGAAAGCACTTGCAATAAAATGTTAATACGTTGTAAAAAAAATTAAAATTGTAAAAACATATTTATTGCTGAAATAAATTTGAATTCCTTTTGAACAAAGGAACACACTGACTGCTGCTAGTTTAGCACCATTCAAATCAGCGAAATTGTAGTCCTGTATAAGGATGAGTGTCCGAGGAGAAAAATTAACATTATTGTAGTGAATGGGAATGCGTCAACATTTTTTACCCCAATAGAAAAAATGCCTTTATAAGGTGGTACCACAGCATGAATAAGAAATACAGTATGTTCATTATATACTAGAAGCATCTTGACTTCTTGACAGTTTACCAAATGTTGTAGATATAGGCTATGACATCACACCTACTATAAGTGCATATGATAAAGGTATAGCTCAAGTTACAACGTTTACACGTCAGATATCTGTTACTTCAATTCATTCGAACGTTCAATTATCAATTTACAATGGGCTGGTCCTAGCGAACTGCAATGCCAGGTCAACCCGTGTCCTGATTGAGGCAAGCCTCAAGATCAGGACTAATTCCAAAAATCTGTTAAATATACTGGGATCCTATCGGACCCATATCAGATATTAAACTGATAAGAACAGATACTACACTTTGATCTTAGCCCATAAAGGCCGAGAAGCGATACTTGAAAATGATTCGCCCGATGCTTCAAAAATCCCCTCTAGTAGCACTGACAAACGGCTCCCCATAAAGATGACAAGTTATAGTTAACTCATTGGATTAAAACTATTTTAAAGAGGTTCATTATAAACTCTATAATTTTATAAATGTGTTGGTTTCTTAAAAATTTGTCAAAAATTGCACTTGCGGATGTTAGATTGTTATTTAATAATTGCATACGGAGAGGACAGGGAGAGAGAGGAAAGATGCTAAAGTATGTTGTACCTAGAAGTATACCCTTCGTTCGGAAAATACATGTGGGAACGACACTGCCGAAGCTATCTCATTCCTCCAAGCTTCAATTGATTTAAACAATAGATGTCTCTGGCCCCTCTTAACCTGTACTCATATGAGCTTAGAAATTCTGTAGAGTAGACTCTCCACATATGTAACTACGTCAATTTTTTTTTTTATTTGTGCTTTTAGAACGGAGGTGTCCTGATAGGCTTTGATGTACTATATGTAAATACAGACACTAGGGATAATCTCAGGACGTAATTATTATAGAGGAAGTATCGCACAGTGGCCCGAAAATGCAGAGAGCAACCTCGGGAAAAAGCTCCATGGGCGAAAGTGAGACGGAAGCAGAACAGGAGGAATTTCTTATCTTATCATTTTTCATGGAAGGAAAGGCGATGTTAATAAAAATAGTTCAAAACGCTATTTTTTTTTGTACCAAAATTTCGTGGGGCTCAAAATCATCTTCCGAAGTCAAAAAATTGTACCGGTGGGAACCAAATGTGCAAGCCAAGGTTCATAAATTGTTTTAATAAATATTTTTGCTTTGTTTTACAGTAATTTTTCCTCACGATGTTGTCTCCCACGGGTCTTAATTTATTTAGAAAAATAATATTAGGCTCAAATGAATGCTCATGAAATTTGATACAAACACTGTGTAGTAGTTGAGTTACATTTTGCACAAAATCATTTTTTCAAAATTTTGTGCTCACCTTTATTTTGAAAAATAAAAATACGTTCTTAGTAGGACCTGTGAGTATTGCCAAATTTAACCTGAATTTCGTTTAATCTTGTGATGAATAAGTGAATATTTCGAAGAATTGTGTATATGCATCCTATCTGCATTTGGTTTGAGGCCGGGACAAAGGATGAGGTATTAACCATGGTCCTACATATATACATACATACATAAATGGGGATTTAGTACTTTTGAAGTTTCATTGTGCATTCCAAATTTGCCTAAAGTGTAATTTTGGAGGAAATAAATTAGTCAAATTAGTTACTTTGGCTCAAGATGAAGGAATTAATTTTTCATAGGATATTCACTACGGGCAATGTGAATATAGACCCCTCTAAAATTAACTCCCATGTTCTCTACACCAGGAAATCGGAAACAAAATAACGTGGTGAAACAAGTATATGAACGTGTGCACTATAAGGTCACTTTACTATATTTAAACTGCGGTGTACATTTCCGTCTATTAGAAAGCTAACTATAGCCGAAATTCAGATCTAAATTAATTTTGAAAGTTCTTTTAACCTGCGAAGCTACCTCTATAGCAATTAGAAGTACAAACATTACGACTTCTACGATTTACACAAGTTGTGTATGCATTCTGCAAACTCGTTGGATACCCTTTCACTATATCAGTCTTAATCCTTTACTTGCTCACTTGCCCACGTACATAATTATAATAAATGACATGTGAGTAAATGTTACTTGAAAGGTACAAAGGCTTTCATCAGATTTATATTACAAATAATCCCACCGACAAATTAATGAGCTCAAATGTAGGCGTTTATTTGCATATGTAGGTATGAGAATACGGAGAAATATTTGGGTTGAAGTTGAAGATCGAACAATCCTTCAGCCTTAACAGAGTCATGTCCTACAATTTAGAGAGAGCTAGGATGAAGTCAAATTTTAACCACCATGAACACTTTTACCAGAGTCGCCAAAACTTATAGTACTAATTTCAAAATATTAGTTTCGGCTTTACATTACTCCACTGAATTGAAGATATTTGTATTTATTAATAAATTTTGAAGAGAGTATAAGCACGTCTGCATTCTTGTGCCCATATTATTTTACGTAGCTCAGTAGTCTACAAATTTAAATAATTGCTGTGCCTATGAAATCGTACAATTTAACTGAACATAATGACCAGTACGAAAATGCATTTGTTCATTTATTATGAGTTTATTTGACTTATATCCAGTTGGATGCAAACTTGTGGAAAAGTATCCAAAAATTAAATGATTAAATGCTAAAAGGATGAGCAGATTTAATCCAATCCAAGCACGGCTCCAAAAACTTTTGTGAGTTTAAACCAAAAGCCGAAAAAGATAATTCCCCTTTGGCGTAAGTTCTCACAACCAGAAGAAAACCTCAAAACTGTTGCGGATCGGAAGTTCGGGAATAAAGGGAGAATCACACAAGCTAATCATCTGTTTGATACGAGACAAACAGAAGCTCTTGATTCAAATCCGAAAGTTTGACTAAATTGAACAGGAATATTATCAATGACAATTTCAGGAATGTTTTCTCATTTCTTTGACGTTATTTTGCTGCGGTTCTCTTTTTGACTGAATCAAAAAGAGAACCGAAGCTTGGACATAAACGTAAACCTTTGTCATTGATTTCCTTCACAAAAGTTTCTTTGTGATATGATTCACTACGAATAGATCCACATTGACCAGCTGTGCTAATATCTATGGTCGGTGTAGAGGCAAAATGGTCCAGATGCATTTTGTATTGGAAGCAAAATTATCTGCTTGCATTTGAACTAAATAAACTACTTGTTTGAACCAGTATTTGACTAGTTGATTAGTAAATCAGCTCTTGACCTATAATGCACTATAATAAAACTTATTTACATGTAGCCATGCCCTTCGATTAATAAAAATAAAAAATAGAATTTACCTCTTTTAATAACTGTAATTAAAAAATCTTTAGTTTCCATTCGATTCATATACCAATGCGCCTACAGTTTAAGACCTCGTGTGACCAAGTGTGTTCCTCGTTTGACAAATTCATACGCTTTTGCAGATGCCCTCCTTAAATCTATCAAATCTTCATGGGTTTAGACCTCTCTGTACTTGGTTAATATTATTTATAGATATACATATTCCTGAACTGCAGGTGTTCCAAGGGCTAATTAGTAATGACATGACTCATGGGGGTAACAGCGTGTTTATTCTGCAGATCTGGTTACATTTTTTTAACCAATGGTTTCATTTGATAAAGAAACATATCTACTGTAAATATCTATATCTACCTACAACTAAACAATCTGGAACATAATGTTGCTGAAAATTAATTATATGCGTAATTACATGTCTGTATTGCTGTTGAGCTCCATCCTTGTACAGATAAAACTGACCCATTTCAACTATACTGTTAAGATCTGTCATTGTGACCACGCCATAGATATCTGAATACTAATAACGTGTGAATAAACCACTTCAAAACGTTTACAACGTACAGAGGTGAAATATTAAAGAAGTTTATATAAATTTGAGTGGCTACAATCGCTTAATAACACACTCTCAAAAACTTGAAGTAATTGATACGAAAACTCCGTAGTTCAGACCCCGTATATTATTTTAAAGTGAATAATATATATGACAGTGTGACATTTAAATCCTTGAGAGAGGCATGAAAGAAAAACCTACTTAGAAAAAAACCAGCTTTCATGACTACAGTATGCATGCGATTGCATAGAGATTATTTTTAAAATAACACTTGAAAATCGCAAGGCTTAATAGATTCCTCTCGAACCATTGATTTATCTTCCATTATAAATTATGCCCGATAAAAAATTTGAGCCTTTTATCCCCTGTTACAATTGAATACATTGCCAATGATGCTTCTACTTTTAGTGAACTGATGGTTCCCGCAAACTGTCTCTGCGTTCTGAGAAACTGCACACGGTCCGGAGGCTTCCTCGTAAAGTTCCCGAAACCTAGAAGTTTTCACCACCTCAAAGGATTGAAACCTTTTTGCACACGTGCGGCAGCGCCAAGCCTCCCTCTACAACCTGTAGCATTCGGCTGTTCTCTTATCTTTAGGTAAGATCTCCATATCAGTAGATTAAAATAGCTATCGACAGCCATATTCTCTAGAGATATAAAAATATTCTAAAAATGTATTTTAAAAACCTCCTACCGTACTATGAAAACTTTCTCCACATACATTTAAAAGTGCAAAAAAGCTCCCGGAAGCACTTAGCTCCTCTCTAATTGACGATAAAAATTTGCAAATGGGTTGATTAAATTTGCTGTGACAGTGTACAAAAAAGTTTTTAGTTTTAGTTTTTAGCAAGTAGTTTTTAAAAGAAAATGATTTTGTGTGGGAGTGGGAGAGAATACTTTATGACAACGTTGTTTATTTTTATTTTGGGATGCTTTTTATACTAATCGGGGATGAAAAATTGAGCCACAGGAGATTGTTTGTACTTTGGTATTCATCGTGCCTTTGAATACTTGAAATCTAATAAATAATGCATAGTTGACTGTCGAGGAGGTTTAAACATAGACAATGAAGCTGGAGTCAAATCCTGCTTGTAGACAGAATTTAATGGAAAAAGATTAAAGACTGTTTTGTTTTTGGAAGCAGGGAAAGAACCATTTGAGTATGGACCTATCCTGGGAAAAATGGCTTGTGATGGCAGCCTTGGCAATAATCTCAATCCTCCTTGGGATGCTCCCCTACATCGTTTTTCATTCTAGGAGAAAAATCTTGCCAGTCGTCTCGACCGACTCATCTGGACCTTTTATATACAATTTAATACTCACAGTTTTGAGTTGCTTCGGTGGAGGGGTACTCCTAGCAACAGCAGTTGTTCATATGCTCTCGGAAGCACGCACGAATTTGGCAGAGATTCCATCGATAACGTCAAGACTGGAGGAGGATTTTCCCCTGGCTGAAATCCTGGCATTAATCGGTTTTGCTTTAATATATCTAGTGGAAGAAATCGCACATTTTATTATTGCGGACGATGGTCACCACCATCATCCAGTGGTGAGACATAACTCAAGTTTTCATTCGATGAGTGCTGGGAGGAGCATGAAAACATCCAAGCTGTCCGGCACTTCCGTTGATGTCAAAGATTTGAAGGTCGCTCCGGAGTCAAGCTTTGAAGATGAGTCGCACGGAATTGGAACGGCTGTCAGATCTCTTTTGGCACTCGTTGCTTTATCTTTCCATGCTATCATGGAAGGCATTGCGATCGGCATTCAGGTTATCATTTTATGTTGTTACTCTCCAACTCTCCGCCAATCACATATTTATCTCCTAAGGATAAGCTACAATAATTTATTATGTATATGGAGTTCCGTCTGTCACGTCGACACAAACAGATGCATTTAATATCCTCATATATCCTATATGCACATGAGCAGTATGGGCACTAGGGATAGATAATTACTACTAGGGCACTATTACTAAATACTAAAAAAAATCCCGAGGATATTTTCAAGAGCTAATCGTGGATATTGATACGAATGCAAAAAATGAATAATGAACTTTTAGATTATTAGAGATTAGGGTTGAAACAATACTCTTAGAACTTAAAGGTCATTACTTTCCTTGTCAGACACAAGTTCATATTTTATTCGCTACTGGAATAGATATAGACACCTACACACTTATTTAACCTAATAAGCCAGCAGACACTGAAATAATAGCATTTCAAACTTTCCTCATTACTTCAAGTACAGAAAAGTGGATTCAAAGCTTAAAGAATTTACATGAAGGGAAATTTGATCAGGTAAAGTTTGTCCCTTCCACTTACTTATTACTTCCTCTACCTCTTATAAACAGGATGCTCCAGGCTAGTGAACTTCACAAGAGTAGCTTTTGCTGGGATCATTGAAGACAATCCATTAATAATCGGCTGAACATGTAGAAAATTAAGAACTGCTGGAAGTTAGCCAACCATGATGTACATATGTACATACATGCTGACGCAAGCTTGAATGAAAAACACATGCATGTGCATGCAAGAAATTGCATTGATCTTTACACAAAAGTTGTTCACGCCGAAATTCCAAAGATGAGGATGTACATTAATTTTACTTGTAAGTACAGTATATACATATATATGTGAATTCATAATGTGTATGCACATATGTACATGCATCCCTAACTTGATCAGATTGCTACCCGATTATGCACTAGGGCTTTCTGAGACGGAGGCTGTTTATAAGAGAGCGGTTAACGATCCCGCTGTCATTGCCATGAATGAATTGTTTCAATGTATGAACTTCCTATCTAAAGTTTATAAAGGAAGGGTTATTTGAGCTTTTATATAAATTATATAGATAGATATATATCTTAACAAAATAATCCTGGGGCTATAAATCCTTGAGGAGACTTCCGGGCTGTTATTTTTTTCTGGGATGATTTTCTCGGTTTAATGTACTGGATAATAGCAATCTCCTCAAATAACTGTGGCCACAAGGCTTGTCATATGGGAGAGACAGTTTCGCGTTCATTGATCAGAATTTATCTGTCATTTGAGTTGGGCCAATGACAGCATGTTCCCACATTAAATGTAATAAATATCTTTGATCAAGCTAAGCTATAGGGCAATGCAGGATCAAATGTGGACATCTAGGACAGACATAAAGTAAAAACTATATGAGATATTGAATGAACTAACGGGTAAACATTGGATATCTGGGAAAATGAGGCTATTTGATGGGAAATTGGATACGAGATTATGAGCAGTTGTTTACGTTGACTAGGCTGTACTTTCCATTTAATTAGATAGGTTCTCCCCCCTCAGTGAAGAGGAGACAATGAACTGAATTCAGGGACTAATTGTGAGAACAAAGTCCCAAAATTACTGTTTACTCTACTGCAAATTGAATTAACTTTGAAATGCTCACAGCAATTTGTCCCTCAATTTTACATTTATTTTTCCTCAACAGAGAGCTCCTGTATAAGTGGTCATTTCAACTTGAATCTTAGAAATAATTCTTGCACTTTCATTTTACTTCTTCACAAATGATGCGAAACTTACTGTATTGTATGCCTGCTTTCACAAATAGAACTATCTTTGATGGTTATGAGCGTAGGAGGCTGAAATGGGAGCATCAGCGTGGCTTTATCTTCACAATCATCATTTACTCCTTTCTTTCAACAACTCTCAATGTACTAATTTTGAACAGAACCAGTCAAGTAATTAGGTGAAAATACAGATGCATACGTACATATATGACCTACGGGCTGAAAAGCACGAGGCTGTTTGCAAAACCAATCCCATGGTATTCTGTACAGGTGTATGTGTACACACATGGTAGGTAAATACAAATTAGAGCATCACGTGTAATTAAATAAAACCGACTCTCTGAGGAATTTACAAAATGATGAAAGACATTTTCAGGCTTTAAAATGTTGAATGATTCTGTGATGATAGATTGGGTGTGTTCTTAATACATTTCACTAATTAATTAACGGCGTGATGAAAACTTCATGGTACAATTGTTTACTTCAGGAATCAGCCTCCGTTTGGTTTATGTTCGGAGCAGTGGCATCCCACAAATTTGTTATTTCCTTTTGTATGGGAATGGAAATGTTCGCAACAAGGGCAAAAACATCAACTTATGTCGGGTCTATTGTCTTCTTTGGGATAATCTCACCTGTTGGAATTTTCATCGGGACAGCGATTTCTTCTGATGCCAGTAACCTACTGCCCATTGCAGTGATCAAGGTAAGACTGTGTGGGAGGATGATGTAATATTATAAGCTACAAAGTTATTTCTTTCAAATAGGATCTGCCCACTCCATTCAGACTCTGTCTGAATTGAATCAGTCTGATTGAAATAATTCCATTTGTTTTTTATTTGTGCACACAAGCAAGTATTATTGCAACATGATTCCTTTCATGTCTCAAAAATACTTGGAAGTTATTAGTTTGAGATAATTAAATATTTTGGTAGATGTGTGTAAAAATGAAGGAATCCGTAATCAAATCCTTTGTTGTCATCAGGAGAAAATACGATCTTCTTTTTTTAAACAACTTTTTTACTTCTATACGAGATTATTTCTGAGAATGATAATAATAAATTGTTAATTAATGTTTAAGAAGAATTTATGTTATAAAAATAGCTTAGTATTGTACCCCTAGTCTTGCTGCACACTCAAGAAAGTTATTCAATTTGTCAATATAGTGCATCTCTTATTTCAGGGGTTATCGACTGGAACTTTATTGTACGTTGTCTTCTTCGAAATTCTCAATCGAGAGCGTACTAAAAAAGATTCGAAGAGTTTCCAGCGCCTTAACTCACTGATTGGTTTCGTACAATTTGCAAGTATTCTTTTTGGAATGGTAGCAATGACGTTACTGATCACGTTGACTGCTCACAGCCATGGACACGATCATGACGAGGAACAGTCCACAACTGAGGAATCCGAACACGACCATGATCACTTTGGCATACAAAATGTAAAAATCTCATCAGTAGCTCTGAAAAATTTAATAATAGAATGATATGTTTGTTAAATTTTGAGGGGTGATTTATTAGATGCTTTATGGATAGTCGGAAAAACATTTAACTCTAATAACTATTTTAGCAGTCACGAATTATTGAGTTGTTCCATGTTACACTGTCTGATCAAAATCCATTCACCAATGCAAAGATCCTAAGGATTCATTCGGGATGAAATTTGGGACGGAACATGTAATAACTGTGTGTATATACAATAGAAATCATTGTAAAGTAGTGGGTCATAATAGCTGTCGTTAGAAATGACTAGCAGTTCCTTTCAAAAGCAGATTTGCAATTTGGAACTACACTTTCCTGGGAGGAAAATGTATTGATGTGGTTTCTAGTTTTAGACGTTTTTAAATAACAAATTTGTGGCGACAAATAACTTGAAAATTTATTCAGTCGGGACCAACCTATACAATACACTCCGGGAGCAGAGCTGAAAGCTCGAGAGAATAAATCGTACGGTGCACTCCTACATTTGCATGTTCCTTTGGAAAACTTTACAAGGAAGTACTAACGAATGTATTTCAAACCATTGATGATTTTCCTTGTGTCAGCACTGTCAGCCCATATACAGATAGATAGATACATTGAAAGTAAATACACCTCAAGAGTCAGCCGGAGCAACAAGAAGTGACTCTTACTTTCTCAACGTTCCTTCTGCTGGAATAAAGTCAAATAAAAGACGTGTTGCCGTACGAGACAAGTTATTAAATGTCTGACGGCTCCTCTGTTATAGCTTTCATGTTCTCCAACTCTCTTTACAATATTCACATTGTGTAGTTGCTGTTCCTGAAGTGTGCTGTAACGAATGATGTTCACTTGTGATTGACATGCATGACGGAGTCTCAACACACTTAACATGGTGTGCCGGTTCAGGGTACCACAATACCCCTTTCATTCCCATACAGTATAGTCTATGAAAAGGCAAAGGTAAAAAATATTAAATTAACCTATTTCGTAGGAAATTTTTGTCCAGATTTATGCAAATAAGTTCCATCCCACTAACTGTAAAACCTTCGTTGGAGCCATCAAGGAAGTGGAGTAAAATCAGAATGTTTTTGGAGAAAGTGTAATAATTGTGAAAGTTTTAGATTCGTGCTCAAATTTCCAAGTTGTTTAAAATTTTTTGAAAATTGTACCTTCTATGGGCTCCGGGGGAAGAAAAAGGTACTGGGGCACCCTGTGTGTATGACCTATTTTACAATATGCGGGAATGACACATTCTTACTGAAATTCATTCATGTCTTGCTTAAATACCGCTCACTGAGAGGCTGAAGCAGTCAAATTGTTTCCGTCTCCTCTGACGTGACTTTCCAATTCATATACATATGCATTCAAATGAAATGAAATGTTGAAGAGTGAAAGTGGGGGAAGAAATTGCAATCGTGAGGAAAAGCTCATTTCTACGCTGCTCGTTTTATTTGAACGACGATGTTACAAACATATTTACATATTTTATTTTTAAATACTTTTGACTTTTTTAATACTACAAGTAATTATTATATGTCATTTGATAAAGTAACTTTTCTCTACAAGTCTCATCTTTGTTTTTGAAAGGAAGGATTCATAACCGCAGCCTCGTTCTACAAAATCACAATCATCACTAAAATTCAGATCCAGTAGCACGCTTGTAAACTCAGGAGAGGAGGAAGATTTGATATCAGAAACTGAACTTTTATTTGCTACAAGTAGTACTGTAGTAGTGTTAGCACACGGGATATAGGAAATTCAATGAATTTTCACAGGAAATTATATTAGTTTGAGGGTACTGAGCTCAAGGTTAACTTGAATTTAAGTCTATTAAAACTGCTACATTGCACACTGGCACGTATACATATAGTATAATTTCAAAAAAATCCCTACAAACAATTAACTAAAACTAGATATATCAACAGTCCTTGGAATCTGACTAGAAATAATGATACTTGATTTGGGAGCTGGAAGTCAGAAATGCGAAAGCATCTCCCAACTATTAACGCTAAGACAAACTGTTGGGGTACGAGGTGACAATTTTAAAGGTATGCGATCCTTCTTGACAATCCCTTACCCAATAGAAATGTTTCAAAACTCAGTACAAATACAATACTTACATAGACGTCTCCGGAACTGAACTAGCAACAACTCTACGAGCGTTGTTGACTTTCACATAAATTTTTACATATTATTATACACAGAGCTTATGTATACACAGACATTTGATGTGTTTTAAAAATGGGTTCAACAACACTTAATGCATAAGTTTAGCTAATTGCTACAGTTGAATGGTACCATATTTATCATCTTTCTTTTTAAACTATTTTGATTCTCAGTATCAAAAACATTTATTTAATTCATGGATGAAAATGAGAAATATATTTGCTATCACACTTTAATAATCTTAATAAAAAATATTAGCTCCCTTAGTTCAATCCTTACATAACAGAGGAGTTAAGTATCTTCCAGCACACAGCTTTTGGTCCTGGGCACTGGCGCCATTGACACTGATATAATTTAAGGGGCTATCTTGCCCATCATCATTATAATTTATACGTAGATACATGTCTTGTAAATAGGTACAATTTTTTATTCAAACTAATTCACCCGCAACATTTATTCAGTCACATTCTGCCCTCAAACCAAGTCAAAATTTAAGAGCGGGTACAGACTTGAAAAAAAAGCACGGAGACGCTGTCCCCAAAGGTACTTCGATAGCACTCATTCGTAAAGTTACTTTTCTTTGGAACGACCACTGATAAAGTCTTTCACTACTGAATTATTCGAGACAAAAATGATCATTTTGTATTTTGCGGATTTGTTTCCACGACCAATTATTTTTAATTACACTCTTAGTCTATATCACTTGATTTACGCAATTACAAATGGAATATGATTTTAATGCAAAATTACAGTACAGCATGAAATTGTCCATTATAGATATCTTTTTATACCAGATAAGCAAGATTTGCGCCTTCCATAATCAGTAATGATAATTATACGAAGAGACAATGTACACACTTGGTATACACAGTATTAAATATGTACATCCATTTACACAATATTCCAACACAAATAAGTAAAACACAGGTAATTACTTTTCATATAGATACTCAACAATAAATTGTTTGTGATCGAAGAAGTCAAAAAAAACGAAAATAAACATTGAACTGTATACATCCAATGGGGTTTCATACTTTCAGGGCGAAGTGAAAAACAATAGCCCACAAGTTTCGGGATTTGTACATGCTTTCATTTAAAAAACCATTGTCAATACCATTTACTTGTGTGAAGCTACTATATAGGACATGGTTCCAACCAAAAACACACATCATTGAAATATTTCAAGGTAAATACTCGAAGATCAGGAAATTAAGACAAGTTACGGAAAACATACTGATTGTGAGTGATAATCTCATGTTGAATAATAAAAATTATGGTAACCACTTACTCCTAAAAAATATTGTAGTATTTAGTTTTTGCAAAGCACAGCATCAAGAAACTTTACAGCTCCTTTAATAATATTATTATTGAGCATGGAAAAAGCTCAGGTACTTATATTTTTCATAGGGAGATAATTACTTGTCATTAATTGTAATTAATTCTAGCGACATTATGCAAATGTGATACTCACAACAGAATCATTTCCCTTACGTACATACAGTATACAGGATATAGGATCTCTAGATGCATGCATAACTCACAATAATTATATTATTAAGTACCTACGGTAATGAGATGATGATCTGTGTAATACATACTGGAATCTCTACTCTGCTCATAATTACATTTCCGACTACTGTAGTCATTAGTTTCGTGGTAGATAATCAGCGGGAAATCTCTCAATTTAGTTTAGCTCTATAGGAAAGTACTGTACAGAGCTGTCTAGGAATCAAGAGCCTAGAAGGATATTATGCTGGGGAGGTATCTGTAATCCTCTAGTGACATAACCCATATGGCTATCAGTATTGTACATAATTTCATCTTCGACAAGTATGTACATACATGGATCCCTACAATGTTACACACTGGGCCCACATCATTTGTAACTCGTAGTAAGTAATTATATACATATCAAAGTATCTTTTACATGATTAAAAGTGTCAGTTCGTAATACATAGGAAATCTACACCATGTACTTGATCCATTGAACACAAACATGAAGTGGTCTTGGGTGGAAAACTCTACTTGACACATTATTTGAGGTGCACATTAATGGATGCTTCCGTAGTCATCAATAGCTGGGGATTACATGGCCGACTGGCACACTCGAGGAAAACACTTATGTATGGATAGATATACATGGACGATGACTGTAGTGTGTATAGTGTGGAGGACTTCCAGGAGCGGTGATTCCAGAGGAAATGAAATACTTGACCGACGACGATCATTACAATGCAACGATCTTCCCATTCCCATAGATATGGGAGTGATGTGTGTGAGGATGGTGAGTGTGAGGATGATGGCAGGGATGGTAGTGGCCATTCTTCCCGTTGTTACTGTTCAGGGAGCTGGTAACCGTCAATGTGGTGGTTATATCCGTGAGGATGAGGCCTTGGGATCGGGAAGAACCAGATGTGCTCTGTGTGCTCCGGTAGCCTCTTCGACGACGAGATGACTCGGTCCCACAACAACCATTCACGGTTTCCTGTATGTATCATAATTCCATTCATCAGCAACATGATAGAAAGCACATGAAAATTGTAATAAAAGCCGTGTCGGACATGGTTTATGTATAAAAGATAAACAAGATTCACACACACATTATTAATCATGGTATCATTTCAGAAACAGTGAAGTATAGTATAAAATACAGGATAAACTGTATATATAATTATATATATATAGTGTGTAGATGTTTCGAAACTTGTGTACAGATAAATACACTACTATACTGCAGCACGCGTGTAAACTCATCAGAGACACAAGGCATACCCAGACTGATTACAATCTCGGTCTGTTTTATTCTGCACATTTGGGTTCTGTTGAAAGAACTTTCCAGCTGTGCCAATAAGATTGTCATATACAACACAAGTAATTACCAAAATGCTATCTAGAGACATTACGCTATATTTATACAATCCGCACTGACCGAACATCATGCAATCCAACGGAGACAGAGAGGATGCTATGAATTAATACTTACAGACCACAATACACCATACATATAAATATAACCATAGCCGCAAAATTAGTCATTCTTTCCAATCAATGTAAATCAACTCAGGTTGACTTTGTATATAGGTGCAACAGTCATAATTATTACAGATAAACTTACATACTTATATGTTACAATTCCACAGTACACTATACACCACCAATTTCTATCCATTACATTTGATAGACATTCAGGGGGAACGATACCATATATGAAATTTAACATAGATATCGGGTCGGAGCATATCATTTGCTGAAGAGGCAAAATCGTCTACGTGTCCATGCTTTTGTACAGATACAACACTTGGAACATTTTCCCTCTTCAACGAAAATATACTTACTTTCAAGTGTAACCTTTTTAAAAAACATTTGAAAGTTGAGAACCATTCTTCCTAGAAGTGGATTTTAAACGCACGAAATTAGTCAACTTAGCAGCTTTCTCCGTCCAAACAAATTCCCACCCGTGTGCTCACGTTTCATCTCAAGTTCTTTTTTTTTTATACATTAGTCTACATACATCATTAAACTTTCTCCACTCCCACTCACTGCACACCCACAGGGAACATACATATGTGCATATATGTAATTACATATATGCTTCTCGGAAGGAATAAGTTTGAAACAATTCAAGTACACTCACACCATAAACCTATTGAGTTTACACCGGATGAAACTTCAACCTCCTCACTTCTCCGTTCTCACGATCCGTTATATAAAATTGTAAAAAAAATTCACTTCTAAACAACATTACTCTCAATAATGGGATAATCGTAGAAACTTTGTTGGGGGAGAATGTGAGTCAAAAGTTGTTGGGCTAGAGAACTGCATGAGATTTGTACATATCCTGCACTACGGCTATCTAAGAAGCTTATAAAGAGGAATTTACTGAAAAAAAGGTAATTCCCAGGGTGAACGGTAAACATACAATGAGTCGAATTTATTGAGCTTTTGCGTGGGCCTAGCTGCATCACGTGTGCTTATAAAATGTAATACATTAATGTACACCATTCCACAATGGTCTTTACAGATATTTCTCCAGGCCAACTTTCCACTCAGAGTTAGGGGTAATGTTTTGGCAATAACTAATAATAAGTCTTGGGACAAAGCATTTCATGTTTGCTTGAATGCCAATAATATAAGGGAGTTAAAAACTTGCTATATCACCAACAGTATCAAGAAGGATTCATTGTATTTTCCTATTGTACTAAGGCTGCGAATGTTTTCCTTCGCCACAGTTAAAACCAGGGATTGGATAATAAATTCTAAATACACTGCCTCCATATGGAGGCACAAGGGAGCTGAGAGTATTGTAAAACGCAGGAGTTTTGCAAAACATTGGATTAAATGCTGGAATCGTACGTGTCTCTACACAAAATCCAGCACATTCTCTTTACTCACACTCACAAAGTACTAAATACGTTAACAAGGTAAACAAACAGTTCTTAAAAACTGTTATCCATTGAAATCCTGTCAATACTGGAATTTGTAATTCATTCGTATGCCAACTTTGTCTAGTTATGCAATTTCATTAAAAGCCGCAAAAAAAAAAGATTTGAAAAGAATTCATAATTTTATTCCTTCAATTAAACTGAATTCAATAATTAAGTCATTCTTTAAACATCTCTTTCACGACATGTTGTTACTATTATATTATAAGTGTGTTTGTTAATCTTCGTAGATTATTGTGTGGCATTGAAATTTCAATCAATCTAGTTTTGAATAAGGGCACCTTTAAAACAGTCCCTGTACGACGACTCCTACTTACTCCACTAGCAAACGATAATCCTCAGGTGGTAGAATATGTCAGAAGATTTGTGTCAGAAATTAGGAGTGGCAAAACTTTCAAAATGCAAGATAAGCTGTTCCCCTTGCATACATTTATTTATCCATGGGGAAGAGTAAACTAATGGATTTAATTCCATCATAAGAGTCAGAAATAATAAAGCGCAACTGGAAACTTACAGTAGAGGCAACATCAGTTTGTTATTTCAGGCGAGGTGCTCTAAATGCAATATTTATGGAAGCTATAATAATTACAGTAGGGCTACTCAAAATCAGAGGGAAACTTGAGGTAGTTCCAGGAACCCCTTGATATCTACCGACACCAACTGAGTGATAAGAACTCAACTTATGTCATAAAATTAGAGGTGTAAGTATATCTGCCACGTTGGACAGTAAGCTCCCGCACTCAAAGTATGTAGGTTAAATTGCTCGAGCAAAATTCATTGACAAAACTTTCATTTGTCATTGAACTTGAAGCGTCTCCTGTCTGGAATGACTCTCTCTGAGTAGTCTGCGCTCTTAACGATTTACGTGCATATAAATCCTATGGCCATTAGTAGTAGATACAGGAGTAGTAGCGTGGACCAATTCGTACCAGCATGCTGTCGTTTATAAGGTCTTGTCGGGAAACTCCATTAGTAAGTAACATTAAACTTAGTTCACAGATCTCTTGCTTGTCTTAGTGAGCAATTAATTGTCCGGACGATAACAGAACGGCACATTGTGCTGAAGTAAAATCTTAAATCAGTGAGTACTAATTATCTAAAGATACATAGTTTACAAACAAGCGAATATTACATGTCTTCACGGAAAGAGGTCCTGAACCCAGTTGTAAACTTCCGTTTGCCTTGAGTGCAACTACTGCTTATAATTCTACATGCACATATACATATGTATACTTCAGTTAGATAAGTAAATAGGTTTACCGGAGATACATGGGAAGAGAGAGAGAGAGACACAAGCAGACAACTAAAGCAGGGAAGAGTTCCAACAGACGAGGGGGGCGACTTGTGACAAAATGAAAGTACAGAGTGTAGAAGAAGAATCTGTGTGGGTTTGTATAGGTACATGAGGACTTGGAGGTGGAGAAAGTAAATAATTATTTAGGGCTTAATGTGACATCGGATGGGCAGGTTTTCGTATAGAGAAGCATATCATTGAAAATAAATGAAAATAATTATACTGCGGGTGAACCCCGAGAATGAATCAACTGATAGGAGAGATACGTACAAAATGAGCACAAAAGATTATAGAAGTGTGGAAAAACACTGACCTGGAAAAGTGTAATCGTGCGTAAAGCCCAGCGTTGACACATGGATTTGAGCTTGTCTTTCATTTTATATTTCAAATGAGAAACTATCCGTGATTGGAAAAATAAAAGATCTCGCTGAGCTACACCATCAACGTTCACGAAAGCCAATTTACTTCACTATATAGAGTAATTACTTATAGAGCATAAAAATTCAAGTACATGTATAAAATCAAGTCTTTCTAAAAACTGTACAGCTTGCTCCTGCGTTGAGAAGACTAATTTACAGAAAAATAATTATTCAATTTAGGAAACTCAAGGAAATGTGTGTGCTTTAAAAAATATCTACTCTTTGTGAGGTCTCCTGTCGGCTTTTAATTGAAATGCTCAAAGGAGCTCCAACATTACTACATCAGACTAAAGACAGGACATCTTATTTAAAAAGGAATATAAAGCTTCCAACTAAATCACTAACGAATTAACGGACTTGAACAAGGAATGCGAAAGGAGCCGTGAGTGTATATGCAACTCAACTTAGACTGTACAGATATACGTGAGAAATACTGTGAGCATCTCTGTCAAAAATGGTGGTGTACACATTAAACTCTCAAAGATTAATGTAGGCATTGCTATGTGTATAAAAACTGCACGGAATATATTACAGCATATAGTTTGTCAATTCAATATAAAGCACTAGTTACTACAACTACCTCAACTAATAGTAACTATTAGCTTCTACTTATTCCAAATGAGAATTATTAACTAACTGCAGGATTCCCATTTAAAAGGACTCAGTAATAGATATAAGAACTAATAACTAAATTGCAGAGAAAGGATTAATTTATAGAAAGCGTGATTGGCAAAAGTACAGAGACGTGATGGGAACAAATTGGCAACATTTTTATTTCAATTTACGTTATTGGTATTTTGTGCCAACAAACGCAATGCTGTAAATTTAACACTGAAATATTCAATTTTGTAGTACATAATACTCATTTTGTGTGTAATTATATATATAATAATTACATGGATACCTTCAGGATTTTTTTTTTTACAGTTTTAAACACACGCATCTCACATATCCTGGAGAAATATGCGCAAAGGAGAGCAAGCAACAATTATTATTATTGTTTATGAGTAAATAGATATATCTAAATTATTCATATATAAGAAACTATATTTATAGCAATTAGCACTGCGTAGAGAGTGTGACAATACCGGTAATAATATAACCTTACATTATTGTATGTATGCATTTGTTTTCACACAAGACGGAATTCTTCAATGTCGTTTGATTTTTAAAAAATATGCCTTGTACATATGTATTTCATAGTAGATAATACTTACGGAGTATTCCAGTAATTAATTATTTATACCTCTGTCAACCTTAGAAGAATTTAATTGACAGTGGAGGGATGGAATTTTGTGTTCATATTAGGACAAGAGTGAGTGAATTTATATGGAAGGTAATCTCAATGGAACGACCACAATGTGCTATGTTGGTATCGTTAGAAGAGTATTTTTGAGTAGATCTGTGTGTAAATAACATTGTACATATGGTATGGACTAGTGAGAAATGCAGTATATATTAATTTTTGTTCTCTATAATTTTCAACCTCTATAATTTAGACATTTTGTTAGTCACAAAGGGTTGTAGGCATTTTCTAACTTACACCGTTCGGAATATATCAGCAACAAACAAAACAAAAATTGAGTGCAAGAATGAAGGGGGCAGTGCACAGGGGATAAATAGTTACATATCAGTATTACAATATAAAGTTACTGCCATACCAACTGCTCCACACCATAAAAACTAAAAGGGTATTTGTAAGTGACGTCAATTCATAATATGATCAATCACAATCATTAGGTAGAACAGAATCAATAAAAACAGAGCATCACGCCGGCACAAACAAATATGATGGCAGCAATAATACTTCAAATAATTATTTGTATATAAGAAAGGGAAGAAATACTGCAAGCTAGGATATAATTTCCAAGACAATAATCTAAAAATTTTGAAGTTCGTATTAAATAGAAAGCTGAATAAATTCACATATTTGTAAAGCCTGGAAAATTCGCCCACACACAACTCACTGTAGAGTTGTGTTCAAAAATAAAAAGTATTTACAAAAACTTGAAGCCGAGTCACTCCAGTGGGGTTAGTGTTATTTTTGCGAACACATACAAATAGTTACAATGACTACCCAAAAATCTGAAAAATATTTGAAGACAATATCAAATCCGCCAATACTCTTGTTATTTTCAAATAGCAGAAGTACGTAGCACTTTCGAACAAATGCTCTACCATGCTTTTTTAATTAGAAGCTAATCTCCTAGTATCGAGTCCAATTATCATAGTTATATACTCAAGTCAAAAATTAAAATAGAATGTTAATTATAGGAAATAGAATTATTATAATAATTATCCTCTGTACATCTACAATAAATAGATGATTTTAGGCTGGAATGCATTCATAGAGAGCACTCATCCACTAAACTTTGTTACAATTACTATGGTACGGCTCATGAGTTGAATTAGTACAAGAAAATATTGCCTTAAATGCGTGTCTGAATTTTAGGGACATCGTGTGATAAAGGACCTGGAAAGAGACAAAAACACAATTTGTTAGTTTACTTGGACACATTGGGAGTCAACATTGACGGAGGAATTATCCCTCAATTTGGGATAAGAACTAGATACGTGTGTAGTACAAGGATCTATGAAAGTAAATAAATTTACCGGATTCACGCATGTTGCAAGGTAGTACAGCACACCTGGAGGACAGAACCAAACAGTTTATTAGAATTAATTATACTACATGCATTTTTCCCGACCCTAGTGGTTTCTGGGAACACTCCAGCATAATTATGTAGACACCGGAGGTGGTTTCAAGAAAGTAATTTGGTGAGGCTCAGATGAGTGATTCCTGAGTTGGCACAAGTGCTTTCAAGGACTGTGGAGGACTTACCCGATAAATAGGTCGCAATGTGATAAAGAGTTTGTAAAGCTGGACTAGTGGTGCCTGCTCCACTTCCCCACTTCCAGATTAGTCTTTGCGCGTGGAATGGGGCCCAGCAGACAAAGAAAGCCACAACGACAGCAACTGTAATCAATACAGAAAATACAGGGATAAATTAAACCCGATATCTATTACTTTCAACCAATTCAATCCAAATGTGGTCCACCCTCATGGATATCCCATATACAGTAGAGCAATACATGCGAAAACCAGACTCCAGTGTCAAGTTCACACTTGAGCTTAATTCCGTCCCTACAATTGTGCCCTCGAAAACTTTCTCCTCCAAAACTAGTAATGACTGCATATCTCCCCAAACCAATTCCACTTTTGTTTTGTATATGTGTGTCAGCCTGGGCAAATTGTAGCCTTTCCCCATCAATGACTCGTATTTCCCTCGTTCAATTTTTAATGCATTTGTATTTTCTTTTAAATTAGAATTATAGCCTCACATCAGACTCTAGATTACTTAATAAGATGAAGGTAATAATTATATACATACATATGGTAATACTTATCGTATAAACTGAGTGGGAATTATTCCTGGGATGGAATTATATATGTATATAGATTTATATTATAAAATCGTATACGTTCTAAACAACAGTGCATGCATATGTTTCCTGGAATTGAAGACCTTGGAGACTCTTTTGATGAACATCAAGACCCAGTCTTAAATGACCTTAACTTCTCCCACACCCCAATCAATTCTTGTGCTCACTATATGGTTGAGCCAATCTTGTCAATTTACTTTGGTGGGGGATTTCGGAAATGGTACAAAGAAAGCCATGAATGTATTCATGTAATGAAGTAAATATCAAGTTGAAATTCGCCGTCTACATGAATCAACTGACGACGGAGTGAAAGATAAAAGAAATGTGTAAATGCCAGAATACAGATAGGTTCAATTGGCTCATCGATCATTAAAGTCCATTAAGGAAGCATCGATCAATCACCTGACTTGTCTAAACTTTTACTTGAAGGCTGAGACAATCCTTAGTTTCTCTTTCAAAACTCAATTTACATTTAGAAACGTCACTTGAGTGTAATATAAAACATACGTACGTAATAATTGAACCTTACAGCCTTTTTTTTCATATTCTCTAGCTACATATGTACTACTTTACTAGAGCACACTCCAGGTCCAAATTATAGTTGAGAAGGCTTCAAAGGAACCATTCTATTTTATCCTATGAGTTCCTAAGGAATTCATCTTCGAAGATGTCATCCAGGGATCATGAGATATCCCCTCGTGTGATATCATAATTGACACACCTACTGCTCAAGTGGTTCCAGTCCATTATAAAAGAGACCTTGTTCCAAGAACGGCCCTTAGATTGGGTACGGGGAAACCTTCAAAGAGAAATTCTCCAAATCCACCTATTGTGACAACAGCATGAGATTAAACACCAGGAAAGATATTGATTAGCTCCCGGCCCAGAATAGAGTGACGCGAGGGTGGTTCTTTTGTGCAATTGTTTAAAAAAGCGGGAATTTGACTAGAGTGTTACCATGGCTGAGGCTCTTTTCTCCGGGATACGGAGAAAAGGATTTTAAGTTCTAATTCAGGAAATTTCTAGTGAATTTGGTCCGAATCCTTCAGTTAATTTAATTAAACATTCCTGATCCCCCCGCATTCATCTGCAAATGTCATTTATCCCAACTAATGAAAGAGACAAGGTGGGAAAGGCTTCAAGTGAAATAAAGAAATACGTCTGTTGATAGATATATTGAATGCAAAATTTTATTTCCGAAGGAGTAGGTAGTTGTCTTCAGTAAATCTCTGATGTTGTACTTGATCCAAGTAGCTGCCAATCCAAAGGCAGAAGGTTCGAGTCTCGATTTATTCCCTCTCTATCCTCTGGGGTCGTATTACAAATCAAGTCAATACAACCGCTCTAAAAAGTACCACTTGCTCCGACGATCCCATTTAAAAAAGCATTATTTCCAATATGCACCTCACTCCTTGTGGAACTTTGTCGACGGTATAGCCATAACAATTGCAACACGAAAAGATGTCAGAGGGAAGTTCTCATTCACAGGGGAAAGTGGAACTGAGAGTTGAATAAATTGAGAGCATCCTCCTAGGAATCCCAGGAGGATTGCAAAATGCTCAAAAAGATGTTGAGCCACAGAAGCATTAATTGACTAAAGCCCACAACAAATATGTTACGACAGAGGCTTTACCTCAACTCTCAAGACTTTGTTTTAAACTTCCACTCAAATCGAAGAAACAACAAGGGGATACGTAAGTACGTTCGTGAGAGGGCTCCGAAAATGAGATATGTGATATTGCCAGAATGAATCTCTGTTCCGTGCTAATGAGATTTCAGCTCAACAGGAGACACTTGGTTTTATTGAGTTCGACTATAAAATAATTGATGAGAATTGATTGAACTCGATGGAATAGTATTGTGACGAACAAACACACGGTTAGCATGTTGTTACATATGCTTATATGTATCTATGTATGTAGCCCCAAGTGTATTTACATATAAGGTTGGGGCAACCCAGATTTTGTAATTGATTGCAAGATTTTTGTCCCTCTACTTCGGTTACAAGTGCTAATGGTTTTTCATATCTTGCTGATGTTATAAAATACCCTCAAATCTAAGAAATGACTCAAGGTTTTGCAAATATAACGAAGCCTCTTCTCAGAATTGAAAGAAGTCATTACCTTTAATATGGTCGACTACATTGCCTACATGAAGTAATACAAGAAAACAAATTCAAGTGGGATTAGAAAAAGCCCCTGGGGATAAAACTATACTTTTGTCTGATATCTCTCATCCAACTGCTGGGACTTAAAAGGAAGAAAGCATCTGTCTCATCAGAGATCATACAAATCATAGTGTATTATTTGTAGGTTGGTCATGTCTGGAGAGGAGTATTTCGGATGTAGGTTTTTGTGGAGGAGAGAGGAAAGTTTGGGCAGTAAATTAAAATTAACTTAGAACTGGATCTCATAAATCTTGAAGCTGGGAGAAGTCACAAAGGGAACAAAACAAATTCAGTCGGTGGAGGAGAGAATCATGAGCATATGCACACTGCAACATGTCACCTTTTAATACATAATCTTTGCAATATTAATTGCAATTTAAGTCACACTTCGACTCCCTTTCTGTGCCATTTAGCAATATGCAGCAAGGAAGATTTCCCAGAATTTTCTCCCCCTGGATTTCACTTTGAGCACATAATGAAATTCAATTAATGTACCCCGTATGACCCATAAATTCCCTTCCAGCTCCTTCTACACAACTAGAATTTCTCTCTCCTGGTGAGTGATGAAATGGGACGGAGGAAATTCATCAAAAGCATTTCTAAGCAATAAATACCAGGAGAACACTTAATCAGACTCAACTTGAGGCAATTATGAATGCTGCTCCTGGTCTCAGCTCTCGGAGACAATGAATTAACATACACATTTACTTTAACATAGTCTCTCACCGCTGCCTTTGCCTTTTATATTTCATTAAAACCTAGCCAACGATGTGATAATTTCCGAATCCAAATTTTCAAGTGGTAGCATGCATAATTATATCTATAGCATCCATATCCTCTCGGGTTGAGTGCCTTTATCTACCATTTCATGTGTATAAAGTTGGGCTCAGGAACCCCATTCCCATTTTATGTAGACACGGGGTATGAACCAAGTAAATAGTACAAGCCTGGGCCTTCCTAGAATTTAGATGAGCATAGTAGCTTTCCAGCAGTTGAATCCAATGTTTTTGGATGATTCTTTTAAAACTCCCCTTTTTAGGAGTGTCTAGTGCAAAGCAATCCATGCAAATAGTACTTTTTAAAGTGTAGGCACATACATACAAATACATGCCTGTGTGTGTGTGTGTGTGTAATGCATATCCTCTTACTTCCGAAATCTGCCCAGGCTAGTAGCTATACTGTATCAGTAGAAATTAATTCCAGCTCCGGCTCCCACATAAAACCTGCACCGAATTAACATTCGGCATGATTCACAAGAGGAAGCAGAGACTGGTTGAGGTAATAACCTTCAGAGAAGAAAATAATTTAATTTTCAGGCTGCTTCTCACTTTGTTTTCCTCAAGAAAAATGAGCACTTGAAGAATATCCCCTTCTTCATGTAATAATCATTAGTTCTGCCAACTCAACCACCCCTCCCCTTGAAATGTTACGTTTTAAGAGTTCTCCCTTAATTTCCCACAGTTTTGTTTTGTCAGTTGCACGTGAATTTCCACCTATGTATGTAACTGCATTGTAGATAAATACGTAGGAAAAAGCGCAATGGCCAAGTGTAGTTGGAAATTGCAAACCAACACAAGTAGTATAGTAGCAGGGCTCGAGTAGTTGGGCACGAGGGGAAATCCTTAGTAACCGAATCGAAATTACTCCAAACTTGAGACACTCTCTGTGTCAGTAGTGATAGCAAAACCAACCACAAATCCTGAACAGAAGTACCGAGCCAGAACCCATCTAATCCTCTCAAATGTTATGATAATGGCTCAAGTTCACAAAACACATCCGGCCTCCATGGACACACCGCAACCTTCAATGTCATACATATTAGAATGGAAGCATTCCTCTTTGGAATTAGGATCTACAATTATGAAGCACGACTCGACTCGCTCCAACTAATTGCCTTAGTTTCGTAAATGAGGACAGGGCCTCCCAAACTCACAACAGGGAACATCATGTGGACGGGGTTGAAAGGGAATAATTTGAGGGAGTTCCTAGTGGTCAAATTGAAACGCCTCCAGAAAACATATTTCTATGTTGTGGAGCTGTCCATCGTCATAGTTGGAAAAATCGAGTAACCATAATAGGATAAAGTGTAGAGGCTGCATTATTCTGTTTACTTTACAACCCAGAAAACATGTACATATAAGTAGTAGTGTTTAAGCACGTTATGCAAGAAATCAATAAATCGATCGATAATCAATAAATTGGTCTAAAATCAATAATTTATTGATTGGTGATCGATTTATTGATTTCTTGCGTAACGTGCATAAGGGCCCCCGTGTCGAGGAACTGGAGGGAGCAGAGCTCCCTTTGGAGTTTGACGGGAGTTGCGTGGGCGGCCACCTGTAGCTTCAAGTGTGCAGCCCTTGGCCGATCCTTGGAGGGAACGGGCAAGGGAAACACTATATTTTCTCCAGTGAATTCAGCCTGACGCGAAACTTCATAGACATTCCTTGTGGATTTACCGTGTAGTAGTGAAATTAATTTTTCTAGCAGGTACTTTAAAATTCACGAGCTTTTTTGTTGGCAAGCATTCCTAAAGGCTTTGAGGACCTCCAAAACATTTGGAAATTCAAAAGGATCTGCCGGGGTGTATGTTTAATAAAACAGGTAAAATGATTTTTGAATTCATTGAGCTCATTCCGTTTTTCATTTCATGTTAATTACTTTTGTGTTAGTAAGTCATGTTGTAGTTCGGGAAAACAATTTTAAATAATTATAGGCCTGAAAGGTTGGTTTGGTTGGTTGGAGGTTAGCCCTGGTTTGTTGTGAGTAGTAATTATTTCATTATGTGTAAATATTCACAAGTATGTGTTTGTAAATACATATTTAAACATAATAAGTATGGTCAAATTTAATGGAACGATAGAAAAAATGTCAGTGGTAATGACGGTGTTGAATGGGCGTTTGACAGTTTTGTTTAAAATTAACCCCACCGAATCTGTTCAGTTGTTCTAATGGAATGTTGACTGTTCCTGTTTCCATATAAATTATGCCCCTGATGATTACCAGTCCTATATATATATATATTAGTATAGTCTATGGAGCTACTAATTATGACTGTTAATGTTCAGGTGTGACGAACCAATTGAGGAGGAGCTTTTCCAGAAACCACTGTCTACTTGCAGTCTATCTAATCATGACCGACTCAGCTGGTATCACGTAAGCATGCAAATATATTTTTAACAGCTTCTTTCCTTTCAATCTTTTTTTGCGTTTTCAGTGTCATATCAGCTAAGGGAAACTCTTACAAGGCATATGGATTTACAGGCATAGACCCTCCTGCATTGAAAATTGCACCACGATATTTACCTTCTCATTTCACGTGTCTGTCTCTTCCCAGAGCATCATATTTGTTTACAAATTCTCATTTGAGTTTTGGTACTTGCCGTAAGCTATCTACATATAGGTCATGTCATGCATTGTATTGGGGGATACGAAAAATTGGCATGGGCGCCTGCAGATTTATTGCACGCAATTGTACCCAATTCTATTTCTGCAACTTTGACATTTTAAGGTTACGGCTCGTCTTTGATTATTTTGAAATTCTGAAAGAATCCAAACTGGAGACTGCAGAAAGCTTCTTCGTTGGATATAAAGGAGACTACGATTTCTGAAACATTCTCAAAAATAATCAATTATTTGTTTATCTCCAAGTAAAGCATCACAACGGTTGAGGTGTACGTTAGATGCGAAACTAAAAAGAAAATCGTAAACACTACCTGTCTTTGAGAAAGCATCTATTGACACTGCTTCTCAACAAAAAGTAGTTATTGACGGTCTAAGTCAACCTTTTTCAAAAATCGTTTTGGGAGGTAATCTGAAATGATTTTTAAATGAAAATACAAATATATTTATGACTCGTAATTATCACAACTGCTATGTAATTGCTAAAAAGGCTTTCGTTTCTCCTGTTAAAGTTTACAAATTCAAAATGGACAAGCCGTTTTGGCTTTATACTCTTCATTTCTTCTTTTACTAATTGCTTCATAACTTTTTTTGGTTTAATTTTAATGCCCTCGGATAATGTGATGTTGTTTGTTACGCAGCAATAACTCTCCTCTTCAAAGCTTGCCAAGTGCATAAATAACCATTGACCAAGGGTTTCAATCTCATTACACTATAACAATGTCTGTAATAACTATTACAAACCTCGATTGTATCTTGGATTAGATTTTACTGCTAGAATATTTCCTGCTATTTTAATTGCATCGATCCACTCAGGCTTTGACATACCAAATTTTGTGATTACACTTTTATTGGCTGAGAGGCATTAGGGAAACTGGGGCTCTTTTTCCTTTGAGGCTAAGTAACACCAGTTTTGCACATGCTGAAGTTCATTTCTAAAAAGTTTTTTTTCACCTTCATACTTTGATTTTATTGAGGCTCAGCGCCTGAAAATGGAAATGAATTTTCCGATTCTAATAATTATTGTAAATTCATTCTTTTCTTACAGCAATTAGTGACGCTGCTTTTGCTGACCATTAAGTTCTTAAATAAAACTATATTAAATTTAGTTTTTAATTGCCCTTTTTTTTGTACATGTTAATCTTGTTTAGCTGGAATAATACCAACATTGCATCTTTCAAGGAATTCACTAACTTAATGGTTTCGATGGAGAATTCCCAGGATTAATTTATTAGTCCAATTCATCCATCCCCATTTTGAATTTTTTTACGGGAATAGAGCATCAATTCTGGCAACTAAAGAGCACATGGAAAATTGTATAATTTTTGTACTCCACTTTGAATTAAATGAAATGATTTGATTCATGTTTTGAATTGAATCAAAAAAGTGATGAATCAGAATTGAATCAAATCGAGTTTTATTTACTCAGAATTGAAAGATTGGGACCAATAATGATGACTGTTATTGAGCGCAAGCATGTGCAAGTATTGAACTGATTGTGAGCTTTCAAAAGTGCATGTAAAAAGCAAAGTGGCACGGTATCATGGTATGGTACGTTTCAATAAATTTATTTTCATTATTGGTCTCTTCCTTCGAGCTATCTATGGCTTTCATCTGTCGTAATTGCTTTATAAAGATATTGTGTCAATTGGTCTGGACTAGTGGTCGGACCAATTTAGTTCAGAACTGAAAGAAGCTGTTTTTTATTCTTCGGTTGTAATCGTGCTTCGCAGACCTTTCTGTTTCTAAAGAATTTAGCTTACAATTAGTTGTTTTTGGAAAGGACTTTTAGCAGGACTGAGACTGATAGGGACTGATAAGTCTGGGATACAAAATTGACTGATTGGTAGAATAAAACGTGGGACTGGTCAGACCAAAGACTGTAGAACCCTGATATCAGCATTTAATATCAAACACATAATTCTTTCAATCAGTTATATAAACCCGTGCAAGACGTCTTAAAACGGTGCTACGGAACCGACCGAGTTACCACAAGCCGGACCAGCTAAAGCAGACCGGGTTCTCCAAACCGGTCCGGTTGAACCGGTTGAGTTACCCTAATCCGGTTCAGAAGAACTGGACCAGGTCTCACAAACCGGCCCGGTCGAACCGGTCGAGGGTTTTCAAACCGGTTCGAAAGAACCGTTTGAGTTACCTTAGACCGGTTCAGAATAACCGGACCAGGTTTCTCAAACCGGTCCGGTTGAACCGGTCGAGGTTTCTCAAACCGGTTCTGCACAGAACCGTTCGAGTTACCTTAGACCGGTTCAGAAGAACCGGACCAGGTTTCTCAAACCGGTCCGGTTGAACCGGTCGAGTTTTCTCAAACCGGTTCGACAGAACCGTTTGAGTTACCGGTTCAGAATATCCAGACCAGGTTTCTCAAACCGGTCCGGTAGAACCGGTCGAGGTTTCTCAAACCGGTTCTGCACAGAACCGTTCGAGTTACCTTAGACCGGTTCAGAATAACCGGACCAGGTTTCTCAAACCGGTCCGGTAGAACCGGTCGAGGTTTCTCAAACCGGTCCGGTTGAACCGGTCGAGGTTTCTCAAACCGGTTCTGCAAAGAACCGTTCGAGTTACCTTAGACCGGTTCAGAATAACCGGACCAGGTTTCTCAAACCGGTCCGGTTGAACCGGTCGAGGTTTCTCAAACCGGTTCTGCAAAGAACCGTTCGAGTTACCTTAGACCGGTTCGGAATAACCGGACCAGGTTTCTCAAACCGGCCCGGTTGAACCGGTCGAGGTTTCTCAAACCGGTTCTGCAAAGAACCGTTCGAGTTACCTTAGACCGGTTCGGAATAACCGGGCCAGGTTTCTCAAACCGGCCCGGTTGAACCGGTCGAGGTTTCTCAAACCGGTTCTGTACAGAACCGTTCGAGTTACCTTAGACCGGTTCAGAATAACCGGACCAGGTTTCTCAAACCGGTCCGGTTGAACCGGTCGAGGTTGCTTAAACCGGTTCGGTAAAACCGGTCAAGGTTTCTTAAAACGACTCGGGAAAATGGGCTAATCACGCGGTTCTATGATAACAATGCGACTTTGGAACTCAAAATTATGCATATTTGGAATTTGAAAACACGTAAATAAGAAACTATAAAAAACCAAAATGTTGTGTAAATATGTACAAGTGCCGCAAACTTTATTAAAATGGTTTATATACATACATGCATACAGTAATGGATCTCACAAAAACGGTTTCGCAACCTATATTACATGGAATAGAAATTCAGAATAAGAATGAACAAGCTTGTTAATGTTTTTATAATTTTATCAGTTTTTAAATTTTTTTGTTGGCAATAAACATAATTACATCCGTAATCGGTAGTGTCCGAAAGGCAACGAGTAATTGTAATCATTGCGGTCCGGGTACACTCGATACACATCTAAGCTGTGAAACCCCAGCTTATTAACAGTAATATTATACAACTTATGTTTAAGACTCCTTATGTAGGAGCAATCGACATAGAAAACATTGTTAGCGTCGATTACCGACTTGTATTTGTTATGGTTGAACGTTTTCAATGCAGCTGTTGGTACGCCCTTGCACTTGAGTTCTTCTGCTTTGTTAAAATACAATACACTGTATTGCTTGCTCTTAATGGTTACAATCTGGGAAATATCTATCGACTCCAATTTCCACAGACCAGCAATCCCGGCATTTTGCGATCTTAATTCCGGGTACTCTGGATACATTTTAAAAATATCGTGGCCCGACGGTAATTTGGAAAAGTCGAAAAAATCTTTATGCTTAACTATATCTTGGAAAAGACAATTGTCAGGGTCTGTTACTAGAGCTATGCACGAATCAGTGTCGCAATACAGATTGGAAACCCTGCCCGGGAAGACTTTCTGCAGCTCGTAATAGAACCCGTGGTAGAAAATAACTTTAGCAAGATCCAGACATACCATGCCTGATTGGATAATATTGTTGAGTACAATCTCCTTGGGAGAAAGCATGATCATACTTATGTTCTCGGAAATTGGAATAAAGTCAACACACCGAGGGTCGCTGACGAATTTTTGACATTCGATCTTCGATCCGCAAAACTTAACCTCCAGATTTCCCTTATTTGACTGCAGAGTTTTTCCAAAAACTCCATTCGAAAGGATTTTGTACAGCGCTCGCTGTGATTCGGTTTTGACCAATTTGCGCTGCTCAATGTTGAACTCAATATATGGTTTAAAATAAGCCTCCTCGTGAAAACTAATTCCTGCATGCACGTCAAGTAATTCCATGCCCATATTCAAGTAAAACTGGAGAGCTTTGTAATGCACAACGTATTCAATACGATCTTCACAATGAAGCAGGAGTCTTGGTTCGCTTGTAAACGAGCGAACAAGACCAAGAGATGTCATCGTGTCCTGCTGTCCCGCCGCCAAATCTGTAATTCGAACCTTGCGTTTCTCCGGAGCTAAAGGCAAGGACTCAGTTTCATCTTGAAGTTTTTCGGGGTAGTGCAAACTGACGCTCAAAATATAGCCCGTCTCATTTTCCCCGTCATACGTTTTCCAATTAATACCCTTCAAAGTTTCGACACTTTCCCACCGGTAATTTGAATGAGGGAATTTTCCGAGTAAAGCGGCGGCATAAAGAGAAACTTTATCATTGTAGAGTATATGTGTACGCTCTTTGGTGGGATCAAAGCCGAGGGGAGAGCGCTCGCAATTAGCTGTCACAATTTTGCGCGTACAGAATGCCATTCCACCTCTTATTCCAGATGTGATCATATCAAGCATGTCTTTGTCGGTAATGTATTCTATTTTAGCTTTGGTGAAGGATAGAAAGCATTGCCAAGAATATCCAGAAACTGTGCATACATATGTTGGGTCTAGTCCATACGAAACAAAACAATTCATTCGAAAGTTTTCCCAAATCACTCCCAGTAGTACTGTATCGATGATGGTGTAAGCTCTTGTAAATTGTTTAAAATCTCGGATTTGAAACTGATCGACTAATATCTGGATTTTCGTCCATTCTTCATCTGTAATTTTTTCCTTCCTTAATTCGTTGTCGAAATGCTCCCTTCCCGGTATAGGATGTCCGTTTTCTAACGTTTTTGGAGATGAGAGGTATGTGTATGGATAAGGGAGCTTCTCAAAAAATATTGAAGTGTCTTTAGAATCAAGGTTATCTAGGTCCGGGAAAAGATATGGTAAGCAGTCATTAACAAGGCTCGTTGTGCTTGCATTTTCAATTTTAAGTCCAGCTGCAAGCGTGCTTAAACTAGTGTTCAAAAACTGAAACGAATCAATAAATCGGACCTTAACCTTTCTTCTCCCGCACGACTGCTTCGCACTTGGCGTATAATTATCATCGTATTTTGATTTTAATTCTGGAATGTACATATTGCTCGCTGTTATTTCTAGCTGAACTAGTTTCTCTCCACCTTTGCTTATGACATTGACGTCCTTTGGACTGAAAAATGGCGAATCTAAATTTTGAAGTAGAAGATGGAAGTCGAATCCCGATCCATTGTGACATACGCACACTAAATCGTTTTTAAACTTAATTTTTAAATTACAACTCTGGCATAATGTATGGAGATATCTTCCGCTTTGATGACAGTGATGATACGTTTTTAGAACTTTCTTCGTAGTCCTATATCGTTCGTCTACTTCTTCGGTAGATGCATGGCACTCATTTTCACCTGGAAAGGTAAATTCCTGGTGGCAAAAGAAGCAATGTGTAGCTCTGTTGTGACGCTCACGTTCTGAATCAGTAGGCGAGACAAAATTATTTGTCGATCTAATATCATTTAGCACTTGTTGAGCGTGATAAAATACTCGTTCGAAAAAGTGCTGCACCGGGTCCGGTCCGTCATAATACTCACAGGCTGTGAGTTTTGACCCATCGTCTGTTGTATTTACTAAACACAGTGCATAACTCGCGGGTTCGAATTCGGTGTTAAGTGTAGTACTCAATCCTTTCTTTTCATTAACAGGCGTTGAAAATGTTTCAAAGTCCCAATAGAGAACATTGGGATACGGCAATGTCATCTCGAGTCTTTTAAACTCCAAACATTCGCCCCTTTTCGGAAGCTTCTCTCTCACATTTGCCTGTTTACCGTTGCACGAATGTAAAAGCAATGCTGCAGATGTTTTCATATTACGTAAGCACAATTTGCAAATGTACAGTTTTCTTACGCTTTTGTTACGTAAGAACTTGTTCAAATCCGTTATCAGAGCAAAATGTTGTCCAATATCCGCCCGAATCAAAAATAAATTTATTGTTGTAGACGCGACATAGCTGCTTCTTCGCATAGAAATCACGTTTCCATTTTCATGAGTCAGCACATTTATTGACAAATTATTCGCTTCTTCGAATAAGGGCACTGTTTTATAGACGTCAACAGGTCCGTCTATGCAGTCTGTTTTGAGAAGATGAAAATATTTCTCCCATGTTTTATATTCCCTTAGGTTACAATCTTTGTAAAATTTCAGCTTGTTTGTGGCAATTTGTTCTTCCCAAAATAGCGAAGCGGCAATGCAGTAGAGGAAGCAATTGTCGTCCTCATTCTTAAAGTTAATAATTCCTTTTCGTCCTGACAAGGGCATAGGAAGATATCCTCCTCCGGAACTATCGGTAAAGAGTCTAGCTTCTGCCATTTTTATTTCAAATGTTTCCATCCTTTTAATACTCCAAGAACTTCCGTTCTCGAGAAAATTATTCTTTTTCTCCACGATGTCGGAGGCGGCATTGAGAAGAATTGCATCAATTTGGCTGAGCCATTCCAGCTCGTAGTGCTTTGATTTAAAGAAAATTGTAGCCTCGTGCATCCTTAAATTTCCCTCTGAATCGTTGGATTCCTTTTCCATTTTAATCCCCATTCCAATTTCAATTTTAATTAGACCATGAATTTTAAACAAATCGGATAGAAAACTTGTTGTGACTGGAGCAACTTGCTGAAAGGTAGATTCAATATCAGACGATGTTATTGTTTTATTATATTTATATAATAGCATACTGCCCAAGTGCGATCGGGATAGCTCGGAAAAGTTAGACAGATCAGGTTGCATGTACGCGTCTACATGACCCCGTCTTTTCCCAGGATGCGGACACACATGTAGTCTTTTAACTTTACAGTACTGGGCACACTGACTGCAAAAGTGAATTCTTTCCAGATGAGACTCATAATTAATATGAGATCTGCAGAAAAACTCACAAGGCGACAGTGGACAGCGAAAACACTGTAAAAAATAAGAAATATGTATTTAGATAGATAATAAACATTGACGCTGTCAATGTTTATCAAAGATATACTTACGTATCCTTTTTCGCCTGTGCGTGTAGGTGTAGGTTTAACACTCGTCTCGTTACTGTCCATTGTGGACGGAGGGAGAGGAAACCGAAGGGGTCCGGTTTCGTGAGTCCTTCCATTTGAAGTAGTAATCCGTACAAAACTTTACCAACTTTAGACCAGCTATGAGGATTATGCACACGCATATGGCTAAATACAAACGAAACTTTATATGTGTATACATGTATACATATGCATTTATACAAGAAAGCTTACTTTTCCATTCGTCATTATGTTGTGGTGCATAAACTCCAATCGTCTGGTTTTTGTGTATGATTTTATTGACTAGAGTGGACAAAGAATTATGTAATAATTCTGTCAACTCAGCGTTTCTTCCTCCCGTCTCCATCGCGGGTGACAACTCTTTAGCTTCAAAGAAGCAACTGAGCTTGTTTACCAAATTGACTGATATTTAAAATCGGCTCAAGTTACCCGTTCGAACCTCGATCTTTCTCGAGGATGAAAATTTCTAGTCAGTTAGTTTTTGGTTCCCAAATTGTTACGACAATCATTTTTATTTTTGGAAACCTTCTTAATGAGTGAAGGTATGGTTTGATTTAAAAGTAGTTTTTAATTAGTATACTTTCATCTGTCTACTCTCATTGTGTACCAAGTTAAATATTATTTACACTTGTGTAGATTGTACTTCCGTGGAGGGATGCGTGGATTGCGTGAAGGACGGTTTTTTCTACGTGCAGACAGAGGACAACCGTTTTTGCTGTACTCCCGATCCTGGACTACTTGATACGAACGTGGTCAAGATCGTCATGGAGACGGCAGATTGCGTGCGAGAGGGGATGGAGGGTCTGAACATAGTCCCCATCATTGCGGGTAAGTGTAGATAAATTGTTTTCCCGAATATAAAGTGTAAACGCTGGCAGTGTGTGTATTTGAGTGATAACTACTTCAGCCTGTGTTAAAATCTTTTTATTCACAGGACTCGGATCAACATTTCTACTTTTTGCAGTCATTGGATCGATGCTGTTTGTCTTCTTCAGGATGAAGAAGAGGACAAGGAGGGGAAATTCATCGCTGAGGACTCCGTTGTGGGACACCGTGGGAAACTCCGGTGGCAGTGGCGAGAGCGTGGAGATGTTGGATTTGACGACACCCAACTACAACGCCACCGATTCTACCATGGTGCATACTAACAGCACCTTTATGTGGCAATCTCCAGCTACCCCTCGACGTATAATCAGTGTTCCAATTCCAGAACCACCACCAATGCCTCTGTAAACTCATTTGGCACGCAATGATCATGTTTAATAAATAAAACAATGAGACAGAAAAAAATGATATTTTAAACGTTGTCTTGATTGACCCGGGATTGACCTTTCTCAGGGTTTGCCGGTTTCATTTTACACGCTGACCGCTCCAGCGGTTTCATTCGGTGTTTTGAGCTCACTCAATAAACACTCTCACATTTATCAGTCACAGCTTTTTCATATTTATCCCATTCAACTTGTTCATCAATCTTTAGTCTTTCATCTTTCAATACTGTTCGTTTTACACAAGACAAAATGAATAACTGTCAAATTTGCAATCTGCCATTGGAGGTTTCACCAGTGCAGTCTTACGAGACTATGGTGATCCTCCCGATCAACACACCATTTCTTCGAGGAAATGGCAGAAGCCACTACAATATCCTGGACCAATTCAACGACTACGGGTTTGAACACTGGAAACGGTTCTCTGCCGTCACGATTGCCACGGATCGGGTGATGTCCCAGATGGGACACTACGGGTGCAAGCACGGATTTCATCTACCGTGTCTTTTAAACCATCTGGCAACAAAATTCAATAGTACCGACGTTGTGACCAACAAGGACTACATCATTCGTTGTCGACTTTGCAGTGCAAACTGTCGCTGGTTTTGTGAACTGCGTCCAACGATGTCGCCGCACTATTGGCTTCGCCAGTATGAGTACTTATATTGTAAGTATTGTTTACAATTTTCCCTATTGCTGAATAATGTTTGCATTGTGTGTGTGTATGTGTGTGTGTGTGTGTATTGTAACTGGTCTAGTTCTATTTATTATTATTTATAAATTCGTATTTACAGTTCCAGAGGATCAGTTCTACCCAGAACTGGACAGTCATTCGGACCTTTTGCGGAGGGTCAATAGAGGATACGTCCAGGACAGGGGAATTGTTCCAGTCAGATTCGCTCCGGAGGAGGACACGACTGAATGGCCCTCGAATTGTAAGAATTTATCAGGTTAACATTATTTTTTGTTTCTCCCACGTCCCACGTTCCTTTCTTGAACGTTTACTAAATCTTAAGAAATGTTTGCTTTTAGATACTGTTCCGATCGCGGCGGAACAGCCGAGGTGTGTGCAAGGACCATTGGACCCGTGGATCTCTGATGCCATTCATCCCGGATCCTCGGGCCGGAATCCTTTAAATGGACATCCCAGCACCGTTTGGCTGACACCTCCGGCGTCCCCGACCCCAGAGTACGTCGACCTAACTGTATTTCGTCCGGAGGTCATAACTCTATCCGACAACGATGATGATGATGATGTTGTATTGCTGGACGAGCCCACCCTCAATCAGCACACACTGGACAGTCCGACGGTGGAAGATAACGCAGGCATACAAGGTATGGAAGGTATGATAGATCAAGTTCTGCAAGAAGGCGAAGACATCACTTCGACTGATTACGACCCAATTGACGAATTGTTCGCATCTCTTGATAGCATGGACTATCATGATATGCAACAGTTCAACGATCTCCAGAGTGTATTGCACGAGCTAGCCAGTGATAATGCCGAACATTTTCACGACCTTCAGCTGCTCGAAAAAGTCGAGCAACAGCTCAGCGAAAGTGAAAATATCAGTCCCGCAATTATTGACCATGCCCCAAAATCTTCTGACCCTGAAAATCCTTCAACATCCAGCGAAAATGTTCTCAAATAATTTGTTTCTGATGATGAATGTACATACTGATTTGCACTCTTAACAATTATGATATTATCGTATATTCTCAGTTTATAGTAGATAATTTATTTCCTTATGTGAATGATCTATATTATATGTGTCAGTGTATTAGAATAATTACCTAGATTACAGATTTTTAAAAAAAGGATAAAAATATGGTAAAATTAAAAAAAAGTTGTGTAAATATGTACAAAAACAAATTGTCTTTTATCAATTCATTTCCATATGCGCATCTGTAATTGACATATAATCAAATCTGTATATAAAATCATAGTTTTAAGACAAAATATTTTAGTATGCAATTGCAATTTATTGTGTGATCATGGACACATTGGATTTTTCTATTGCACATCCTTCTACTTGTATTATAGCCGGTGTTACCGGAAGTGGGAAAACGCATTTGACTTTAGACATTATACGGAATAGAAACAAAGTTTTTGACAAACCGATTCAAAAAGTGCTGTATGTATATGCAGACTTTCAGCCCTCCTTCTACGAAATTCAAGAGACTGATCCAGACGTTACTTTTACAAAGAACCTGGAAGACATTGAATCCGCACCGAATCCTAGCCTAGTTGTTGTAGACGACCAGATTGATTCGCTGGGAAAAGGACAAGCTCACGACATTATAACAAACTTTTTCACAAAACATTCGCATCATCGAGGGGTCTCTATTATAGTAATCTTACAAAATCTGTATCATAAAAACCTTCGGGAGCTGTCGATTAATACCCAATGGTTGTGTTATTTCGATTCTGCAAGGGACAGATCAATAGTGTCTACAATTGCGCGTCAGGTTTGCCCTGGCAACGTAGCTTTCCTAATTGACGCATACCGAAAGGCTGTCATAGGAAGAGAATATAGCTATATCATACTGGATCTGCATCCGAAACATAAAAAACACGTGTACTTTGTAAGAAATTCGTTATATGCAGGTCCTGAGACTGAGGTGTACGGTCCGAGAAAATGACGACCAGACTAGAAAAAGACTTTACATTTTTATATAACCTGTGCAAAGCCGAAAAGAGGTTATTTACAAAGTTGCTCGAGCAAGCATCGGACCCAGAACTCACTGCTGTTGTGGAATGTCTTGTCAATTTTTCCATATTCAGTAATTGCAAACCAATTTGTGCGGATAGAATACTCGAGGAAATAAAATCTTCGTATTCAATAAGAACAGTGCTGATGAGGCGAAAAGCCCAAGTAAAGAAAATACTCTGCACAGTAGTATCGCGAATATTGCAAGACGAATTTGTTAGCACCATGTTATATTGAAATGGCGCAGATTTACAAAGTCATTGAGCCTCAGCTTTACGATAAGCTAATGACCTTGTATAAAGATGAGAACAAGACAAATGTTGCGAGTGGTGAGGCTCCAGTTTCTGAGAATGAACCTCTTGTGGAGGAGACAATTAAAGAACCTTCGAGTGTGCCTAAGGAGGTTGACGACATTTCTTTACCAGATACCGGCAAAAAATTCCAGAGAAAAAAGAAATCTGAGCGCCTACAGTTATGCTGCTGCAGATATCACCAGGGAGAGAACTACATTCTAGAACCAGAATGGAAAACATTCGGGAATAGCGTGCCCGTCGGCGAATCGGAACAAATAGCTGACAATGGTAATATAAAGCTCAGTGAAAACGACCAGACGGTGCATACTCCCGATAAAGACGTTGCTGAGAAAACTGGTCGAAAACTTCGTCCGAGGAAACAAGTCGGTAAAGGAAAGAAGAAAAATAAGAAATGGAAGGGGCGAAAGGTGGTGGTCAAGAAATATCAAAGATACAAAAGACGTACATAAATCAAAAACTGTCCGGGTCATTTTCCGGTTTGAACGGGTTTTTCCGAAACCGAGAGGAGTTTTCAAACAAGGACGAGGTGTCAAAACATCTAAGAGCGCTAGAAACATTCTCATTGCACAAACAAGCGAGAAAGAAGTTTCCAAGAAGGAAAATTATGGTGAATTTTATCAATGAAATCTTCACGGCTGATCTAAAAGACCTGGCCGGGCTTGCAAAGTCCAACAGTGGCAATCACTTTGTTCTGGTCGTGCTTGACGCTTTCTCAAGAAAGGCGTACACACGCTTGTTGAAGAATAAGAATTCAGATTCGATGATTCAAGCCTTCCGGTCTGTTTTCGAAGAGGCTCGGGTTACTCCCGTGTATTTATATACGGATAGAGGAACCGAATTCATGTCAAAAGCCTTTGGAAAGTTTCTAGCTCAGAACCATGTGACGCTTTACAATATCCACTCACCTATGAAAGCCAGTATGAGCGAGCGATTTATACGAACACTTTTCTCCAAGTTACAACGGTACATGACGCTGAAAAACACAAAACGAATTGTTGAAGTACTCCCAGACTTCACCAGTGCATACAACGCTACCAAGCACAGGTCAATCGGCATGGCTCCAAATGAAGTGTCAACCAGGAATTCCTATGAGGTGTGGCAGCACATCTACGGCAAGTATTTGGAGGAATCAAAAAGACCAAGGAAGCCTCCGCAGTACGCAGTTGGTGATGTCGTTCGCATCTCGAGAATAAAAATGATATTCGAGAAGGGATACAAAGAATCCTTTTCGAGGGAACTATTTAAAGTAGTTCAGGTTGTTAACACATATCCATATACATTTCGATTAGCAGACATGAAGTCCGAACAGTTAAATGCAAGTTTTTATGCGCCGGAGCTTAGCCTGGTTAAGAAGTCAGATTAAAGCAGGCTCATATATCGATCGGTGTCATTCACAACTTGTCATTTGAATTGACAACAGTTGACAATGTATCTGCGAAGAAGCGCACGATTTGTTCCTCAAGAGAATGAGTTGGACCATTACATCGTCCTAACGAATTCGAACGATGTGTCTCAATCTTCGATTGTGCATCAGTTGCCTAACCCTATACATTGTCCCCGGGGAAAATATGAAGTCGGACTGCTGAAGCTTCGATACAAGCCGAGTAAAACCATGCTGGAAAGTCTACGAAGTATGCCACAAGCCGTAGCGAGCGAACCTCAACTGCGTCTTACAAGGAAGCGAAGACGAATTGTCAAGAGATCTATTCCCATTCACATGTCTGCTGTTCCAGTCGGTCCTTTATTCCCGGGCTACCAACCCCCCTTAGAAACAAGTTATCAATTCAAGAAGACGGATGCTAATATTAACGAATTCATAACTCAATTTAACAACCAATATGCGGCGCTCAAACTAAACATGACCATTGCTTATGTTGAGGGAGCAAAAAAAATGATTATCTTTATTAACCCGGTAATCGCGAAGGACCAAGATTATTTATATCTGTCTACCGAATTTGCAAAAGTATTGGGCTTTACTCGAAAACTGTTCGAATCTGGATCCACTAGTGGGGACTTTATATTGGATCAAACCCAATTTGTCAAAGTTCCAATGAACACCGTATTCGATTTTAAATTTTTAAAGAGAACATATTATTTAAATCGTATTGTTGTTAAGCAGCAGCATAACAACCTGCTTGTTTTGAAGAAACTGAATGATACAGATTATGTGAATTACTTTACGAAGGTTAAATCAAAGCTCCACGAATTGCTTCAAACAATTGTACACTTTGTCTGGGACAGTGCCTTCAGATGCTCGATAAGTGTAAAGGTGGGAGCAGATGATGATGATCGCAACCATATAGTTTTCCCTTCAAATATCGTCAAGTGCTTAGGGTTCACCGATGACACGTTCTACTCGGGAAGCGTTTACGCTTCTAAGTTTCCATTTGACGAAGACGCGTTTAAGAAAATTGGGAAGGTAGATATTCTGATGTATAAAGTTCGTAAATCGGCGGTAGTAGACGTGTTCATGAAAGAACCCGCGTCAATGGCGCTTCAAGACGTTTTACAAGAACTCAATAATACTTTCACGGAATATGTATATCCTTCGAATAACATATACTTTTCTTACGACAATGGAGACATTGTCATGAGCGAAGTTTCAAACGACGTTGAAGTCAGTTTTTCAATTCCGATCTGCAATTACTTTGGAATACCTCGTAAGCACGTGTTTAAGAGCGGATCGAGGTATGCAGCCAAGCGCGAACTTGTCGAGGAGCAAGAGGAAGATGAATATGAAAAGGAGGAAATCCGACCTCCTGTTCCCAAGCCAGCTCCGGGTCAGGCAAATCGCCTGCTGGTCCTTTCAAATCTGATTGAGAACCAGACGTATGAAGACCGCTGTATTCCCCTACTTAAAGAGCTAAAACTAAATCATGATTATAATTCTGAATGCGAGCATGAATTCTTCCCAGTGTCGTATTTGCCTTTGCACGGCGAGGAGCAAAATCAGATTCGCGTTGATTTTGCAGACGAATCTTTGAGCCCAATTAATTTTGGAGGAACTACAACAGGAGTGACCCTTCACATTCGACCTAAAGTATGAGAGAGGTTCAATGTGATGATAAAGCTTGTGTCCTAGAACCTGGTCACCATAACCAAGTTGGAGGAGCAAGTGTAAGCACTAATTTAATGGCGAGTGGCGGTCTTAATCCCGAGGCATCTTCTTACCTGATTCCCCTGAAGAAGCCAGCTGGCGTGAAGAAGAAGGAGCAAACGGGCAAAGGAAAGAAGAAAAGGAGGCGAGCATCTCAGAAACCAGTTCAGTTGGGATTGGGTCGGAGACGTAGGAAGTCACAAAAGAAACCGAAGCGCGGGCGAACTAAGAAACAGAACAAGAAGAAGAAGAAGAGTATCAAACGCGTCCAGTTGGGAGCAGGTCGCAAGCGAAAGAACCGCCGGTGTGTAAAGTAATTCAATGGATTTAAATAGCGTTTTCGAGAAAGGGGCTACGGTCTATGAAGGGTCAACGGAGAGCATTCGATCTGAGTTGGCACTTTTTGACCTCCTTCCTACCGACATCTCCACGCAGCTGAGTAACGACTACATTCAGGCATTTCCCCTCGTCTCCATAAAGGAAGATTTTAATCCTCTAGAATTTCAAATAACATTGGATACGTCCGGCTACTTGGATCCGCTCGACAGCTTTATTTCTCTTACATGCCGAATTGTAAATCAGGATGGCACTCTATGCGATGAAGCCCGAGATCTTGTCGCCCCGTGCAATCTTTTTTTCCAGACCATGTTTAGCAATCTGGAGATCTATCTAAACGGTCAACTGATTTCCGATACGTCTAATTTTTATCCATGGATTGGATACATGCAACGTCTGTTGAGTGCGAGTCCTCAGGAAAAAGATGGACGGCTCAAGAACGAATTGTGGTATCCGAATGTGACGCCGGAAGTATTCACAGCTTCTGATCCTGGGTGGAAGGCAAGATTTGACATGTCAAAGAAAAGCCAGCCCTTCCAAGTGGTAGGGCAGCTCGTAGGAAGCATCTTTACGCAACCTCGATACATCCCCGCCGGTAGTCACATACGTATAGTACTGAGACGAGCGCAACCAGAACTTTGTCTTGAATGCAGTACGACAACAAAAGCTGGTACGAATGGCGTCCCGTACAAGTATCAAATCACGGATGCGGTATTCTACGGATCTAAGAAAGTAGTTTCTAAACCGATCATTGATATGCACCGAGCCGAACTAGCCCGTGGGAATACATTCAAGTACATAACCAACGATGCCGAGATCAAAACGTTTACGGTGGCATCAGGCCTCAGCTATGTGACTACTGATTCTCTTGTTATTGGGAAAATTCCCAAAATAATTGTCATTGGAATGGTAAACTCGGATGGATTCATGGGCGCCCTGAATAAATCCCCATTCAATTTCGCGGATAAAAACCTGTCTGAACTGTCCATTACATGGAATGGAGACTCCCTCCAGTACCGGGATCTCTCCCTGAGCTTCAAACAAAAACAAACGGACGGTAGTTACTTGGGATCAGACGATTTTTTGCTTGGGCTTAGGACACTTGAAAAAACTGCTGCAAACGCGCTGTTATCCAACGGCATCCAACGAGATAATTACACTAAAGGTACATATAAATTAATGTTTTTAAAAATACGTTTTCATAAAAACAAAAAATCTAAAACAAAAATGTAAAAATGCTAATTTATTTGTACAGGCAACTGTTTGCTGGCAATTGAGCTGTTGCCTAATTCGGGAAACTTTCTCAGCGTCAACAAGCGAGGGCAGTTGAAGGTGTCTATGAAATTCAGGACGGCGTTGGACAAGAACATAAATGTTATTGTCTATTGCCAGTACCAGAGTGTCCTGGAGATTGACGCTGATAAAAGGGTAATACTTGAACACTGAATATGAACAGCACCGAGATTTACCAGGCCTTGGATTGCCTCTTGCCCAAGACCAGGATTCCTTTCTACATTGTCTCTGCAGACAACTTAACATTGCTGACGGCAAATGCGTCATATCCACATGTAATTATACAGAACACTGACCCGGCTGATGAGCCAGGCTGGCATTGGGTTTGCTGGTATGTTCACAACAGCGAGGAGACCGAGTGGTTTGACTCATATGGATTTCCCCCGCGAATATATAAAGATATACAGTGGCCAGCTAAAACTGTCATTGCAGAGAACTGTCGTTCTATGCAAAGTATAAATTCCAATGTCTGCGGTCAGTATTGCGTCTATGTTAGTTATTTAAGAATGATTGGAATAAGTTTGGAAAAAATAATGTCTAGTTTTAAGATAAGTTCTCGCTCTAATGACAGGATGGTTAGAAAATTTGTCAATAATATATTAAAGTATAAATCGAAAGATTGTGGAAATCAGTCGTGCATGCGCAAATGTGAAACTAGATTTTATGGATATCACAATATAAACTAGAATTTTATGACTTGTAAAACTGAATAAATTTTTCAAATTTTAAAACCGCTTGTCGCATTATAAGAATTTCATATCCAGTCATATTACATGCATGAGTAATTACAGATGCACATATGGAAATGAAGTAAACAAAGACAATGACATTTTTGTACATATTTACACTTTTTTTAATTTTTTCATATTTTGTATTTTTTTTAAGACTGTAAAATAGGTAATTATTCTAATGCACTGACACATTTAATAATTAATAATCAAGCACGAACACCACATAAACAACTTCTTTCTTAAAAACACATTACAACACCAAGCATGTACACTGCATAAATCAATTCTTATTTAAACTTTCAAACTTCATCTTCCTGAAGCTGAGTGTCGAGCTCGAGAGGAGGCATGGTCACTTCAGAGAGAAATGATTCCAAGTTTCGAACGGCGGGCAAAGCCAAAGTCATTTGCGGCCCCTGCCAGTTCTTTAGTCGTTTTGACACTGCATCAGAGACTTTATTGTTGAGCAGAATTGCATACTGCCCGCTTACCCTCTTGAACACAAGGCGGACACGAACAGTGTCCAGGTGAAGATCTGGGTCGGTCCACAGCTCGCTCCTTTTGTCGTATTCCATCGAGACGTGAGCTCGACTTGGGTTCTTGTCAAAATACGGAATGAGGTCATTGAACGCCTTGCCAGTGGTGGGATGCACCGCAACCTGGTCCAGAATTTGCGAGATAAATTCTCGAATCTGCGTGCCCTCGTACTGGGAGAATTTAACGCTCGTAACAGTCCCGGTCTTGGTCTTTCTACCCAAGTAGTAGAAAAAACACCGGTGGTATCGGTTCCATCCAACGCGAGCCGCAATGTCAAAGTCGATCTATAATAACATTGATTTTTTTTACAATAAAATATTTTACGAATAATTTATGGTACGAATATCCAACGAATTCTAGAAAAGAAACCCATACCATGAAGGCTTCAGTCGGATGTTCATAGAAAGCCCATGTAGTAGTAATGTCGGGATTTTCATCAGGTTGCGGAGCCGCAGATAAACGACTATATGGTTTTAACTTGGGTCGTAGTCTCTGCAACTCTGACTTTGCCTTCGAACCTGCCGCCATCATTCGTTTGTCCAGAAATTCTGCCATTTTGCTCAAGCAAGAGAGATCAAGTCTGAGGAAAGATTTAAAGTGAATAAGTCTTTTCACCGATCTCGGTTTTATACCCGTTAGAACTGGCGGGGGAAAACTGGACGGGGTCGTGAGAACGGTTTTAAAAACAATTCCCATTATTTAATTCTGCTAGAATACATACGTTTCAAAGGTCACGGAACCGTATCGCTTTCCAAAATCTTGCGCACGTGCCACTGATTGTTTCAGGTGGTGAGGTCGTGGGAACTGGCGAAAACCTGAGTTCACACTATAAACTTTCGTTAGATAACATAACCAAGAGGTCTCGGACTGGCTCTATAAACTGTATATACATGTATATTTATATATGTATATGAAAAATATGCACATTATGCAGTTCTATGATAACATTGTTACTTTTGAGCTAAGTCAGGATTAAATGCATGTCAATAAGAAAATGCGAAATCCAAAATGTGTGGAGTAATTATTAAGCATTTAACTTTTGAGCATAAATTCATATCCAGTCATATTACGCACATCAATTTGCTTTCCTTTTCTTCTTTTCCCCCTCTCATCTTCCTTGTTATGTTTGCTATATTTTTTGTTTTTTTTATTTATTTTAGTTACAAGACCTTTTGGAGTCAAAAGGGAATCTTTAATAAACCCGTTGATAATTTTTTGTCCGAGTTTCGAATTCGAAATGTTTTGATCCCCACAAGATTCCCAAATGCTGAACAGTGGAACATGAGATTCGACCAACTCAAATCAGATCTCTTCACTGAGCTGGACTATGACCTTAATATGGTCCCGGCAATGATAATTTCTACAGTAGAAAAAACCGGAAATGCATTTGCTCAACCCCGTGTCTTCCCCATTACAGGCCGGCACTACCACAGATTCAAGAGATACCCAGATACGCTGTGGTTTAAGCCAACGGGTGGAAAACGCGTGGACATTGCCGGCGTTTTTTACGACACTGACGCGTCTAATACAAGTATGAGAGGTCTTTTTTATATGTTATACTTGTTTTGTTTCCCATGCAGTATATAATTACTTTTGAAATATGTGCAGGTTTCATAATAAATTATGTTATGAATTGAGTACTTGTTTGATCGAGTCATTAAACAAGTACTCATACAAGGACATTTGATTTCCAAGTATATTATTATTTACACCATTATAGCAGTTTTACTGTTCATGTATTTCAACAAAACCCAAAAATGCAGTAATATATTCATCTCTCGTGTTTTTTCGATTGAGACAATCGCTGAAAGTTGGTGCAAATACATTCAGTAAATTCAAAGTGTTTGAACATACGTATCCTGTATATAGAGTTATTAAATTACGGTTCCTAGATTTTAAAATCCTAGAAATCCTAATTTTGTTAACTCTATAAACAGGATACTTATGTTCAAACACTTTGAATTTACCGAATGTATTTACCCTGGCTTTTAGTTATTGTCTCAAGAGAAAAAACACGAAGGTTGAATATATTACTACATTTTTGGCTTTTGCTGAGTACATGAACAGTAAAACTGCAATAATGGTGTAGATAATATTATACTTGGAAAATCAAATGTTCTACAAAAACACCAAAATAATCCGTCGTACATCTATACAACATTTCTTTTTATCAAAAGCATTTCAGGTTTATGTTCGCAGTCTTAACCAGTAAAATCTAAGGTTTTTACTTTCTATTTTCTTATTTCAACAGTTGACCCCATGTCTTCTGCTGCTTTAGCAGATGACTTATTCGCCAGCATAACCAGCAGTACTACTCTCCTTGATTTGGAGAAGTACATGGTTAAATGCACGTCCAAGAGAGTTCAAGCGTCTCTTGTCGACGACCCGACCTTAAACTTGGGTCCTTTTACCAGTTCATCTTTTGCGTGCCCACTTAATCCGTTTGACATAGAAACTCCTTTGAAGTTTACTAAGTCTCGGACATTTGGGCATCAGCGTCCTGTAGTTGTGAATCTTCCATCCAACTACATTTCTGCATCTCACTTCAACGAGATGCGTAAGTTTTTTCATTACTTACACACAATTTTAGAATAATCTTGTTCTTTTTATGTAGTAATATTTCGATTTCTTTTAGTTCTCCCCGAACTGGATTTCATTATCCATGGAGACAATGGTCGAGCAAATAAGCTCCACATTGTCTACGGGGTAGGAAAAGAAAATGTCGAAACCTTGAAACAATTAAAAGTTTCAATGCGTTTCGTGGAAGAATCACTGGCTACTTCTACCACTAGTACGAGCCGAAAACCTAAATCCGCTTCTACGAGTACTACGAGTACCGTAGACGACCTTTCAGACGATGATTCTGAAGGGGAGGAGGATTCAGAGACCACCACACCAGGATGCGAAGCGTGGATGATGTCCAAGCGCTTCCTGCTTACCCTCCGAGCATTGTATATGCTCAAAATAAAATTTTATATTTTATTACAAGAAGTCGGTCAAGTTCTGATTACCAGAGCTTCCTGCTGTAAGACCACTCTTGGTCTTACCCGATCAACAAGTTATGGAATGAGCTTCTATGACTGTGTAATTATTTTATAATTATTTTCTAACTATTTACATGATTGTTTTTCCCGAATCCGCTTGTTTAATTTTTATTTCACTCTCTTATATAGAGCATGACCATCGCAGAGAGATGGGTGCCAAAGTGCCGATGTCCGATACCGGATTCCGGCGATACTCTTGTTCGTGTTCACGGGCAAGAGTTAGGCAATATTCTTTCCCATGAAGAATTTGCCTCGGCTTCTGCACACTTGTCCCTTGTTCAGCGCGAGGGTTTTCAAGTTGCAGATCCGATACTTCTGTTTAAAAGCAGAAGGAATCCAAATGTGAGTATTTATTCTCTTTTACCCCACATGTAGACTTATATACTATTTTCCCATTTCAACACTATTTTTATCGCCATTATTTTAAGGACTCGGACGGTCTTCCCGGTCCTGACGCAGGCACACTTGTTCCGTATCCGGCCAAAGACAATGTGTACTATAGGACACTTGGCGCTTATAGAGATGAGGATGCGTATGAGACCGGCATTATGGAAATGCCGAAATCTCATACGTATTCCGTTGTCAGCGCTATTGCCTGCACCCCAAAAGAACCAGGCAATCCTCCGAAATCTGTGGATGCTCCTGCCCGTGGCAGCAATCATTCATCCAAATATTCTGACGGGCAAAAGCTTAGCAAAACTGCTAAGAGGCAAGCTGAGAGGGAACGAGCCAAGCTACGATCAAAAGCTGGCTCCGAGTTTGCTTCCGGCGTAGCGCACCGGAGCAAAACTCAGAAGAGAAATGACCAGAGACGACGAGCTAAAAGATCTCAGCAAGGATCAAAGGCCGGGTCCTTGCTGAGCGATTCGTCGCATTCTGAGACTCCTCGTTCATCAGTTCATTCCCAAAAGGAATGATCAAATGGTAGCTGCATTTGCAATGGCTTGCACGTATGTCATGTTTTTAAAAGTTTCTTATTTTTGTTTTTGTTTACAATTTCAGCTCAAGAAAAACAAAAGGGAAGGAGATTCAAGACTACATTAATTATTTGAGATTCAATTTTACAAACTTTTTTATATTGAAGTATTTTTACACATTTACCGTTCACACTCACATATATACATATATATTCCAATCTAATGACTGAACTGAATGATATTTCTTGTATGTACGTGTTTTCGACTTTTGTTTTTTCATGTGCATACATATTTTGTCTAAACTCATGAATGATATTTCATATGTGTACATGTTATCTACTTTATTTTGTTTACTCTCAAATGATATTTCATGTGTATACGTATTCTGTCTGAACTGATGAATGATATTTCATATGTACGTTTTCAGTTTTGGTTTGTTTACTAATGATACTTCATGCGTATACGTATTCTGGAATGATATTTTATATGTGTACATGTTTTCAGTTTTGTTTTGTTTACTTCCGAATGATACTTCATGTGTATTCGTATTCCGAGCTTGCGAGTTGCACCCGATTTTTATTTCAATAAATCAACTTTATAAACTAATGCTCAATGTGATACTTCAAAGCACCCTACGCACAGTTAATGCCGTATGTATATACACGCAGGCGCCACCCCATACATTTCCCTTCAAACTCTAAAGGGAGCTCTGCTCCCTCCAGTTCCTCAACACGGGGGCCCTTATGCACGTTACGCAAGAAATCAATAAATCGATCGATAATCAATAAACTATTGATTTTAGACCGATTTATTGATTATCGATCGATTTATTGATTTCTTGCATAACGTGCTTAAACACTACTACTCATATAGGCTCTATTGTACTTAAAATTGACCTTGAGAAATCCAAACATTTCTTCTAAATCAAGTGGGAAAGTTAAGGGAGAAAGTATCTTTCTCCCAGGCACTCTGTGCACATTACATAGTCGAAGCCCGCACTAAAGCTCCCAAGTGAAGGGCAATGCTTAGTTGTTTCCCCAAAAATAGCACGATTCCCTCCCGACAGGATTTCTCCTTACACGTGTATGCATGCGGGGTTACATACATAAACAAAAAAAATATTAATAATTCCGGCACAACCACTCGGAATTCTCCATAATAAATCATGCTCTCGGCATAGAAATCCTTTGATATTCCAGTTGGCTAGCATTGAAACGTTCCAATTCTTTGTAACAAAATTCTACAAATGCTTTCCAACTGAATGACAATAAAAATTTGAATAACAGTGAAGGACTGGGGAAGTTTACACAGACGGCTGGCTGAATGAAATATTATGGCATTGGAATGAATTAAAAACTTACCGAGGCGGCAGGAGGATCAGAAATTCTGATATTACAATATGTACCAAATAATAAAGTAATGGTGTGAAATTCAGGGAAGGCTTACCACTGCAGCTGAATAAGTAACCACTGTGAAAGTCCCAATGTGGAAGGCACAAATGAATAGAATGATAACTTCAAAAGTCTGAGTTCTATTCTTTCATTATCACACATTTAAATACTTATAAAATTATCAGTCAAGGATGAATAGCTCCAGCGACGTATGTATGTACATATGTACAGTAACCGTCCATGCCACTCGAGGTAAACATAGATACGTATGTATTTACCCGACCCCAAACGCCCCAAAGTGCAATTTAAGAAAAAATCGGCCTGAGTCTTCTGCATATATATTTAATGGTCTCAAGGTACATCATGCTATGAGATTGCATCACTGTAAACGAAAATCTTTTTCTGGCTGCCTGATTCTAAGATGAGTCTAAAAGCACATCAATAATACATTTCCGTATACCTTGAAAAACCCAACCTGACCCAACCTATGATTACTGGCGGAAAGATAATAAATTCCTTCCAAACCATTTATTTCTCGGAGGGTGGGTAAAGTACCCCGTAAAATGCTCCTTCCCCTTTGGGATCTTCCCAGAAGTTCCAATTTTTCAAGTACTCTAGAAGGCATACCATTTGGAAAGATATTGGTGTTCCCAACATGTTTTCAAAAAGAATATAGTTTATTTTCGCGCAAGGAATAAAAGCAGGTTCTCCTGACAAGCTGGCAAGCTTCAAGGTACTTATAACTCAGAGGGAATGTCATCATAAGTAAGAGTACGTAAATACCAAGTGCAAATAAAGGACGGACAAAATTTCCCAACCTCTGTTGAACTCCTTGCTGCAACTGCAATACCACACGTGGAGTTCAAGTGTGAGGTAGAAAGTTAAAAAAAAATGTTTTCAGCCCCGAAAGTCCTTACGTACATATTATGATAGTGAGAAGACAAATATGTCACTAATGTCACCCAACTTCACCCAGGAAATGTGAAGCTGTGAGAGAAAGTTTAATATCCATGCCAACGGAAGGAGACAACCAGGTCAGCCGGATTGGCTTGGTTGAAACTTAATTATCTCTCAAGTTTCCCACCAGAAAAACAGGGGTCAGCTCCTAGATAAAAGTGTCCTGGTATGCAGTCACAATGGAAAATCCTAACTGGGAAATATAGTAACTTCAACTCCCTCCAGGATCTTGAGCCTCCTTCAACTGAAGTAGCTACTGCAATACTTACATATGTACATGGACTAGACCCACTGCCAGCCCTAAGTATCCCAGCACACTACATAAAAACTCCCTTTCAACTCAAATCCCTACAATGGCTCGTACTCTCCCCAGTGGGTAATTTTTCTTGAACTATCAACGCGAGCCATGAAGTGGGAAAGGAAATAAGGAGAATAAAATGAAAAAGTGAACAAGGAAGAAAGCTTGAAGCCATTTTGTGGTCGTATAAGTACAAAAAAAAAGGTCAATGATATATTATTATAACAGATGAGTCCACACATCCCTATATGTATACAAGCATACAAATGGATCTACATATGTAGCTCTCCACTCCGGGACTTTCAGAAATTCAGGAGTCTTTTTAAAATCACAGGGCACAGTTGGCAGCAAATTTTCCAGACACTGCTTACACCATGTATAAGTACATATTACACATACAAACATAGCTCCAAGCTATAGGGAGACCTTATATTATGGACTCTATATGGAGGTTTTGACTGCTACAGGCTCAAAGCTACTCTCCGAGTTCAGGGGGAACGAGTTGTGACGGGAAGTTAAAACTAAAAACATAGCTCATTGTCAATTTGTCACTGACTTGAAGAAAAGAAGTGGGCTAGCTATTGCAAGGGGACAACCAGAAGGAATCCCCAATTTGTTTTCCATCGGAGAACATACAAGAAAAACATATCGAAACATTAGGTTACTAAACAAGGTCATAAATATGTGTGATTACTAGCTTGACGTGTGTGTGAAGAGTCTCTGAAGCTTTGGAGAGCTGAATAATTCTACGATAATGTGAGGCTTGTCTTCTCTATCCGTTTCTCAAGTGTCATAATAAACCATTTGTATTCCTCGATCTATGACGAACTCTCCCTGGAAGCTATTAGCTTCACACCCGGTCCTGTAGATTCGTGTTCAGTCAATTGTGCCCACATTCATTCCATTTGAAGTCAACACCACCTCTGTGAAAACCACTAGCATTTGAAATGGAACGGAGCATCTGGTTCGTCTTTTCCCTTTCACTTTCTTCCAATAAGGAAAGATATGAGCAAGTACTGGTAGATACTTCTGTGGTGATCAGGTATGTATGGGTCTGGGAGAAAGCAATGGGGTCTTTGAGAAGTGAAGGCGTCAAAAACAGTCAGTTTGTGACAGGCGGGTTGAAATGCTTCCAATTAAAATCTGAAAGTGACACGTTGGAAAAATAATCATTTCCAAGAACCTTATACCTATATATAATCATTCCTGTATCCATCCAATCATTCATCTCCATTGTGAAACATTGCACAAAATCCTTAACGCTATAGCAAATCTGAGCCTAGTCGGAAATAATTAAACTGACAAAATATGGTACACCCTCAATTTTTCCCCCATACTTGAATCATTCCCTGCAAGTCTAACAAAATTGGATGTAACCAAAGCTACAAAACTAAAACCAAGAGTCCCTACGTATTCTCTCTGATCAACTTCCAGTTCGTCTGGTACAACAACTCCGGTCCATATGTACACAATGATTTCAAGCAACACTATCCGCCCTGGTATAGTCAGGAGGGATTTACTTGAGTAATCTTCATAAAATTCTGTGGTTTTGTCAGGCGTCTCCCCAAAAACCACATGAGGCTGGAGCAGCCAAATTGAGAAAATTTACATTTCCATTTACTACCAACTCCACTTGTAGACAACTGGCTGCAATCATGTACCTACATGTGTAATGTACCAAGTGGGTACATGTCATGTAAACACAAAATGCAACCTGTAACATAAAAAACACTATCCTAGCACATATCCTGCTCACAAGAAGTTCCCTAAATGCACAAACTCACATGAAATTATGCAAGTCAGAAATAATCGTTTACATACATATGGGCACAACTGCAGTTACAACCACAAGGGAAGAATAGAACAACTTTGCAAAATACTAAAGAAGCAACCAGACTTTCCAGTTTGAGACAATAAATACCTACGTTTGAAGTCCTCATGTGGAAAGTATCTCACTGAACAATAAGTAGATTTAAGAAACATACTATATTTTTTACTAAACCCTGTTCCAAGCTGCGGAGCTCTCTCATTATACCAGGTGTATTAAGTATAATTGAGGAAAGTAAATGATAAAAAATTAAGGAAACTTTTATCACTGTGGCTGGGATTCCCAAAGTAATGAACATTGTACAGTAGTGGAAGCCGTCTAGGAAACTTAAGCTGGAGCAATTAACATTTGAGCGTCTGCACTGTTTTTTTATCTCACTGATAAATCATAATTCATGAAAGGTTTGCTTATTAAAGCAATTACAGAATTATTAGAGCTCAAACCACCTTACAGACAAACAGTGGAGGCTGTCAGATTCTGTGGAAATGTAATAATAGGCATGTCTTTGATATCTCTTGATCTCCGGAACGGTAAACAAACCATTGCACCATTAATGATTCTACTGTATGTACTTGCCGGGCCCTTATCTTTGATGATGTTAATCTCTCCAAGTATCCACTAAAATTAATTTATCAACTTCAAGAAGTCACGTTGAAGGCAACGGGAATTTTTAATTGTGAAGTTATATATAAACACTTCAGTTAAGGGGCCCACATTACTCTTTCACTGTTAATTACTCCTGCTGTATAAAACCCAGCATTTATAGGGATTCTAAACTCTCATTTGAATAACAATAATGATGGCGTGACATGTGTCATTACAAATATTACAATAGGTTTTGTGACGGGGCGGGACCACATGCTTGGATGGTCTTTAGAGGAGACTCTCTTGTATAGAGCCACGAGTGAATGGGACTGAAGCATCTGTAAAAGGACTTGAATAAATGACAAGTCAGAATTTAAATGTATTTGCGATAAGGAGGGGACCCGAGTCCTGGAAGACAATAGGAGATACTCCTTGCTATTATTTCGGCCTTCATTTGCTTTTATTCTTAAGAATTACTACTTTGTCGCTCCTCCAGCAACGCCTCCAGTTATGACTCTGGAATCCCTGGCATACGGTTCTATTCAGAAACTGTTACTAAAACTATAACTTGAAGGTTACTGGGAACACTCCAATATACATAATAATTACACATAGCTGCTACCTGCTACACACACTATTACTCACATTGGTGCAGAGTACACTTGATACTTATCAACGTAGATTTTGGAGCGTATATAGTCCCACTCAGGAATCAGAAGCTGCGTACAAAATATATAGAGTCTAACCACTAATGGCCTTGTGGACTGCCAGCATCCCCGAGTTTCCGGGAAGCATTAGTGTGATTGCACACTTGAGTAATTTCAGTACACAAAGGCTTTGTGATTAACCAAAGGACTCTCAGCAATATCTATATCTATAAAATATCTTCGGGAAGGCCGGAGCTATATACATGGAATTATATATAGTGTCGATTAGGTCTATAGGAGGAAAGAAGATTCCCTCTCGTAATATCTTCCATATAAGGAGATATGATCTAAAGGAAGCTTGGATGAGCTTCCCGAAGGATTTCCAACGCAGGAATGCTTCGCCCAGGTCAGTTCCATCCCAAGTGGTACGCCTTGTCTGGGAGGATTGTTATGACTATGGGAGCATCGTAAGGGAAAATCCGATCTATGCGGGCTTCCCATTGATTCCTCCATAACTCTTTAGAGACCATTTCACGTGTAACAAGATGTAGTGACATTGAGTGATTATCTTTTATCCCTACCTTCGCCTCTCCTCCTACATCTATTTGATAGAGATGTACAAACACCGGAGAAAATAAGGGGGAACGGGGGTCCTTGAGAGTGAGAGTGCCTTTTCAATGCCGAAGTGTATCACGTTCCCCCTAAATTTCCTCCCCAATTCCTTGTCAGAACCAACCACCATAAAATGTACAAGTAGGCACTTTCTTTGAAAATCCTTGGTAACATGAATTTATAACCCTGGAGTGAGATTTTAAGACGTAGGAACGTACTTGTTATTTACTAGCATGGTCGTGGCGTTAATACTTCCGAGGCTTTCCTGAAACTATAATATCGGTAGTATGAATTGAAATGTCCATTTGTAATAGTACTGGAATATAGTATGCCTTTTGTGGGTATGGGTGCAGTCTGAACTGTGACTGGTGATGGGGCTGGAAATCAATGAATAATTATTTTATTACGCCCACAATGTTTACCTCCTCGGGTGCGGGGGGGCCTGAACATTGAAAAGGTCAGTTTAGCGTCAGACACTGTAAAAAATTGTGTTTACGCTCTCTTGGCCCAATCCATAATCCCGTCTCTTAAGAAAATCCATCTGTCCGGAATATGTAACCCAGGAGTAACGTAAAGGAAATGGGAAAATTTTGATTTAGAATACTTTATTTCTCCCTAAATCTCAATCTCATGGAAATTTACACGTCTGGAGCGGGTTTTCCAAAACATTTATTAAAGTAGGAGCGTCAGGAGAAATTTCTGTACATCTTTGCAGGAATCCGGGATTTATGCGGGGAAGACCTAGTTTCCTGTAGAACTTGAGAAAAATTCAAATTTTTCACACGTACATAACTCCAAATGGGGAAATGGGGACTCAAATGAAAGGAATGAGAGTGCAAGCTCGGTCAGCGATACGTCGTCCCTTAAGAAGTAAAACTATTGAACTGTTCCAACTGTAATAGCCCAGTCCTGTTGTTACTTCTCCTTTCTCTCCCTAGTACATGTCCAATAAACTGAACCGACTGAACATTCCCCGACGTGTGTTTGGAAAGGGAACATGGATGGGTTCTGTTTACTTTGACTAAACTTGAAGCAATTTCTTTTCTATTATTTTGAAGATCATCGGATTTGTTTCTTCAACCTTTTGTTTTAGTATTCCGAGCAGTTAGGAGTAGAACGTAAAAGGCTTGACAGGTGAGAATGCTGTTTATGTAAACATCCCTACTGTAGATATAACTTTCTATGCATAGTCTTTCTTTTAATATATCTGCGGGGATGGTTATAACCACTGACAATGAGTGAAAATAAAGTAATGTTTGCTGCAGTGGAAATATCGAAAGTTTGGAAGATCTAGTGAATATTGATGGTCACGAAGCACTAACAATAAGAGATACTTGAAAACTAGGAAGAGTGCGTAGAGGCGAGAGAGTCGGATAACTTCAAAAATGTCTTTTTCCACGTTCCGTGTGTTTTGGAAATTTGTGCAGGAAAATGCTTATTGAATTGTGAAAATAGAAAGAAATATAGATATACTTGACACTCGTGCTGGGAATCATCCGGTCTGTTCCAAGATGTCTGATCTGGTTCAAGTGCTTGAACAATCCATATATTCTGGACCATATTCCACACCCTTGGACCAAGGAACATAGTTATTTCATAGGATTTCCCGGACCAGGAATATCTACATGATCTGACCCCCTTCTTTGGAATCAGACTAGATCGTTTTTCGACGTGTTTCTGTACTTTTTTAATTATATGTTTAAAAGAAATTAGTGTGACAAATCCATCGAGTTGATAATTTGTTCCAACTAAATATTCCAACCAGCTCTTAAATTTAGGAAAATTGCTATGATGGTCTGTTCTAAACATTTTGGAGCAAAATTCACTAGTCTGGCCCAAGTTTGGAGCAGATCAAAATGTATGGTCTGGACCGGAACAGACCCAGTCCCAGCACTACTTAAAACTTTTTGTTTGTGGTGCTATTGGATCCCCTCTGAGGAATCGTGTAGTTCCTTAAATGTTTAAAAAAAGTTAACACTTAAGTGTAACGAAATGCCTACACAAGCACAAAAGACATTATGCTTATTTGCACATAGGCTCTATCAGCTCTGCCATAAAATAGTACGCAACACAATCTACCCTTACACTATGCAAAAAGGAAAGTATACATACATTAGAGGAAAAAAGAAGCATTGATCGACACAAAAACATGAGGGATTTAAAACCTTATAAAACCAGAAAATGAAAACTACGATGTTACACGAGCGACAAATTAAGAAAGGGTTTCCTTTACAAGAATTTCCCCAACCGGATTATTTTTTTGTCACTACTCTGACAATTTAGAGTGAGAGAATGGAAACTGTATGGCTCGAAGTAGGGAAACATGTGAGTTCTTTTGTATTTGCATACTGAAGCATATTGATAAAACGTTAGAGCCCGCTGATAATAAAGACACATGCATACTACATCCTCACACTACCCACATATCGTCTCCCTTTTCTTACCAACTCCAATTGTAAAAGCCCAGTGCTATTTTTACAGCCTTCCCGTTCTTGACTTTCCTTGTCACTGGCACCAAATCCAATAATTTCTTGTCTTCTGGTTCCAACTCTCCAATTCTTTTTTGGATTAAGTAGCTTTGGGGAAGGGAAAAAATACGAAAGTGCTCACACCGAACGGAGCACACCAGAGGTCACAGGAAATTCAATCTACTCTCAGTACAAAGTCACATCTCTTCCTGCTCCTACTCACAGGAATGAAACCACACATACATATATCTACACATAAACTCAATTATGCATTGTGTGCATGCTTGTCTGGAAATTTTATTTATTTATTGTTACAAAAAATGTACTAACAGTCCTTAAGTGCATCTCCCATTCGGCTCATTCCCGGGCCTCTGGAAACTACCCAATGGATTTTATGATTATTTACAAAGGCGCCTGGAAACTCAATGCAGCTTCTTTGAGGAAAGTATTGTAACCTTAGACGAGAGTCATGTTTAACTAAGGATCCTCAAGGTCCATTTTTTCCCCTATATTTAATTTTCAATCCCTCCAGTAATTTTATTTCACTAACATTTCGTATCTTCTCCCGGTTTAGTATGCAATCGCCGGCTCTACATTATTTCATGCTGGGAGAGGAATCTATACTATATCGGTGTCATATATAAAAGCCCCCATTAATTCCTGTTTGCTTAATTTTCCTTCACTACTATATGGAGGTTCGAAAAAAAAGTAATTTTCAACTATGTGTGAAATATTGCCTTTCATCACTTTTGTTTTCCTCCTTTTTCGCCCAGCCTTAGATTTAGACACCATATCAGGAGTAATAATAGGAGACAAAAAGATGCCGCAAAAAAAAAAAAAAACTCCTAACCCCGACTCCCGACACCTTCCTAACTGCAATGATAGATAGTAACATCCATCCATATGTATGGGATCGATTGAGACGGAGAAAACAAACAAAAAATGAAAGGAAATTTATTATAAATGGGAGACTGTCAAATTTAATCAGATTGGAGGGTTTTTCCTCTCCCTGTTAGTGACACCGCACCGAGGAGAAATATAAGTGTAAAAAATGCTATATAGGAAATTTTTATCCAACTTGTTCTTGCATTAATCAATGCATTCAGGAGGCAGGAAAGCAGGGGGAAACGGTGGGAGGCTCGGCAGACTTTACTTCGATCTTCCTTTCTCTCATCAAATTCAATCGCACACGAAATGGCTACGGTCATACGTTCTCCTGTCATTTCGACACATCTATATTATACATAGTTCCCTTGCTCATATTCCCTAGCTTTTGTCTACCCTCCTGTTAAACTTGTTTTCACGCGTACTGTAGATACAAGGAATTGTTTCTTATTATTATCCCATGTCTGCGTATTGTTCCCGCCACCCAAACAAGACCAACAATTTGTTTCCAGAAAATATTGTGCGAAAGTCTGAAAATTGGGTCGGGTGTTTCCTCATCACGTGACCACTGAGTGTTCCTACAAATTGCTGATCCCGTCCTCATGGGGGGAACTTCACGTTCGGGTACAACACTCACACACAATTCTCAAATCTTGTAAGATCTCATTTTCTTCCGCGTGACAAGGAATTTGTCTGAGTAATTACCTTTCCTCTCCTAATGTAGCCCGAGCAAAGAGAGAAGTTGGGTTTCCATGTTTCGGGCCTTCAAAATTCGTCAATATCTATAATACTACTGTGTACGTAATTACACGTATGTACCATAAGCATCTTTAGTATAGAAACCAAAGGGAATTTTAGTATAGTACGAAACTTACATTTATATAATCATGCGTGTATGTAGATACATATGTCCGTACGTACATTTGAGTCTACAATATTAGTACACAAATGTTATACTCCACATTTATATGACCAAGACATCTCCTAGTGCTCCGCTACCCGTCTGAGGGGTGGCACATGCATTTGGTAATGATTCCGGAAAGTTGGCACTTTACACACTTTTTGGAGACGCAGACCATACGCAAAATGTGATAGCACTCTGGCAAAACCCAACTAGGGGAAAGGGTTCCTGCGGGCATTATAGATACATACGTACACACATAAATAATTACAAGTAAAGAATATATTATTTATATAGCGTCATGCAGTATATACATACAGTTCAAGTAGAATCGCCAAACATGTCCTCGTAACCTACTGACGTATGAGGAAACCATCCATGAAATACTGGAGGAAGGACAGTACAACTATACATTTGGAGTGTCAAATTGCGAGCGGAATGAGAGGGCCCCGACATATTATCAAGACTCACATGTTGAGATACGATCGAGAGGACGCTCCGTAGAAACACTATCCTTAATGTACGACTACACTACAACAGTTCCGTACATTACGAAAGAATTTATTAACCTTCTCCAATGAAAGGGTTGACTAGACTTTAGTTACCACACGCTTACTTGAGCGTGGAAAGGATGCATGCACCATGATACAGAGGACCACACATATAAGCGGAACTGTATGTATGTACATTAAGTCATGGGAAGATAAGCGGAAACATGAGACGTTTCCCCGGAGCTGTGGCTGTATGACTTTCACTTGTTTCTATTCCCATTCAGTGAAACCTACTGGAGTCATCCGGGCTGACTCAATCTTGATGATATTCTTGTAGAGCCGATGTTTTCCCAAAAAAAAACGCAAAGAAAACACACAGGGAAGACGATCAGGACGACGAGGACACTCTATAGAGAATTCATGAAATTTTGTCCCCTGTTCTCCCTTACGAAGCTAAACGAAATATGTCATGTATACATATGTCCCGTCGAACTTTCCATGACTTCATACGGATAAATTATTCCTCTTCATGAATATATTCAACTGAGGGAATCAGCTTTAATCTTATTTGGGATTCTGCTTCAAGTAGATACTCTCCACTATGCACATCAAAGGCTGGGACGGGACAGGGAAGCATTCCCTGATTTATCATCTGGTGCAATGCACCGAGGAATATCACCGCCAAACTTGTCATCATTATTCCCGCAGTTACTCACACATTTCACAAGTGAATAAACATGACGAGTGTCTTCCAACAATTTCCATCCCACGACCAATCGAACAAGCAAATTTAAGCACGCAAGTTGGGGAAGCATATGATTGACGTTAAAATCAAGGAAGTTCCATGGCACACAAAAGGCGGGACAACAGACACACATTTCCCTACCACGAATTTTTAAGTCAGCGGGGACAACTTTAAATGAGAACGCTGAATTTTGATTGTGAATTGTGAACCTGAGCTGAACTCGGAATATAAGAAACGCAAACTTTTCTCATTACATCTGAATCCAACTAGCTCAGAAAGAAAGCTCTATATTTTCCAGAAAATGAGGAGCGCTTCTTAGAATGAGCATACAAAAAAGTGCGGAAGTATGCAAACTGGGTCAAAATGAAATGGAGGAGTCATGTATTTGGTACTCAATAATAAAGAAAAGTACAAAACTAATGTCACAATTTTCAAGGAGGTTTTTAATATTTGAGGTTTTTTTTAATAGAAATTCTGGCGAGGAAGAAACTTGGGGAGACTCCCACGCTGAACTAGAAATTCATTTTTCGCTGTAAAAGTTCGTCCCTAAGGGAGCTCAATCGGCTTCTTTTCACGTTTTCAAAAAAATAATTATTATTATTAAAGTTGGGTGAAATTGATGGGATTAATTAAATTAAGTTACCTTATTTATTATATCCAAAGGACAGGGTGAAGAAGCTTGCCGCCCATTATTAATTCTATTTTGGACTTTTACGCCGGACTTCAATGAATCCAATATAATAATACCAAAATACATACAAGTATCTACGTACATATGTACACACACGTGCGGATGCTTTGGGACTGTGTGAAATAGAAACCCATTGTAGCAGAACCTAAGTTAGATCCAACACAGCTGACCAAATAAATATCATTTATATGGAGAGGGGAATGCATCATAAGCGTATACATAAAAGACGTTGATAACATCAAGACTTGAAGATAGAGTCTCAAGTTGGATTCCGAGCCTTATCGAAATACATTTTGACAGGAACTTTCCTACCTCGGAGAGTCTGCTCGGACAAATCACATTTTTTATCTGCCCCAAATCGACAAACTACAAAGGCTTCCAAATAACGACACTCCTTTATGATCCTATTTGAAGATGAATGTGACATGATTTCCAAGAAGCTCACCTTTCAAAAGGTGTATTGTGGATATGACTGATAACGAGAACATACATATGTACACAAGGATAGTATTACCCAAGATACTGTACAAATATCAACAATCAAGTGTCATAGAATTCGCCGAAATTGAATTTAAATGTTTTGGACGCATGTGAAGACTCAGCCTGCGTAAATCACACTCTGTCAAATACTAAAATGATTTCCAAAGGGGAAGGTGAAGATTTAAAAACTTCCATTACTTAACCTTTCACCAAGATTGGCAGCCCATCCTATTCTCCTCCCCTATGCACTTAGGAAGGACTGGTGAGCTGAAAATGGTTAGATTTACAAGGTTATATGTATTCAGACAAGTAGCATCTCACACCTACACAAAGTCACTGTCACGACCAATTGACAACAGCCAGTTCTACATGAATTATTTTCCTCCTTTCCCTTTCTAATTCCATACTCATGAGTCACTATAGGCCCAACGCACATATGTATCTATCTACAGGAGTTTTCTCCCTATTTTCCCAGAACTTTCTCAGAATCTAAAAAATTGCTCCTGTGTCACAAAAAAAAACGTGTGTAATATGTTCAAGTATGGGTATGAGTTATATATCTACTTGCAAGTTTGAAAACTATACTTGGCAAGCACAAATGATGGGACTTTATCTTTGGGAAGAGCTCCCCCTCCTCCTTCCAAAACGGTTAAATTAGGCGTAAAAATTAGCCAAAATTTATCACCGTCACCTGGCGGTATTTAAAACGCTTATAAATTGAGCCTCATACATTTCCATTGGGAGAGTGGCTTCCGTCGAAAGGAACTCTCGTCCCTGGACATTAAGCATAGAGCACGCAAGTACTGTATTGAACAATTCTGGAAGGCAATATTCCTTTTATCTCACTCCTGCAGTTGTAATTCAAATATTTATGCTTGAATCTCCAACAGGGAAAGGAAGGGAAGAAATTGCTGATGTAAATGTACCATAGAGGCATAAATAATCCTTGTGAAAGTAATAAATAAATATACCAAACCTTACCCAACGGATAGTTAGTTCCTTGCTGTTTAAAGGACAAGAAGAAAGTTCGCCTTGCAAATATAGTCTGTCATGCAGGAGGTTAGTCAAAGACTTTTTCCTTGTCAATAATATGTCGTTAATAAAAATAGTAACTGGTTTTTTTTTTACAGCCGGCTCCATGGAACATGAAGATTCCCTTTTTACGACGGAAAAAGAACGAATTACGACTGAGCAAGTTAAATGTATGGTTACAAAACCAAATCCCATCTGGTTTGGAAATGTAGTAGCTCTGATTTTCCGTCAGTTGAACAAATTCAAAGGGCGGAGGATATATGTGGAAGGTGCTGAAACCATTAGATGCAGGAAGCAAGTTCCTATCTTCATCATCTTCTCACATGTTGTACAAAAAGTCTAAAGCCCAGATTCCAACTTTCCACTTGTTTCCGACAGGATGAAGCTCTTACTTATCTGCTTAAGAGCAAGAGACATTATCAGGAGATTTTAATTTCCCTTGGAATTGATTCCAACTCAAGTGTAGTGTCTCAGTCAGTCCCGACTCCACACCAGCACTTGACATAAGTCAGTTTTACGTCTTTAGCCCAGACATTTTATTCATCTGGTTTCCCATCTAAACTAAACACTGTTTCTAAGAAAAGGCTTCTCTGTATTGTTACTTTAAGAGTAACTATGTATATATTGATTGTATGTTTTCGTAAACGACAGTGTTGTCAAACAATCTAAACAATTTAATTTAGCAGCATCAAATTCACATGCAGTCTATTCAGAAATGAATGATTTTTTGAGTGCCAGCAATTTATTGCCCTAGCCTTGGCCTTGAGCCGTCTTCTCTATAATTTTCAGCTGACAATTTCCTCCAAGACCTGAAAATAAGCATAATACTGTCAGACCATCAATTGGCAATGAAAATTGTACATGATAATAACATGAAAATTTTACATTGCAGTTGAATTCCTTCGTATTTGCAGTTAAAGAGCGAAGAACTGCTACTTACAGGAGTCACTTTCAAGATTTCTAATGTGATGCTCTCCCATGCATGCTAAGCAGAGAAACAAAACGTGTTGAACTTGAAGTCGGGTCTCATTAGATTGTATAATTTGTTTCATTCATCCCATGATCATGAACAGCTCCGTACCTATATCATCTTAAGTGACATAATCCCACAAATGCTTCTACTTACGCTCTCAAATCCCTGAACTGCTCCCAAAAGTTACTGCTTGTCTCCATCAACGTATGTATTTACATAAATGTACTCCTATAATTTAGCGGAAGAAATTCAAGAGCCATTAAACCTACGCGGAAATGTAGAAAGGATCCTCTGACTTTACACAAGAATGAGTGTTTTTGCCGATCAAGAGATGTGTGGATAGAAGCGTGAAACTTCATGTGAATAGGAAATGCTTGATGAAATTGCTGATGTGAGGAAAGGCTTTCCTAAATGCATTTGCGGTGTGTCAGTTACTATTTTCCTTTCCATGTGAGACCTAATCAAAAGTGCCCTCTACGGAGTCCGAAGATGTAAGGAAGAGAATCCCGGGCACATTTCGTCTTATAAAACTTTATGTAAATTATACTCGGACATTTTTTTGGGCTTTCCGCTCCTCATTATGTTGCTTCTATTGAAAGTATCTACATAAATAAAATATTAAGTAGAGATTCTTACATTTAAAATTCTAACTAGTAAAATAAAATAATTCTTTTGTCAGATTATTGCTAGATTTTTAAACCCTGGAAGTTTTGAATTTTGAAGATCAAGTTTTCAATGGAACATGAACAAATCCCCAGGTTATTTTTTCAAACAAGTAGTAAAACTGTTTCAAGTGAGCTTCATTCAAGAGTGCCTGTCATATGATTAATACGTACTAACAGAATGAGAAGTTTGCATGAGTCTCTCATAACTCATACTTAGACTCAAAAGTTAAGTCTACTTTTCCTCAGAGGATTTAAGGAGATACTAAAGCTGAAGGCATTAATAAAACTAATTAAAAACCGGACAGGCACAAGGTAGCACAACCAGAGCACTTCAAAGTTAATCTCGCGCCTGATTGTGAGTACAAAACTGAATTTCTCATTTGAAGAATAATTATTATAGAGGTAGTAAACCGTACTTGATTCCCTCCTCGTGTCGTTCACAGTAGTTTTAGCACCCCTTGAAACAGTATTATTAATTCTTTGCAGCCCTTGGCTTGTTATTAGAAATTATTTCATTTGCCATAATACATTTGCTTTGATGAAACTCCCTCGTAAAATACCTTGAGTCAGCACCGTCATACTCAGAGCCTGCCTTCAACAAAAGCCTAAATAGGGGGAACAGTACGGATTTCGTAAGTCAAACAAATATTAACTTTTCAATAAATACATACTTTTCCAGAGAGTTTTACGGGATATCAGGACCAAACTACATGCTCAAAGGGGCTAATGGTTACATAAATAGTAATTACTTTAGTTACGCAAATGAGAGTAGAGGCGCCAGTCAGCTTTTTGGAAATAATTAAAAACGAACGGCTCAGTGATTATTCCATAATTTGAATGAATAATAATTATGAATTAAATTAACACACTAATGAACACCATCAAAAGCATTTGCGGAAAAATTCTGGGATATGAAAATCCCAGTATGGAAATTGTTCACACTTGCGGACACAGTCTTTATCTGCTTGAACTAAAGGATCTTCGTGGAAAGTCTTTGTTTTAAGTTTGCCAAGAATAAATTGTAAAATAATATTGTATTTGTGCAAAATCTGGAACATACAATATGTAACCATTAAAATGATTTCACGGAGAAGTTCCATGTATTCAATAAACTTCTGTGTAATCATTTGTTGTAGGAAACTTACAAAAACTAAAATTCTGAAAAACAATGAGAGCCGGGGTAAAATGTCCGATGCTATGAAGATAAATACTCATCTCCCATGGAAAATTAAAAGGAACCATTAAATTTCAACACTACGAGGACTAGATTGTACCAGACCGGCTTGAGTGACTCTGGTGTAGTTTCTCTGAAGAATTGCAGAGTCTCTTGCAGAGCCATTATCAACAAGCTAATAACATGTAGTCAAGCTGAGTGTCTCACACTGGGGAAGGAGCAAAAATAAGAAATGTAACGTCAAAATAAACATGACAAGAGAAGTACATCAATCTAAATAGTGAGGACCCCGGTCCAACTCCAGCCATGTGTACCGAAGAAATTGGCATCTCGCCCCTCTTTGACTCATCTTTTGTAGAGATGAAAAGGAGAGAAAACAAGGGAAGACAGTTAACAGGAGCAATCGTCCATTGGAAAATTCATGGTGAATTCTGTAACACCATGAACCCTGAGCGGTATAGTACGTCAACCTTCAATAGTCACTCGTGGAGAAATGTGGAGGTTCAAGTTACATCCCAATGTTACGTGACTATTTGGCTACCCGTCCCTGCATAATGTCCCTGCATACTTACTATGGACTCATGTCTAGAAAAGTACAGACGATGTGAAGCAACTATGTACATACATTAAAGCCAACAATTCCAGTTGGGAAAAAATAAAAGGAAATAATAGAAAACATATATATTGATGAATGTATATGGACGTACTTCTTTTATACATAGTAAGTATAGATACATACATACATATCTTCTACTGTTACTCTAAATTACACATGAATGAAACTGTATGTGTGTACTTATGCGCACGCTATTATTCAGAGGACTTGTGTAAGTTTGCACGAGCGATGAAAGAAAGGCACACTAAAAAGTACACTTTGGTGTCTGCAGTCTCTGCAGACCGTTAGTGGATAGAACGCTTTGTAACGGACGGGAAATAAAGCTTATAACATCATTCCTTGACTTATCTCTGGCAAGCACTCCTTTTTCTTGACACAATGCGCAATTGAAATGCAAGGGATGGATTTATGGGAAATATCTGGCTAAAACATTAATTTTAATTCACATCTTCTGTATGTATAGTTTAGTATTGTACATTGAGCAATCCCCTCTAATTTTTTTTCCATGTACCGACTGCTCAACTGTGATGACTCTATTAAGACAACAACCTTTGAGAAATAAATGCTAAATTTTTATTCCACATTGTAGCAGGATACATTGGAACAGGGTTGCTTTGAAATGTGAAACATCGTCGTGTGCTTACATTTGTTCCAGGCTGCCATTCCATCTTGTTTTTTTTGTCAGTTGACATTGTACCTGTACTAATCTAAGTAAATGTTTCCTTAGTGAAATTTATCCACATGCATTGGGTGGATCAAAGAAAAATGAGCATATGTATAATTATAAACAATACAATCCTGGTTCTACGTTAAACTACGGGGAGTGGTAGTGATTTCATTGATAGTCCCATTTCGTATCACTTTACGAATTTGCTCCACACTGTCTAGATTTACAGCCCAAGAATAATTTGGAATTAAGACAGATTCTATTTTTGCCGCACAAAAAGCCCCTCCAAAAGTTGGTGTTTGAAGGCAGTCCTAATAAATCCTTTTGATAGAAAGTTTCTGTGCCATAAATCCCAGGAGGTAAGATTTAGAGCTGAGATTTTGTACAAATCAAAGTTTGGAGCTTGATTTGATTTCTTTCTTAGAGTTTGAGACTCAAAGCGAGAGGTGGAATTGAATTAAATTTCGGGGGCTCTGAATATTCACAACTGCCAGAACACACGCAAAGTGTGGGCCTCACAGTTTTCTTGCATGTGTAAGCATTTTGATTTGTATTTTCAGTAACTTTGTATGCATGCTTGCTACTCCTAGGACTTGACTAGGGTGAAGGGGAAATTCTGACATTTATTATAGAATCATATAATTATTAAAGTGCACAGAATTCCGTAATCGTGGTCGTGTGTGTGAAAAGGAACTTCTCTAGTAGCTCTAGGAGCTACAAAGTTTTCACATCCTTCCGTTCAGGAGGCTTGATGTGCCTTTAAAAAGTCTCAAAATAGAGGTTTATGATAAATTGCGTTTACTCAAGTGGCAATCTATTTGATGCAAATGCACCTGCATCATATCCTGCGTTCTGTAGTCCCCAATCAGGAGGCGGATGTAGCACGGTCTGCTAACCACATTTATCCTATTCACAACCATCAGTCCTAACTTCTAGCCATTCACATCATTTCAGGCATAACTTGGAAGATCCACACTTGACACTCTCCCTCTAGGAGGGGAAGGCACTGTCGAAGAGAAATATCTACAGGAGTTTGTTTCTCAAAATACAATCTCAAAATTGAGATATCCATCTCATCCAGAAGTCTGCATTAGGACCCAGCGTGAGATCTCGCTCCAGGTCTTATCTTCCGCAGTGAAAGTATCCTAGTGTATAACCAGATAAGGATTAGTGAGATCAACCCCTATACTTAGATACAGATGCAGGGTAGTAAAAGTCCCAACGTCCGAATGATAAATACCGATTTTTAGAATTTCAACTTCTCTTGACGCATACATACATCAGTATGTACGAGATCAATAAATCTGAGCCAGTTCCTATCGATGGAGAAAATCTCTCAGATAAAAACATGACAGAGATGACAGAAAATGATACAAAGACGTTCATGAAAAACGATGAGGGTAGAGAGGGGATTTTTTTTTTCCCTGGTAAAAATTGAGCGGGTATATATTGACAATGACATATGAAACATTGAGGTCAGTTAGCGTCGTGGTCAAGATGTCTCTGCCAAGGTTACTCATGGCTCTGGTTTCGTTTCGTTTCCCGGAATGAAAAAGCTGAGAGCATCTTTCACCAGTTTCCGGCTCCTGACAACTGAAGGAAGGAAAGCCACCGAAGTGAAATGCACTTCCTTGCTGGCTCGTAAATGCATGAGCAGTTTTCAACTCGGACGTTCGATCCACTACCTTGATTTATTTTCCTTGTCCTCAATTAGAGAAGGATGGGATGGGAATAATCAAACGGAACATCAACTTGTTTCCGCTCAGGAAAAAAAAACCTCATTGGACCAAAGTGCAATACTTACAGGGAGGACCATGAACTTGACAAGAATGCTAAATACCTTCTAAACTCCACAAATTCTTTATGAGCGTTTAAATGCACTGTAAATTTCAAGAGTCATCTCACATGAGATGGGTGTGAACGCTGTAAGTGGGACGGAATTTACTACTGGCTTTTATATTTAACTGCCACTTACAGCCTTCCACCTGGAAAAATCTAGAAGTGAGAGTATGTCCATATAAAAACCCACACGTATCTACATATACAACGAACTGCAGTATAAATTCAGTCGTACATTTATTATGATCCTGGCAAGCACTTGAATCTAACTTGAAGTCGTACCATTAGGTAAGACTTCATCCTTGCACAAATTTTAGCCGCCAGGTTGTCCTGTTCTGCCCCAAAAACTATTTTGGCACTCACTTTCCCACAACTTCATAAATCCTCGTTTAGAGAATTACATCAACTGCCTGTTCTATGGAGCTCAACTGGAAATTACAAATACCTTCATATACCTTCATATACATTAATTTACTCAGATAAAGAAGTTTCAGCCAAAAATTCTTAGTTGGGATTCCGGGTGAACTAAATAATCCTCCAAATCTTCAAGCATACATATCTTATGGTAGACGTAGTAAAGACAAATTGGGAAGAATTGACAATCCCTATAGAATGTGAGTATTTTCGAGGATTCCCAGATCTATTTGCACATCCGAAATATTTGGATAAACCTCTCCCTATGCATGCTGGGATTTGAAAGAATGGGAAATATTCTCAAAAATATATTCCGCCCACAAACCCCACAATTCCTTGTGACTTTCTGCAAGTTTAATTCCCAGTACATACTCTAGGAGGGCACAACCTATATCCGATTCTCTGTCAGGACTTTTATTTGAGACGCAATTCTCCCCAGTGTTACACACTTTGTCTGAAATTGTTTGAGAAAAAGAGACCTCAGACAAACGTCTTGTAACGATACCCCATTGAAGATTGCTTTCCCTTCATGCATCTTGACTTCCCCTACAAAAGGAAAATGGACAGGGCCTTCACCAATCCTATATGAAATTAAGGTATAAGTACAGATACATAGATTGTTGTGTGCAGTGTAAAGTGTTACAGCTGCAATTCCCATTGTAGGGATGGGTCTAACCTACAATGAGATTACGGTTCATGCCCGTCTGGGGAAATCTTCCTCCACCTGTTAGTATGTGACACAATGTAAATAACTACCAAGTGATAATGCTCCGAGGGATGTATTTCCAAAGAGGCTCTCTCCGATAGCGTGTGCGAAATCAAGCTCCAAGGGAAGAATACACACGGAGGAGTCTAAACGCACTTCAAAATCCGTGTCTTGCTTTTTTGAATGTTTGTAGATCCTGGATATCGAATCACACATGCAGATACAAATGCATTCCTAGATTATACCTTACCCAATAATACGAAGACTTAGGTACATATATGTAGATATGTAACATACGGAGGTACTTCATTGCACATCTAAGGTATGTGCATCCATGTATGTACATAAGTGCACATAAATAGATAACTAATATGTATACACGGCTGCTGAATCCCGTGGCTCAGATTCCAAACTACAACACTGAATAGAATGGGTCACTGAAAGGAAACTCCAGATTGACTCTATTCTCAACATCATTTCATGTCATCGGAAATTGAAAGACTGCCTTCTTCATAAATCTTGTCTCTTATTCTTCGGAATTGATTCACCTTCAAAAGGTTGAAAAAGAGAGGCTGGAGAGCATTTCCGTGAAAATTATGCTTATCCGCCTTTTGATTTCAGTCTACAGTACATACAGACGCTAAAGCAAATTTCATGTTTCAAGAGAATCATTTTTCATCGTCAACCAGGTACATTTTGAGACTTAGGCTGAAGGGCACTACTCGGAATTCCTACGAGAAATTCTTCCCTTTGACTGTGCACCGACATCCGACCCAAATAATCCCTATAGGGATTCAATTTACGAGTAAGTACCTTCAAATCAAGATACTATCCTAACCTGGAAAGTCAAATATTTTTTTGCTTTCACCCGTATCTACATGTAGTTGATAGCACAAAACCAACTTAAAAAATAGATATATAGTTTGAAGAGCACATTTTGAAAATGTACTGGCACACGTGTTGTCAATATAAAGATATTCTCAACAGTGAAACTGCTCTGACAACCTTGAGGGAGATGATGATGACTTAATATAAAATGCAGGATGATGCTCGCACTTGAGATGATGCGGTGATACAATCACATCTTTTATGACAGGAACTTCCCATTCCTACGGTTCTTTCTCATATTTACACTTACCCATAGACGGCAAACGGAAAATCCGTTTGTGGGAGAGGAGCTCAGTATGAGTCCGGAGGCCTTGGACGAATTAACTTTCTCCGCGTACAGTTGGCATGTAGGGTGCGTATTAGCAATAAAATTAGATTAATTACATGATGTAAACAGAGTCTAACGACCACATTCTACGGAACTTTTCTACTTGGATGATATCGATGGTCCGTAGGTGGAAATGAGGTCGAGTTGGATGTAAGAACTGTCTAGAATTAAATAATTACAGAATATAACAGGAAAAAGTACCGTATGCGTGAACTGAGTTTCAAAATATCCACTGGTAGTAGTACTAGATACGGGGAAGTAGCACAGCCCAGAAAATAGTCCTGGTCTTGAATGAAGACCTTTGAATGTTTGTTTTTACGTTCCTGTTCCAGTATCTACCTGGCATGGAAATGTTACGCGTTCATTGCCCTAGCACAGCCTATGTATGTACATTTCAGATAGCCATTTGTCAAATCGAGACTGATTGCATACTTCTCTCATACCGTATTCAGGAATAAATACTTTAGGAACTACTTCCCACCTGGAGAAATCATGTAATGGAGAGTATGACGTAAGAGAAAATACAAGTTATGGAAATTGTTTACACCAACAAGTCATTATGATTCGAAATGCATCATTAAACCAGGGGCCTAATTATTTACAAGAAAATGATATGGAACAGAATCAAACCAAGAGCAATAGTAGTACTAAATAAACCCTTCAAATTAGTCTCTCATAATTTCTGGCTTTCATTACAAAAACATATTTATTTTGTTGGAATTCCCGAAAAGAAAGTGAATAAATGTACATACTCTTGCAAGGAACAATTACGAACTTTGACAAAGAGGCCGTGTACGTGCAATTATTGGATGTAATTTCTCATCAACTCCTTAGGTGTTAATAGTACAGTAGCAACCTTGTAAAAGACCTCCCAACTCCCTCACCCTCAAGCATGAGAGTGAATAAGCATCAGAGCGTCTATGTAGATACATGTGGGCGTAAAACAAGTTAAAGACTACAGCGGAAACTTGATGAATGAAAGATTGAGTAGCTCCATTTGACTTGTAAAGAACCTCAGATTTGGACATGTGCTTGTAATTATATAGTGTTCCATAGTGACGTACTAATTTTGAGCTATGTAATTTTATGTAATCACACATACATACATATTGCACTCAATACTAATTATGAGGACTGGTGCAGTGCTTTTGGGATGTGATATATTCCCACTTATGTGAATAATAATGGCCAATGATAAATGATATAAATTTGAAAATGAATAGAACACAAGGCTTTCTGAAAGTTTTGACTCTAACTGCAACCAAATATGTAATAATGTTCACAAGCGCTGGAAAAGAGCTCGGAAGTCTCTGATTTCTAATTTCTCCTTAAATTTTAAAAATGGAACTGCATAAAGATTAAAAACTGCCAGAATGCATGCGACGTAGAATGTTAAATGTAATTATTCCTACGTGGGAATCCACATGGCCACGAATTTAAACTGGAGTTGGAAGTAATTAAGTAAGTGTTTCCGCCCAGTTTAAAAATTTAGGATAAAATTGTGCATTTAGCGGAAGTCTACAGATGTGTATTTCTAAAATTAAGTGGTCTTTGGAGTGCATATCCCATTATAAATGTTACGGGACCTGGTTACAAACCCAAACTTTAATCAAAATTGAATTCTTTTAACGTATAGATATACATATGTCCCTTATAATTTATACTCACATTGACAACTCATGTAATGCATACTGGCTTATAACTTAATATTAATAGCTAGGAAAAAGAGAATAGGTAATTGTTATATACGATTCCCACGGGACTCTCTCCCTCCGCATTCCCTTGTTTCATTCTGTATTCAAACTCTTGGGTTAAGAACCTCCAGGAGCCATTTCTAAGCAAAATAATCACTCTTAGGAGTTTTTGTTTCTCCCAAAATTGCCTTTATGGAATACCTCCATTGCAATGGACTATTTTCTGAGGAAATTCGGAAACCCTCCCCTCCTCACATTCCACCGGGTTTTCGTTTCGAGTTTATTTTGCATGTGTCTTGCTAATAGCAAAGTTTCAATAATTAATGTTATAGTTTGTATTAAGAATAATGTAAAAAGTAAGCCCTTAATAGAAGAAGCCCAGTGAAAGTTGAATCTGACAATGGAGTTGTAACCATTTGGAAAGTTAGTCAGCTGCTTTTAGAAATCTCGTAGGAAAAACCCTGGGATTTTACGTGACATTCTCCTCCTGTGACCCGAATTATAATTTTTTCCTCGTATAAAAACTCCATAAAGGGACAGATTGAACAGTAACAAGGTATTGGGAATAATCCCATCGAATCCACCAATGGATTTGGTAAGGAAATAAGAGGCACGTACATACATCTACTAGCTCCAGGCATATATGTATGCTTTGTGTTCCAACTAACTTTTTACTCCCAATGGGATCAACTTTACTGGTCTTGTGGTGGAATGTGGCAACTTAGAGATATCTTAGGATTGACAAGATAAATGCTAATACTTCCAAGAGTTCGTGCAGGGTTAATCAAATCTCTAAGCTCGCTGTTACAAGAAGTATCTACGTATGTACATCCGTATGTACTTATCCTTAGATATGTGTCCATGGACAAATACTTACACGTAGCACCCTACTGCATTTGTACAGTGTCCTTTATGCTCTTGATCCAATTGCACAAAAAACCCTCATCCCCATGTATATATAGTCCTTAATTTATGGATACTTGACTACAGTTCCTCAAAATAGCCTAAATGGAATGACATTACAATAAAACCAGATTTTGAAGATGTATTGATACCACAAGGCCTTGTTGGTGCTTTGTGCCGGAGGGGTAGTAGTCACACAGAGATCCTATTCTTAATAAAGTAGCAATTATTATGGGAGCCATGACTAATTGAATGAGGTTAGTCTTCTTGGCGGAGGATGAGCAACGCATACGTAATTAGTATGTATATCGAGGAGGGTATGATCTAAAAATAAATCATGGTTTACCATAAAAAGATGAAAGTGCCTTATGAGGGCTGGAAGGTATGATTCAGGAAGGCAGACCACGGGTGGGAATTGATGATGATGATGATGGGTGATGGGTGATGAACATAAAAAATATTTTTTATAAAAAATTGAGACTTACCCAGCATTTTAAGCACGCGCTGCTGACCCACTTCCCTTTTGTGACTACTGAGGGATTTTCGGAGTCGGAGCTTACTCTCTTTGACATGACTGGCATTGCGTAAGGTAAGACCGATGAGGATGTACAGAGCCGTGATGAGTATCATTGGTGCGACGAAAAAAACAAATGTGGCAATTTCAAATGAGTGCTCTATCAGGGTTTTCTTCACCATACACACAGGAACCTTCGTACCATCATTCGCCACCTCAAATGGCACCAGTCCAAGTTGCAGAGCCTGTAAAGAGTATTGAGGGAGGAGGAATAAAATCAGTCTCATCTGCCCTCATAAATTACATGGTACTCACGTTTCCCTTGATAGCAAGTGAAAACTTTCTCGAATCATTTGAATGATATTCCTTACACACAAATACTTCCACACAAAAACTTTCTTCCCACCCAGCCCACATACATATACATATATAGTTTCAGATTTAAACTTTTAGCATTAAAGAAAATCAGGGCTTCCCCGCAAGTTGGTATTTCACTCATCCCAAACCTTGGAAGTACGCAAATATGATTTAATTTAACTGCTGGAGATTTTCTGAATATAATTATCTCGATCCTGATGTTCCACTGATTGTGAGCTACGTCCGGATAATACATATTTGTCAGATAGTCTTAAAGACCACAATTGCCATGTTGAATATTCACTCGTACGGTTTTCAACTTCCAATTAGTTTTTGCGCAGTGTCGGCTCGCGGAAGCACACATTAAACATGCGGGGTAAAATTAATATTTTATGATTGAAATTTCAAGCCACTTATGATCAGTCAGCCTTATGCACCTGGGCTAATTAGAAAATCCACTGCACAAAATGGGAGGACGGTCGCACGTGATCATAAAAACAGCAGTTGACAACAAAAGATTAGCACAAGCATCAACTCCCTCTTAATAAATAATAATATGCGGGGTTGATCCATACATGCATATGTATATGTAATTATCTACATGTGCAGGGGCACGTGCCAGGAAAGTCGTAATTCCTGTCGGAAAGTTGTACTTTCATGAGCTAACATAAAAATCCCTATCCTTTAAACATATAGACACATCGTCAACACGGCAGCTATTGCGTGTCACTTGCCAAATATTTTTACGGTTACCAATTTAATGCTCATTAAATATTTACAGCTGGCGTGCCAGTGATGAAATAAAAGGAGGCCGTTGTAATGACCTTGGTCAACAAGTAATTACAAGTAATGTGGGATAATTTTGTGAATTAATATGAGCCCACGTAATTACTTAATTTATTCTGAGGCACTGACATTTTTAACAGCCAATTTTTCCTTAACAATTACCCTCCCTGTCCCTTCACCATGAAATGTGCAGCCCATTACTAGAAAGAGAAGTGAAAAGTACCAGCACCCCAGAAATACCTCCATCAAAAGAGGAAATGAAAAGAATTGGTGTGGGAGATTGGTAGTTTTTTTTTTTTTTTTTTGAGTGAGAGAAAAGTATAAACACAGAATCAGCAGCATGGTTTCTTTTATCTGCTTACACATCTAAGGAAACTAAAATTGTCAGAGGACAGAGAGTGCCTCCCACCAAATTTGCGCCTACAACAGGAGCGGATGTTTATGGGAAGATTGAGTTCACCAGGATTCCCAGGCTACAATTTTAATTGGACAGTCAAGAATGTATCATTTAGGGAGTGCCATACATGCATGTACACCATTCTCAATTATCTTTGGAGTACAAATGTAGATCCTATTTATGTATGTATGTATGTATGTACATGTGTAGCTAACCAACTGCGAAAACTACAGACTCAATTTCAATAGAACAAGTAATCATCCTCCAGCACCTGTTTATACTTGTCAACCAAAATAGAGCAAGTGTGTATTCTGCATACACTGTGGATTATTTGAAAGTTTATCTTTAATCATGGCACCTCCTGGAATAGGAAACTCCACCAACACCGACACACAACTTTCCATCCCGACTTTCTACTGAGACGTGCACTCATCCGTAGGAAAATGCATATGTCCCTATAAAATACTTTTTCTGCCAGACAGGAACATATTTTACAAGTACGTACATGACATTTCCTTCCCTGACTGTAACAAATTTCCAAGGGGGAAAGCTCCATGGACTTATCTCTGCATCAGAATTATTGCCTTATCAATGTAGTATGTATCTATTGTTCACGGAGGTAAGGTATACTGTCATGGGCAGGGAACCAGAAAGGAACCTCTGGTAACTACTTGAGATGGTGGACCTGTTGTTCCCTCATTATTTTTTTTGAGAGTCACATTTGCCAAGTTTGGATTACGCTCATATATCTTTGCCATGACTCTGCTGAGGGTCATCAACAACCATTAGGATCTGTTGTCAACAGCCTCAGATTTAATTCTTTGTTGTGGTGACTCAGGATTTGGACAGATATATGGGAGAGCTTCCGTGACTTAGGCAGTTGTGTCCGTATTAATTCCCAGCTTTTGATCCTTCCAACCGTCTGCTCGGTGCACTTTTGCACTGTGTCATGTGTGATGTGAGAACATTCCTGCTGTTTCCAGCGTAGGATTTCCTCAATAGGGCCACGTCTACTCTTGTAATGCTAATCTTCCATTCCATTCGTCCTTTGTATGTAAATAAGTCAACAAGCTGTGTGCCTGAGCCCGGTCATATATTTACTTTACCAAAAATAATGCTCTTTCTGAGGATTAGCAGGAGCAGAGAGCCTCGTTGGCTGTTAATACGATGAGCCTAAAAGCCAGAAGAACCTATGGTATTAGAATACAAATGAGGATAATTTAAATAGATATATTGTAGGGAAAAATTGATGTAGCTGCCTACAATTCAGCTAGTGATGCCGTGAGGAACTTGATGAGGTTAAAGTTGATGTTCAGCAAAAGCGAGTGATGAAAAAGCCAACTAGCTTACAAGCAAATATACAATTCACAGAGCTAAATAAGCGGACGAAGTAAAGCTTTTGATTTCAGCAACAGTCAAAGGCTATTTAATTTAAAGTAAAAAATGAATAACTGCACTAAAGCAGAACTGAACTCTAATTTGGGGTTTGAGAGTGAGGTGTGGAAGTCTTCACGACCCAGAGAGAAGTGAAGTTTGTGATTTTTAAATTGGAACAGGTAAGCAGGTTAGCAGAAATGCATATTAGGATGAATGAACTCTTATCAATAGTAAGAGCTTCATTTTGGAACAGAGGCAAAAGTTCAGGAGCTTGGAAACAAGCAAATGAAACATATTCATATTAATGACATGAACTCCAACATTCCGCCCGCCTTGACAAATTTTGGACAAATTTTCAATAAAAAAATGACTCTGGGGTTAACCAAATACATAGGTGGCACAGGAAAAAAGGTACCCGAAGGCCATTAAAACCTGTGCATCTTTCACAAAAAAAAAACAAAACAAGATTGTTGCTGACATTCTTTTCTTTTACATAAATTGACAAGCATGATAAGCAGGACTACGAAGCATAACACAAACAGAAAAAGCATCATATTATGCAAAAAAAAAAAAACATTGTAATTCAGATTTTCATTCATCAAGCATCATTAATTTCTTCATCCGTTTCACTGGGGGATTCCATCGGCAATAAAGATAGTTTTGAAATTGGACGTTGGATTATTCCGTCACTAGTTTTAAGTGAAACGACACGTACATGTCCATCTCTTCCAGGATGAATCTCCGTTACTCGGGCCAACTTCCACTTCAGAGGAGGTAAATTGTTGTCCTTTATAAGAACTAAAGAATCAACAAGAACATTAGCTTTGGGAACCCACCATTTTGGTCTTTGTTGGAGACGAGTCAAATACTCGCCACTCCAACGCTTCCAAAAATGCTGAACACTATGCTGGAGCAGCTGCCATCTGGACAGGCGATTCTTTGGCAAATGAGTTATACTCTCTTCAGGAATAGCCATGAGACTATCACCGATAAGGAAATGTCCAGGAGTTAGAACCGAGAGGTCACAAGGGTCACTAGACATTGGACAAAGAGGCCGAGAATTGAGACAGGCTTCAACCTGACTCAAAACAGTTAAAAACTCCTCAAAATTTAAGTTTTCATTTCCAATGACTCGCTTTAAGTGAAATTTAACGCTCTTAACTCCAGCCTCCCATAGTCCTCCAAAGTGAGGTGCGCCAGGCGGATTGAATTTCCACTGGATTCCATCCTCGGAAAGATTTCTGGACACTTCTAAGTTATGTGACTGGCTCCGGATCAGCTTCAGAAACTCCTTCATCTCGTTATTGGATCCAACGAAATTTGTTCCACAGTCGGAGTGAATGACATTTGGTTTTCCTCTCCTGGATGTAAACCTTCTTAGAGCTGCCATGAAAGCGTTGGTGCTGAGGTCGCTGACCAATTCCAAGTGAATGGCACGAGACCCGAAACAGACAAATACTGCAACATAGGCCTTAAATCTTTTATGTCCCCTACCCTTTAGAACCTTCATGAGAAATGGGCCACAAAAATCGACTCCTACATTGAGAAACGCTCTGGAAGGATTTACACGCAATGATGGTAATGAACCCATGAGTTGATTTTGAGTCTTACCTCTGACCTTAGCACAAGTCATGCAATTATGACAAACCTTTTTACATAAATCTCGAACTCGTAAAATCCAAAATCTTTGAGAGATCGAAGCTTGAAGAAGTTGAGGTCCTGCATGGAGTAGGCGCAAGTGTTCTGATTTGACAATGATTTCAGTTATGTAGTTCTTGCTGGGAAGGAGAATCGGGAACTTCCTGTCACTGGAGATCTTTGCTGCTTGTAAGCGACCACCCACTCTAAGAACTCCAATCTGATCCAAAAATGGAGCTAGGGTTACCAAAGGGCTTTTGCTTGAAAGATTCCGCCCTGCCTTTAAGTCTTTAATTTCAGTGCTGAAATAGTTTCCTTGAACAAAACGGACCCAGATACACAAGGCATTGTTTAATTCCAACGTTGATAATGGACCATGAAGGTTTGTACGTTTACGAAAATTATTATAAAATCGGAAAATCCACCCAGTTACACGGACTAGTAGATTCCAGTTTGAGAATCGTTTCATAACAGGGTTGTCCATAATAATTACTGAGAGATTTTGTACAGTTTTCCGCTCCTCTAGATGAGTATCAGGTTGAGAGTCTGTAGAATTTAGGACCAAGGGTCTTGACTCAAGGAGCCAAACTGGACCGTTCCACCACAGACTTAAATTCTGGAGAACTGATGGTTGAACTCCACGAGAGGCAAAATCTGCAGGATTTTCTTCACTCCTGACGTGGTTCCAGTTGGTTCTGGTTACAGTTGACTGTATGTCAGCAACACGGTTAGCAACAAAGGTGGACCATCTTCCAGGAGTGGACGCTAGCCAGGCCAAAACTATTGTTGAGTCAGTCCAACAATTAATCGACTGGGGTTGCGTTTTTAAAGACGAACAAATTACCCGAATTAATTTGACCAACAACGTTGCACCACAGAGTTCAAGTCTCGGTAAACTAATATTTTTAATTGGAGCAACCTTACTTTTTGCGGCGATAATTGTTACCTTCACCTCGGGTTCTAAACTTCGGTAGTACACTACAGCAGCGTAAGCGGCTTGGGACGCATCACAGAATCCATGGATTTCAAAGGGTTGATTTGCAGAATTGAGGTAGCAGCGAGGAATTTTCACTTTCTCCAAAGCCTTTAGTTGTGATTGAAAACCCCACCACTCCTTGATAGCTGAATCTGGAACAATCTCATCCCAATCTAATTTAATTTTCCATAAACTCTGAAGCATGATTTTAGATTTAACAATAACAGGTGAGAGCCACCCTAGGGGATCATAAATCTTTGAAATTTCCGACAGAATGTTGCGCTTGGTAGGAGATTTCTTCTTCATGTCGTCCACTTTAAAGGTAAAGAGGTCACGACCGGGAATCCACTGAAGACCTAAAGTAGTAATCTGATTATCAAAATCAAAACTCACAATGTCTTTGGAGCCTTCAGGGGATATTACATTAGGATCGTTAGATGCCCATTTACGAATATGGAAGCCACCGCGTTGTAATAATTCTTGCAATTCAGATTTCAAATGTAGAGCTGCAGGAATTGAGGAGGTTCCGGACACACAATCGTCAACATAGAAGTCTTTTCGCAAGACTTCACTGGCAATTGGATGACGGTTCTTTTCCTCTTCAGCTAACTGATTTAGCGTACGAGTGGCCAAATAGGGTGCACACGATGTGCCATAGGTGACTGTGAGTAACTCATAATCCCTGTACGGTTCCTCCGGATTTTCACGCCACAAAATCCTTTGGTAGGGAGTGTCTTCAGGATGGACAAGTACCTGTCGGTACATTTTCTCAATGTCACCAACTAAAGCGACTAAATGAGTACGAAAGCGAATGAGTAATTGGACAATGTCGTCTTGAGTCTTCGGGCCTACCATGAGTAGGTCGTTTAAAGAATTTCCACTTCCTGTCTTTGCAGAGCCATCAAAGACGACTCTACATTTTGTGGTTGTGCTGGAATCTTTCAATACAGCATGATGAGGCAAATAAAAATACCTATAATCATTCGAGACTGAGTAAACATACGTAACCTCCCTCATATGTCCAAGGTCTTGATATTCCTTAATAAAGGATGCATACTGCTGAAACAGTGACGGCTCCTTCTGAAATCTTCGTTCTTGAGCCCGAAGTCTGAAAATGGCTTGAATTCTAGAGTCTCCAAGAGGACGAACAGCGTTGGATTTAAATGGAAGTCTCACTATGTATCTTCCATCATCAGTCCTTGTTGTGGTGGAGAGGAAACATTCTTCACAGGCCTTTTCTTCAGGTGACATGTGCAGGGAAGCTGGCAATTCCTCAATTTCCCAGAAGCGTTTCACTAAATCATCAGTAGTCACCATGTATGTACATATACTTGGACCGACCTGAATTCCACCGGAGAGTATCCATCCAAATGCAGTTTTCTGAGCCATTGGTCCATTCCTAGCTGTCTTGACGCCTTCTTGAATAATTAGTTGTAGAACATCAGCACCCAGAAGCATATCCACCTTTCTTGAAATGTTGAACTGAGGATCAGCGAGTGGTAAAGACCTTAAATGACTCCAGTTCTTCTTGTTGAAGGTTGAAGTTGGCATTTCCTTAGTCACCGTTCGCAAAGCAAATACTTTGACATAGCATGAAAAATTAGCATCATACCTGGATCTCAACTCGATGTTTGCATAACCAAGAACATTACCACAATTAGAATCGCCAAGTCCAGTTACTGATAGCGATGACCTTTTACTCTGGAATCCAAGGTACCTCAAACAATCACTGGAGATAAAGGTTGCTTGTGAACCAGAGTCAAGAACCGCACGAACCTCCTTCAGACAACCTTGGGAGTCTGGCACAAGGAGAATGGCAGTGCCTAGTAGCACTTGCGAATCATCATCTACAGAGTTCAATGCCGTGACTGATGTTGATTCCTTAAGTTTGGGAGTTTCAGCTGGAGCGCCCTTGGCAGAAGTAAAATCCAGGTGTAACATTGTGTGATGTCTCTTACCACATTTTTTGCAATTTGTAGTGTTGGAGCATTTGGCAGAGGAATGACCCTTTTCGTTGACCTTCGTTGACTTTGATTTCGATCCAATCAATGACAGTGCTCTGCTACGAATCTCCAGGAACTTGATGAGATCTTCAAACGAAGAAATGTCATCGGTCTTTAGAGAGAGCTCCCAATGTTGCCTGGTCTCGGAATCCAATTTCTCCGCCAAAATGTACACGAGCATAGCATCCCAATGATGAACCTGGACCATTAGAATTTTCAATGATCTTGTACATTCTAAGCTGGTGTCAATCATCTTTCGAAGTGCGGGACCATCCTCCTCAACCAGAGATGACTGGTCACAAAATTTCTTCAAAACTGAATTTACCAACAACCGTGTGTTGTGGTAACGACGCTTAAGCAGCTCCCAGGCTTCAGTATAGTTTTCATCAGAAACTGTAAAGGCCTTAACCATGGCAAGAGCTTCCCCTTGGAGGGATGACACAAGATATTGCATCTTCTGCGCACCGGAAATGTTTGTCTTGCTGTGAATACTAGCCTTAAACAAATCATGAAATGATAGCCACTCAAATGGATCACCAGAAAATGTTACCAAATCCAGCTTAGGGAGCTTCACATCCGCTGTTGATGGGTTGCCAGAATCGTTCCCGGAGGATGCCGGGTTTCTGGCTTGAAGTTTTCGTCTCCATGTTTTGAGTTCAACTTCGACTTCTCTCAAGGTCTTAAATCCATCTCTGTACTCTTCCGCCACAACCTCATAACTCTCATCATCCAACTTGTCAGACACTTGATTGTGATGAGCTTCAAATTCCTTCTCTAATTTCTCAGTTTTCTCAATAAGTACAGCAATTTCAACAATATTTGCAGTTTGATCATTGAATGCTTGAACAATTTCTTTGTATTCCTTTACCTTAATCAGCAAAGTCCGCTTCTTCCTATAGTACGTCTCCATTGTGAATGTCGGCTCTTGGAATACTATAGGCTCCTACGAATTCTGATGGACCCACCGAAGGGGATGGCTTTCCACTGGGAGGTTTAACTATCGGCTGATCGGAACGGCAAAGATAGAATACTGACAGATAGTCCCACGACGGCAATTCACCTTTACGGATTCGAACATCCGGTTCGAAGGACCAAAAAATGTAGGGAAAAATTGATGTAGCTGCCTACAATTCAGCTAGTGATGCCGTGAGGAACTTGATGAGGTTAAAGTTGATGTTCAGCAAAAGCGAGTGATGAAAAAGCCAACTAGCTTACAAGCAAATATACAATTCACAGAGCTAAATAAGCGGACGAAGTAAAGCTTTTGATTTCAGCAACAGTCAAAGGCTATTTAATTTAAAGTAAAAAATGAATAACTGCACTAAAGCAGAACTGAACTCTAATTTGGGGTTTGAGAGTGAGGTGTGGAAGTCTTCACGACCCAGAGAGAAGTGAAGTTTGTGATTTTTAAATTGGAACAGGTAAGCAGGTTAGCAGAAATGCATATTAGGATGAATGAACTCTTATCAATAGTAAGAGCTTCATTTTGGAACAGAGGCAAAAGTTCAGGAGCTTGGAAACAAGCAAATGAAACATATTCATATTAATGACATGAACTCCAACATATATCCTGAGGAATAGTGTATGTATTTTTAATGTATGTTTGTCGCTAACTCTGTACCTATGTAATTATATGTATACAGTACAGGCTCATTGTGAGCATTAACATTACATAAAGCTGCACCATTAGATAAAATTACTTGAGGCCAGTTTCAGTCTTGCATAGCTCGTGAATGTAATAATTATTGGTCCTGAAGGTGTATCGGGTTTACTGGAGGTGCTATACGCTCTCCAGCATAGTTATTACAGTGGATATTCCCTACAACAAACATTCTACAGCAGTCCTGGCTGGTGGAAATGTAAACATTTCTATGATAATTTTGAAATGTAATCATGTGGAGACGAGGAAATTTCTGCATTGGAAATCACCCGAGCGTTATTTTCCTTATGGACATAACTTAAATAGATTGAAGGGTGAGCTGGAAAACTGCTTTTTAATGATAGGTAGACAGGTGGCTAGCTACTATATGTATACACATGGTTGGGAACCCAGAATCGCTGCTGCAATTCCAGTTGTTTGTAAACAACAATTTCAACCGGTTCGATCAGCTCGGATGGACTTGCACAAATAAACCAGAATGGATTTTAAAAGAAGCACACGATCAGCTTATACTCAGAGACTCCATGGCAGAGAATTTACAAACCATTTCCTATTTTGACCGTTTTTCCTCTGATTTTGTTGACTATAAACCTGTTCATTTGACTGTAGCTGCCTTCCCCAACTTTTAGTTAATAAAACGGTCGAGTTCAGCTTCATCAAGTGCATAGTTACTTCAGATGTAGTCAGTTTCCAATTTTCCACGTATACATATGAACCTGTAAGGTACAGGGTGCTCACACTTTTTTTAATTTCCCTTCTTTATTGGATTGTTTTTTGGAACGGCTTTTTTCAAATAGTGTCTATTGTCCAGATTTTTTTCCATGAACTTGTCTACATTGTAAAATTGAATCCGACAGCTGAGCTTCATAATGAGCTAGCTACACGTCAAGCTTAAGAATTATGGACTAAGCATAGTACAAATTGTAAATATATTTTAGTTTCCAATAAAAAATGAGAGTCGCGAACCTCATGATATACATACATGGAAATAACCTGATGGGCCTTGAAAAGATTATATAAAGTTTTCAATTCAACTATACATGTATGTATGTTGTATCAAAATTGAAATTTTAAATTACATTTTATGTTTTCAATTCTATATTCAATTTTTTATTTTCAATTCTATATTCAATTTTTTATTTTCAATTCTATATTCAATTTTTTATTTTCAATTTTGACAATAGTTGGAATTGCTCCGAAGTTCAAGCAGAGCTTTACGGCTCTATGAGATCTAAGAAATGTCAACTCCGCTGAAAAACAATTTTAAAATTCATATAAATTTAAAAGCTCAGCTGGGCTTCATTTTTGAGAAAATGTGCAGTAAAATAAATGCATTTTCAAAGTGAGTTCCTTGGATGAAGTCAAAGGGAAGTCAAAGCTGTCTCTTGGCACCCTGTAAATTCAGTTGACTATGAATTTTACAGGGGATTCTACAGAAATCAAAGGCTCCCATGATTCCCCTCGTAGTTGAATGAGACATGAACTGACGTCCCGAACATTTTGAAATGCACAGCATCCCAAGGTTCCAATTAAGGTATGGAAATAGTAGAACCGCTCCAGTGCAGAAACTGCACTTTCAACCGTATTTGCAAATGCATACAGAAATAAATTGGTTTTGATAGGAAATAGGATGAAAGTTGCCATCAACCCACTCAAGTGCTGTTGGTTCTGCGGATAATGTCAGCCCATAAACTGCAACCCAGTCGAAAATTTAAGTCTGACATTGAATTTTGAAGCAATTCCCTGGAAATTCCAACAGCAGAGTTGCGTTGGAATGTATAGCCATGTCATCAAGACGGACCAATGCAGATCCCACCATGTGGTCCCTTTTGTTGGAAGTTTTACAATTCCAATTCAAATGCTAACCTTGCATCATACGACCCACTGTTCCAGTTGACTGGGCTGAAAAGAATTTCTCCTCTAATGGAATTTATGATGGAAATAATACTTAAAATTCTCCATTATCTCTAACCTGGCAAGTTTAGAAACTTTTCCTACCTTTTCTTCTGCTGGACTGTAGATTCTTGAAGGAGTACAGAACTTGTGACCAGATTGATGGAATGAGCCAATTAAGAATACTAACACTGTGTGCCAACATATTCCGTTTATTCAAATCTAAATCCACTAATTGAATTGGAACTAGAATGACAGAAGGGCAATTTACCAAAGCTGGCACGTACAGCCATACGTGACCGACTTGTCCCAAATATAAGCATATGATTAAAAACTTTTCAATCCCTCATTTCCTTTGAAATAAAGCTACAGTCAAATAAGCAATTTCAGCACTTCAACCAGCCCTCACATATGGGAACTGATCCTCTCAACATGATAGTGAGGGTAACATATGTGTCATTACAGAGATGAGAAGTTGAGATCAAAGTCACAGTCAGCCAGGACTGTTCTCTGTCTTGAGGCTCTATTACACATTTTTAGTACCTATCCCACTGCTCAATGTATGCACATTGCACAGGTACATACATATATGCACTACAATAGATATACATATGATTACCCTGAGCATGATAAATATGTCTGGCTTATTGTTAGTAGTTGGACTCTAAGCGCTATTTACAGTTTCCTTAAAGTCAGATCTGTATGTGGGATGAGAATGACTATCTATAAAAAAAAAAGTCCAATTTCTTCCTGAAACCAAGTCAATTTGTCTGAGCGCCTGTCTTTTCCCTACGAACAGGAAAAACAAGTCTCAGGTTACATTTAATAGTAATTGAATGGTAGGTTATAATTTCCTTTGTACTTTTATAGATACTCCTTGCAAATTGCCACATTTGCATTAAAAGCCCCACAATCCTGATGTTCCATGTCGGAAAAGGTTATACTCAAGATATAGTCTATTCTTCATTATTATTACTTTGATTTATGCCCAGACAATGTATGTACGTAATTCTTCCCGATAAAATCTGACAAGTGGAGAAACGGCTGACAAAAACATATTGAGTAAACAAACTAAAATAAGAGCGGAAATGGTCTTGAACTGAGGGTATTTGTAAATACAAAAAAAGTATTATATTTCCTACCAAATCCCCGAAAAATCCAAGCTCTTTTATCCCTCAAAACTTTCCACTCCGTCTTCCCTTCCCGACCCTACTCTGGAGGGAAAGTACTACAGTAAAAGGAACTCGAAAATATCCAAAATGTGAGAAAGTCTGGAAGGCTCATGGGGTCAGGTTCGAACATTAATGGTCCGGATTCGTACAAACTGAGCCGTATGGAATTCCGACAGTAAGCAGAAGATATTGTGAGCATTATGTACATACGTATCTACATGTACATGTGTACATACATATAACAATAAATACATAGGTGCATTTTACCCATGATATAGGGAATAAGTGGCTTGGAGTGAAAAATCTCATTCCTTTCTTCCACCCATGAGAACAAGTCATATATAGAAACGAGAAAGAAGCAGTTATTTGCCAAGGGGCGGCTCAACTATACACAGGACAAAAGTGTGTACAACTGTGCAGTAAGTATCTTTGGAATTCCGGTTCGGATCTTGATACAACTCTCTCAATATCGATAGCAACCAGATATTTTTATCACTATTAACTTTATAAAAGGGTCATTTATCTCTTGTCATCGGAGCCGGACTGTCCTCTGTATGGAACTATTTGTAGAGTAAAGGTTTAAGCTTCAGGATAAGTCATTGATCCTAAGATAAAAATTGTTGGTTTAGTAGTCTGCCGTTGTTTTCCTCCACTCTCGACCTCTCCTCTCACAAGGGAAAATTTAAATGGGGAGGCAAGATTGGGAGTTATAAAGTGATGGATTGTAGAACCACATAATCATTTTGCATTAAAGTGATGAAAATTTTTACAACCATGTGGCATGGTGAGCAGGTGGTAATGGTTTAGCAAAGTTCAAAACTCTTTCCCTCCCCCCCCTCCTTCAGCTCAATGGACGAGAGTCAATAAATCAGAGATGCTAATGCACGAACGAGGTTCGTGGTACATTATAAGGTCCATTGGATTACCCCAAGGTTTTATCAAATTGACCTGCACCCAGAAGTGGTCTAAAAGCAGACAAGCATATATTTCCCATATGTCACCTCCACCGTGTACTACAGTAGGAACACCGAAACGAATTTATCCCATTAGCTATAATGTTTCCCGAAGCTGTTTTTGCTGGAAATTCAGTTACTACAAATGACAAGAATTGAAATGAAGTTAATATTGACGGACACAAATTGAAAGTTTCTATTACGGAAGCTTGTATCTTTCATTTAATTCTAAAAGATTCTCTGGTACAGGGGGCTCAAATCTCTTGAAAGAATTAATTAAAGAACTAATGCATCTTTCCCCTCCCAGGATTGTATATAGTCAGCAACATGCTACACAACGCTATTCCAATTCTCGACGGAGGAGGATCTGTATAACAAGCATGTTACGAAAGTGACTTCTGGGGGGATTTACTTGTAAATCTTTCTCATGTAACCTTGAATTTCCCCGTTAGTGCTGCAGTGTGTATCAGTACAAAGGACGATTAGAATGCAAGAGATAATGGTAAACGTTTTATAGCCTGGTCTTGCACAATCTCTGACCTAGGGCAGATGATGATGAGAGCGCAGGGGTATTTTTGGAAGTCAAATGGGCACAGGGTAATGTCTGGCGAGCCAACTACTTAAGCAGCAGTATAAGGGCCCCAATCAAATTTAATTATAAACCAGTCAAATTAATTAGCGAAGCTCCGTGAAAGTTTCCGAAATTCACAAGAAAAAAAAATCTAATGAAATTCAACTAGTCCCAGGATGAGTTTCAACTTCTCCCCAAAATACATAGCTGCATTTTAAACAGGCATCCGAATGAGGCAATGCCTCAGTTCTGGAAGAAAAAAAAAATCAACCTTTTAAGAGTTGACAAAGTTTACTCTTTCTTTCAATGGGTTTATATAATTTAATTGAAAATGCAAAAGGGCGAGACGGTAGAGAAGTTTTGATGCAGGACATTGCCAATGCAAGCACAAGATAACTTGGTTATAAAAAGTTTCCCTGCTGCCTGCAGTTTTAAAGTCATTTAGTAGTTTACCTTTTCCTTGCCTCAACAAGGTCATGAGCAAGACGTGCACTGCTTAAAAACTCGTCAAACAATGATCAATCTAACTACGAAAATGACGTCCTAAATTAACGAGCTAGACTCTTATGAAATTAATAAAATAGTTTCCCCACGAGCTCCTCCAAAGCAATTTTTTTTTAGATCTGAGATAATTACATACATACTTGTAAAGTGATTCTCCATAAAGTTTCCTCATGGGATGCTCTCCATTGATATTAAAACTCCCTACTCAATTCACACTACTGACATAAATCTTCTGGAAAACTTAAAGAGCAAGTAAAAATTTGTTGATTGGAACTGTTTGACACTTGTACAGGTACACATGCTCATGTTCAGTCTATGGGAAGAAAACAGGTTAGACATAACTCGAAATTTTCTTATATTTTAATACCATGACTGTTTATCTTCCTTAGACCCTATATAGTGTTTATTCTTCCACAGTTTCCAAAATAAACAGTGGAGCGAAGTTGATAACTTAGTTTCAGGTATGAATATCTGTATCCCACTCAATTACATTTTATACCGGTAATGTAGTCACGGGAATTACGTAGTTACATGCTAACAGGGTATTACAAACGTCCCGGATATTCCCAGAACCGGGGCAAGACTCCCAGTCCTAGTTCTTGGGAATGCAATTCATTCCCTTAAAATAATATTTGTTTTTATCTCAACGCATGATGCATTTGCCGACAGAGTTTCATGAAGCTACATTCCCTCACAGTTAGTGATGCATGTCTGTTCTATAAATTTGATTCTTTCAGCCTCACCTTGCCTTGCTTACATAATACCGAAAGCTATCGGGACCAGTTGTACCATTGCCAGATGTACATACATATATGGATCTATATGTGTATTCAATATAATTTCCGCTACTCTCCAGAAAAGTAATGACATCGACGTAATAGCTCAAGCGCTAACTGGAAATTGGTCCTGTTATTATTCGAGAAACTGTATGTTATTCTAAGGCATCCACCCTTATCATTTAAATGCACACACTTTTGACTGTGAGCAAGTATGTAATTATATGCCTCTGCACTATGTATGCATATGTGCATTACACGCACGTACAAACAGTTACTTCAACCTTCCCTGCTATATAATAATTTAATGAGTAACCAAGTCACGAATCATCATAATAGGATCTAGAACTTCATTCCTATGCGCTTGGGGCTTAAAATCGAAAAATATACATGAGATTGTACTAATGAATGGTAAAAGAACTCGAGTGCTGTATATGTATCTATATGTAAGTATGTAATATGTATCTACATACCTCCCCCTCCGTTTTTTTTTATTGCAAAATGATCAAAGACACTAGAACTTCAAGTTTTATCACCCTTTAAAAGGTATTAGTTATTTTTCTCGTGGGAAAAGGTTGAATGTGCTAATGATTCCTGAAGTATAAAAACTACTGTATTACGCGGAGCCTTTAAACTTCAAACGCCAAAAATAATGACGAGATCGAATTTTTGAAGTAAATGATGAGGAATTTTTTTTTATGAGTGGGAACATTACTTAGTTTGTAATCAAACAGATTTGAGCTCTTGGGAGGGACGGCGGGGAATACTAGAGTGTTTGAATCTATTACAGGAATTTGCATACAAGATTCATTGACAGCAAATAAAATCTGATGAAGGTCTGTCTCTTTTAGGAAAGTCGGTATCCTTCCCCTTGCATATCAACAATCCATTATCCAAGGCTCACCAGAAATATACATCAAGCCAGAGAACTCCCATTAGAATGGATATGGATACGCGAAAATAATATCACCGCTGCGGCTTCTATAGATATGTATCTATCTACTACAGTGACGATTGGAAGTGGAAGTGTCGGACATAAGGACATTTGTAACATCTTGTGTTTTCTCTCCGTCGCAATAGGAGAAGAGATTGTTGAAATGAAATAAAAACAGAACTCGAATTTACATGTCTACACCATGTATGTATGACCAACGCAGTTGTTCTGAACATCAACATCGTTTAAAGTATGTTATCACACTCAAGTGTTAAAGGGCTGTATCAAAGCACATGAAGATAAGTGGATATCATTGAGTTGTATGTTTATTTTATTTGATACTCCTCAACTTATGTGCATATGGTCTGGAGCAACAATAAAAAAAAGAGAAATATTGGTTCAAAGGAATTATACTTTTTTTTTAAAAAAAAAAAAGAAGTGGTATGTTGCAGTATAACTTGGAAAATTTCGTAATGTTAGAATCTGCCCTTTAATTTTTTTTCCCGATGGGTGATATTGTGCGAGCAAGAGCTTAGCAATTAATTTTTTCCAAGCGAATCCGCTTTATTATGTCTCAAGCGTAGTAGTAGTAGTAGTGTAAGATAGCAGCGTTCTTGTGGTACACAAGTCATTGGGAAGCATCTCATGTCAAGGCGAGAGTAGCTAGGTTGTTTTCCTCAGCTTATTAACAATTACTGGGAGCTTGTAATATGCACTATTAGCATATGCATGCGTCCGTATCTACATATATACTTTTATATACATATATCCAGATATATAGACTTGAAAGAAAATCTTATGACTCATCCCAGAGAGAGAGAGAGAGAGAGAGAGATCAAGACTATACAAGAAACCCTGAATACTCAATCTTTTACAACTTGAGGTATGTAAAGTATGAGCACGGCTGGTTCGGATAATAAATAAACAACCAGAGGGTGTTTTATTATTAGACATACCATAGGGAAACAATAAAAATGCAATTAATCCTTACCATGATATTTTAATATGAACGACACTGTCTCCAACAACGGAACGTGTGCAGTTGGTGTTACATTTTAGAACTCTTGCAGACATGTGGCCCATAAGGGTCGTTTCATTGCTAATAATATTGCACGGGAACCACACTGCTCGTTTATGCATGTTGGCGATCGTCTATTGTCACGCCATGACATTCAAGCGAGCAGTCTGACACGATTCCCAGAGTAGCTGCTCCATTGGTATTTGTACCCAAAACCCTCCCCTCTTGTCCCTTTATAATTCTAGGTTTATCGAGTGGGAACGGAATTACTAGATAATAACCGAAAATATTCTATGCTCCACTTGCTCAACACACACAGGTCTTGAGGATAATTGGTAGCAAATGCCATTGCTTAAGAGGAAGTACAATGCTGACATGAGAGAGGGCTTACATAAATTGCTTGGGGAAATGTAAGCTGAAATTTTATTAAGTAACTACCAAACACATAGTAATAATTACTACACTAATAACAAGGTAAAAGGATTTGCAAACTTTTTAACTCCACGGGAACGAAATTATAGGACAAATATTATGCTATTAGGGGATGATCAAGGAAAAATATGACCAATAAATATAATCACACATAAAAATTAGACAGTCACGGCAAAAAAAAGACAGGTCGTCACATCGTCATAAATAAACACACTGAACACATAAGCATGTGTGTACATATATGTGCTCACATATCTATACCACTAAATCATATGAAACGAAACCAGGAAAAGACTAACCTGTGGAATAGCAAGTGTGAAGGAGACGATCCAAATGACGATAATTTGCCGGACGACTCGACTCAATTTATTATTCCACTTTTGAAGCATGAATGGACGGCAAATGGCCAGATACCTCTCGACCGTAAAAGCTGTGATAGTCAGCACGGTGGCATTGGCAGACGTTTCGGATGCCAGACCTCGAGCCACACAAAAAAATTCCCCGAACACATCCGGGTAGCGTCTCCATATCGAGTGCATTTCTGCCGGAAGTCCCGACAGGAGCAGGAGTAAGTCGGAGATGGCGAGACTGAACAAGTAGTAGTTGGTGGCGGTGTGTAAGTATCTGGACCGAACGATCACGATGCAAGTTACAATGTTCCCCAGAAGTCCCACGACCAGGATGACGGCGTACAGGAACGTAATTGGAATGACGATGTACAAGGGGTCCCGGACGGGCCAGTTGTAGGCGGTTAAATTCAGGTTCTCAAACTGGTATGACCCGGTCCCTGCTCCTCCTCCTCCTCCTCCTCCCCCACTTGACAAAATCGGGGAGTTCTCTGGAATGTCATCTGTGTCATTAAAGAAACCCGACACGGACTCATGGAGGTTGGTCTCATTTCCGTCCATACTAATAAATACACCGTCGTAAGATGCCATCCTTCCTGGACTCTCAGACAAGTTCAACTCCGGAGGTACTTATTGAGACTCTTTGAATAATTACACGGTTTGGCACTAAATCCTTTTGTATAAAAAATAGTTGATTGATTCCTCAATGTTCCCGTAGCTATTGTTTTTTTTCCCCTGTCTACGTACAGTAACAGAGAAATTAAGTCAGTTGTTCTTGCCGGTAGCAATAATAATTACTGTATACACACACACATATATATACACACCGGCAATGGAGTGATTGTAATCACGGAGTAAATACTGTTTGACTTGAAACGAGATAATCACTATGTGCACTTTATTACAGTAAATGGCCGACTGTTATTAAGAATTAACCTTTGGGTTCTCTGTGTATAGTTAGTTGTGGGAAGTTATGGTAAAATCCAAAGTGTGGCTTCTAATGACTGTCTGGAATCCATTTTGTTTCTGATTTTGTACATTGTGTTGTAGCCAGTTGTGGTTGGGGTGAATTTGTTTTTTCTATTACCCCATTGTCCAAGTATTTCTTCCATTTTCTTTCTACGACATGAATTTCCCATCCAGTGGTCCGCCGGATATTGAATATCTGCAATTTCAATTAAATGAATTAACTCTTCGTGGTATTGCGTGTGCGGCACGTAAACAATTTTTAGCGTTTACGAACAAAACAGCTACATCAAATAACCATCCCAGTTGTAAAGCCTCCTGAGTTTGAGAAAAGTAGAAATAATAATTCTCTTTATAGAAGTTTGGTGTTTTTTAAGCGGGGACAAATATTCTATACAACACACATATCTACATTTCCCCATTGATCCATCATCTAATTCAGGTAGTTAGTATCTAATAATATAGCCAATAGGAAGGAATAAAAGCAGAAAGTATCGGGACTTAAGTATTTGAGTAAACAGGTTGAAATTGAAGGCTGATTGGGAAAGATTTTAATAATTATTATTCTTTAAACCTTTTCCCTTTCATAAAAGAATAATTACTGACACGGGCTCCTCATTACCACATCTCACAAAAGTTCGAATTGAAAAAATAAAGTACATGTAGGAAAATTTTTGCAGTATCTTTTAAACTTATGCTATTCTTCTGTTAGTTTAATTGTCCCTAACCTTGCACTCTCAAGTTCAAAAGGGTCAGGAGATTAGCCTGGTCTGGGCTCGTGGGAGATGAGGCTATAGGTGGCAATTAGAATGAATGCAAAAAATAACTACCGAAAGACACCGACATAGCTCTGACGAATAATTTGAAGCTACTTATCGCTTATTATTCTCATTACAGCAATTATGCTGACGAGCATACGACTATCTATAGGTACAGGTAGTAAGTAGTTTTTGCCTCCCGTGTTCTAAATGTATCCAGATCAAGTCACCCCATCCTATTTACCAAAACAATTAGTTGACACGTGGAGTTACTTTTGCATTAAAAAGACTCGCAATTCTAAAGAAAAATTCAAATATTTACTGCTCCTCATTTCTGAAGCCCGAGTAGAAGCAACCCCCCCCTGACTGAATGGGAGGAACGTGGGAATAAAAATAATCTTTAAGAGTTATGAGTGAATTTAATGACCATTCCACATATTGCCTCTGCTTTAATGGTCGTGGAGGGGTGCACGCATCGGAAGCATATACATATGTAGATACAGGGCACAGGTCCTATGTACATATGTGACTCAATCAAGATTACGTGATGATCATTGAATTGAGATGAGAGGGATGATCAGGTCTATAATATGTACTCTGAATAACAGATGCATCTCCACCTACGTATAATCATTTGATGTTCTATGTTCATTAACATTCGTATGCAGAGGGAATGTTCACGGAGTGAATCATAAGGAATTTGCGCTGAACATGATTTAAAACTAAGAATCCAGTTTGCTGGAAATTAATGACATAAAAATTCCCAAGGGGAATGCAATAATTTATGGAAGTTGACTTCCACATATGCACGCTCACGTCAGAAAACTTCCTCCACCCTTGACATTTAATCACACTACATTCAAATGTGCATGAATTGATTCCATAGATGTGACAAACGTTACGTAAGTCCGATAGTCGATATCTATTTACTTGTACATTTTGACTCTGTACAAGATAAAAGAGAACAATTAAATGATGAGATTAGTACTCAATGCTCTGCCTTGAATGCAGAAACTTTGACTCAGAAGTATCTAGTAATTTGATGGAGTTGCAAGTTTCAGAGAAAATAAACTATGTATAAGTGTACAATAATTCTATGCTCCGTGGATGCCAACTGAATTGATTTCACGCCCATTAATGAGCTCTGATCCTACACAGGGAGTTGAAAAATGAGACGGGAATTGGTAAAAGTGGGGAATGCTGGCAGTATATATCAAGGGTAAGGAGGATTCAATAAATACAAGTGTGTAACTTTTCCCTATGGAAATACACACCGTCAGTCAAGTTAGAACTATTATAGAATTCAAGGGAATAAACTTACTGTTGGTTGTCAGGACGTTGGCGTAAAATAATTACAGAAATTTACCAGATCCCCCAAAAAATTGTATGCAGATGGAGCAAAACCCAAGTTTCGAAGATCCCTTGGTTATTTATTGGAACGAATGAGATGTGGCTGTGTTGGTGTTTGAGAATTAATAAATTTTTATCAGATTGCCCCTTCCTGGGAGTCATGTATTTTTGCTATTGCTGCTACTGGTAAGATCCTTTCTATTGTAAGTATACCAAACATGGGCCTTTGTATAACCCCAGCCTATAACCGGCCCAGATTCAAAAATCATCGGTGGCCCCACCTCGTAGCCTATAAGCAGAGCTTGTACAATTAAGGCATCCCCCATTTACGGCATCCAAGAGCGCTTAGCCTATCCAGAATGGTGTATAGGAAAGGCGTTCAAGCGAACCCTTGCCTAGAAGGCAGCCCCTTGCCCTCAACCTTTCCTACACATAAGCCTTTATTCGTACCCTTCATTCAAATGTATACACATGATAAGCATAATACATTTATTTGTCTATCATTTGCTAATCCATCTTCAATGGATGTGCAAACTGCAAACGTAAAACTTGCATATTACCGGTGTGCAGAGCAAGCTGTTTGTAGTCTCATAGATCCGTTAGTATGCGTGCGTGCGTCATATATGCTAGCCAACCTATATTCCTTCTAGGCAATATAGTTTCCGTTTGGCCTAGCCTACTCTAAAGCCCATAATGTTCCATTATTTGGCAACTTCCCTATATCTTCTCTGTACGCCCATCACTTTGTGCAGCCCATCCTAGACGCTAGCCTACATTTTAACTCAATTGTAAGCCAGCCTATCATTTGTGCCTAGATTCCATCCTAGATCTAGGCTGGGGGCCCATCTTTGAAGTATACTTTTATAGAAAGAGAGAGATGGTGGATTTGATCCCGTTCTTGAAATTGAAGCATTCCCAGAGGAAAAAAAGTCTTGAGAATTTTGGTCAACGGAATTAATGTTAGGTGGTCAGGAGAGAGAGAGAGAGAGAGAGAGAGAGACAGTGATGAGTGACTTGAGATTGAGGCAAAGTTGATACAGAAACACCGTGACGGTCACAAGGCCAAGAGTTCCAAAATGAATGTTTACGTGGACTATAACTACTCCATGGGATTGGAGTCACACCGGCTACAGGCTCTTCCCTCCTCTTTTCACTCTCATCTCGGTCATAATAATAAAAATGAAGATATGTTAATTATACACTCGGTGTTTCAATTTATGCGTCTTAACTTGACACTCATAATCAATTCAGAGTACATAGGCTCCTCGTGGTAACTTTTTTCCAGAGCGAAAGGATGGCTTTAAACTTGATGTCAGTGGAAAAGTCCCTTCTTTGGCACCTGCTCCTGGCATGGGGTAGGTTCGTTAGAATGCGGAGAGGAGTTCAATTTTTTCTCGCTTCACGACAAAAATTTTGTTTTTATTATTTTCAAGATATTTTTCTTGGGCAGTCAACATCTCTTGCACTAGCACTTTTTATTTTGCCTTGGTGGACTTGACTAAGGGTGTTCCTATATGACTTCTCTGTGTACACAATCTGCTGGGAGGTTATGGATGAGGTGGTGTTCGCTTGAATCACAAGCGTCGACTGTTCCAGCTTCGTTGTCGACACTTCTTTTAGTTAGTTTCTCCTAGTCACCGAATTCTATCTTACATTCCTTACGCCTTCTCCCTCAACATGTACCACTGGCTGCTCTAAACTCCAACTACTACTGCAAGGCTAGGCGTTAGCTCTATCAATGTGAACATACATTGCTCAAGCCACATATATAACTAGATACTAGTACCGTAGCGTCTACTATGTACTAGTGCCACCTACACTAGTCAGTCCAGTTGTTCTTTATAGAGTCTTATGTATGGGTTTGGGCTAATCGTTCCTCCTAGGATATGCCTGTAAAATGCAGAATTTTTTGTATGCCACCCTAATGTGCCTATATGTAATTATATATAGATATTTATATTAAGAATAAATCCGGAGTCCATCTTCTTCCTTTTTCCCCTTTCCTTCCAGACACCTGCGTAAGTTCTCAGTTACGACACTTATCCAGTCAGGGAGAGGTGTGATTTTCCCCAAGGGATGCAAACGACAGACGAATTGGCATTTTTGATACCTGCTTTTCAGGATATCTCCAGTCTCTCCACATGTAGAGCATATTTCTCCCCAAAGAGTATACTTATTGTTGTCTATCCGTCCGCCCCATACCTACTGCCCCAATTATCAAACACAAGGACTGGGATAACGAGATCCCCAATTCATTCAGGTCTACTGGAGAAGAAAACCTCAAACACCAAATCCAACCCCCGGTTGATTTCTCCCAACCACAACAACAGAAATTGACAAAATTGACTTTTACGTAACAAATAATTATGCAAAGACCAATTACCGTTCAAATTAATTCCCAAATATTTGTTACATAATGTGTTCCAATATGTGAAGTGATAATTCGACCGGCGATGTTTGTTCTTTTGATTTCATAAGAGTTTTATTAATTCACAGAACACCGGAAGTCCCCAACATGTTTTTTATTTGACTCAGTGTAAGCTATTCACATGAACAGTTAGCAACAGTGAGTATCCAGGGAATTACATTTTATAACAATTTGATAAAATGTTTGTCACTCATACAACGTAAACATAACAGCTGCATATTTTAGTATGAATGTCTCTCATAAGTTTTCAATGTTTTATTGCGCTTGATACTGAAGTCGACAATAATTTATGGGGGTATGGACACAACTAGCGTAGTACTTCCTAGTATCGTTATGGATCTTCACTGTACATATGTATTGCAGATAAGAAATTCTAAAGTGCAAAACTCCTCAGATCTGAATATATGGTGTACATTTTGCCAGGCATTTATTAAATTTCTCAGAGCCAAACAAGTCTGCCAGAGTAGAAAATAATAATAATTCGACGTGTGTACATTGTATGTACATACGTATATGTAGTATCTGCATATTAATCTACCTAATATATTACAACTTATCAAGAGTTCGGGTATGCTGGGAAAAATTGTAGACAGGAGTCGAGAATCCAATTTTCTACACGGAAATTTTATTCAGGAATTCTGAGTAACTTGACAAAATTTAGGGGTTCTATACATACCTATATATATATATACAACATATAGATACTAAGGAATGGATATACAGTTGTTTTGATTCCCATTCATTTTGCTATACACATGTAAGTCTGGGAGCATTGGTGCATCACTTCGACGGAATGAAGTTTGTTTTTACATAAGTTACAGCCTGGTGTTGATTTCTGAGCAGGAACAGATCCGAGAGGTAATAAATGCATCAGAGTTGTGTATGAGACTCACACTGTGAGCAAGTGTGTAAACAAATGTTCAACAATATTTTCATTTGTGGTGAAGAGTAGATATGACTTTCCTTCTAATTTTGATTCGTGCAGCAGGGAACCTTGACCTAGGCTAATGCGTGATACTTTAATACTACGGCACTAATGAACGATGAAGAAATCAACTTTGCGATAAATGTTAAAAAAAAAATACAGTCAAGATGAAGTTATTGTGCGTGGTTTGAAACCAGCTTTGAAAAAGTATAATGACGTGGATGTAAACGAATAATAATTATATTTTATATGTACGCTAATATTTTATATGCAATATGTATATTTACGTATGTATGTAAGTATTATATGGAAAGTGAAAATCGACTCAAACGATTAAATTACAGCTGGAGTATTAAATAATAATAATTACGCTAATTGATTCACAATATCCGAAAAGCAATTATATTGTTCTCCATTATTGGAACTAAACAAAATGTATTAGCAAGTTCGGGAGCATACATACATATGTAATTATGTATAGATATAAGTAAAGTAGAGTATTGTCTCTGTACACATTCGGCGGTGCAACGTGACTGTTTCCTTTCACATTTAGCACAACCACAGAAATATGTAAGCCGCAGTCTAGTATCACATCAAACATTGGATAAAATACGGGGGAATAAGAAGATCAAATGTGGAGGGGCACTTCAATACTCCAATTACAAAACTTCAATAATAAACCGGGGACTAGAATAATTGAAGTAGCGGTTATGATGAGGTTATCATATAATGCAGAGTTGATCCAATGCTCCCAGTTTTCCCAGTTCAAAAGAACTTTGAACCTAAAAGTCTGAGTCTGGGAATGATAACAAGAAAATGAGAAACTCGGTGAGTTGAGAAAACCCGTTGGAACAAACTACTTTTGATGAGTTGAATTTTTACAAAAAATGGAAGCATGGTCCATTGCACGGTGAAATAGAAAAACGTCGACGATATGAGGTAATGATTTGATGTCAAAAATATTCACAGTTGTTCTAAAAGTCAATGCCATCAATCATTCCGAACATGTCTGAGCTTTTTCAGTATGGAACGTACTCAAATTAGCATTTCTTTTCTGCATGGATCCATACACACGAGAGTCTGCTTGAATGTAAGAAGTTCAGTGTTTCTTCCTCTCTCTCTCTCTCCCTCTCTCTCACTCCAATATGATATTCTCCCAATGTCACTTTGCCTAAGAGATTCAGTCTCCCCGACCTTGGCATAGGTTTGTGAAAGATTTTTGAACTACGTGTGAGTTACAGCCTAGTCTTAGGAGAGGGGAAAAAAGGTTCCAGCAACATGAATAATGATTAATGCGGCTCACTTGATGATGGTTCTTTTACTTACTCAACTTTTTCTTATTTTCTAACTCCCCTGAGAGGTTTTTTAAAAAGAACTACTCCTTGAATCATTGACAGGTTTTCTGCATAAATTTCCTAAATTTTTCTCAAAAAAAAATATTACAATTTAGACCATTTTTGCAATTAGTGAGTTGGCTCACGATGTATCGAGAGTGTCCGCATTAATATTTATTTCCAAGTCAGTGAATAATGCATAGTATTTATTTTAATACAGCAGAAATACATATCTACATATAAGTATCTACATAAACATAATGTAATCATATTCTCCTTGGAACTTATACAAACCCCTATGACGATGGCCTACTATATGACACAAAAATATACCTTGCGGATCCTTCACCGTACGTCTGATAATTTTTAAACCCTTTATATATTGGATATTCCGGAACCATTCCATGTTCCGTGGAAAAATGACTCCACCAGAGAGACGTTCATTTGACACAAAGCAAGCAAACGTTTTTTAAGAGAACATCTTAAAAAGAGCAATTTCAATCAAGGTTACAAAACTTGTGGAACAACCTCTAATAATTCTTTGTCAGTTCTTCATTTTCTTTTTCCCCCAACCTGTTCCACACTTTTAAATCCAACCTGAGTATTGCTCATTGTCAGGACATTGAAGCACCTTCCAATGGGCATAGTCCCCATGCCGGTTGTACCCCTATAAAGTTCTGATAATTAAATAGGGCTTAACGTTGAAGATAATACCCTCAATGGGAAGTGGAGATTTATTATGCATCTTTTGCAATACCAAAAGTAAACTGCTACTTCATGGAAATCTAAGCAACATCCGTAATTCCCTCTAAAAGCTTTCCAGTACTTGTCACAAAAATTCGGATCCTTTGAAGGCCTATAGCTTTAATTAAATTTCACAGAATGCTCTATAATTACTTAAGTAAAATCAAAGATTGCCAAAGGTCCATTTTAACTTCTTTGAAGAGTTAGGTATTATGTATGCACAAAACAAAATCTCAAATCCCACAAGTCACTTCAAAGAACACACTCGTCATCCTCACAATCAGCATTTTGATGTTGTTAACTCTTCAACCAACAAAGTAAACAACATGAGGATTTCACACAAGCACTAGTAGTAATGCGCCTGTTTCATTCAAAGTCATATTTCTGTCCAGTCATATGTGCATCAGTAATACGTACGGGAAACATGTACTTACACTCATACCAAATTCCCTCAACAAACTTGTCCGTTCAGTGGAGGTGCACTTGGAATGGTGGAAAATAAAAATGTGAACGGAGCCAGCATGAGAATGAGGCATTCTGCTCATGGAACTTCGGAAGCAGGAAAATTAGCAGCCTTCCCTCTTGGACTGTTGACAAGAAACGCCTCGGAAAATATTAATATTGGGCGATGAGGCTCCATGGAACAAGGCTACCATCTCTGAAAGAATAACCAACTTGCTGACGGAAATCTTATATCAACTACTAGTTCCATTGTGTTTAACTTCATTATACTAACTACGTATGTATACTCGGATTGTGAGACTGAGATGAAAGGAATGTCAATCACCAATAAAGTTTGAATGCTCTCTCACTGCTGGAGTTATCTCCAGTAGATGTGTAAATACGATTGTAAATGGATTCTCCATAGAAGGCTTTTGCCACGACATTACACTGCATCTTGTCAATCATTTCTTCGCTTTTTTTCTCAGTCTCAACGTGTATCTATCCATACACATACAGACGTACATATATGCATCGATGAGCACCAGGGCCCATATAGTATTCACTCTTTGTGACCAATGAGTACGAAGCTTTGTTCCCGTGTCAGAGCTCATAGTGCCTTGCCCACTCAGAAATACTTTTAACGACACTAACAGCAGTTGTAGAGAACCATATCTAGATACGTAAGCCTGGAAGGAAAAATACTTGTAACTTGTCAATAATACCTTGTCAATTTACTAATTTTAATGGACGTAAATGTCACAGGGAAGTACTAGTATTGGGAGTTTAAATTTATGGGACGTGGTCGTGAGAAAGTTGGCAATATGACAGGCACCCCATTGTTCCCCACAGATGTAAATACGTGGAAGAAAGACCATGTAGTAGTCAACAACAAAAAAAATCAACAAGAAAGGAATGGAATTGGGAATTAAGATACGCAGAAATTAATAAATGGAATATGTCCCAGTATGGGCCTGATAAAAACACCATGACTCGTTTTTTTTATTACAGATACAGTATCTTGAAGACTCTTTTTTTTCTACCTGAATTACGCAACCAAACATTTTTTTTTTCTCATAGGTTTTCCCGCTGGTTTCTTCCTTCCAGCAAATAAACATTTTGTACGGTCAGGAGACAAAGCCATCATCCAATCATTCAGAAGTTTCAGTTTGTTTTATTCCAGGCAGTAGTAGTACGTCAACATAATTATTGGAAACCCCTGCACACATTTATCTGAGGCCAATGGACATAAGTAAATAACTTTGTTTTCAATTCACTCAATTTATTAATGAAAATCCTAGGAAAATACAATTAACGGCAAAAGCCAGTCTAGTGGAAATACAAATTCAAATTCCAATTCGTAACACTAATACTGTACATGGGACTGCCGTACACATGTTGGCGGACTCTTACAACGTTACAACATCCAACTATATGTAAATATATTAGCACCGTAACAGGAATTAGAACAACTCGTGCGTTCTCTGTTACCCTGAACAAATGAGTTTGTGGGTAGTTTCAGAGGAAGTACATGCTAAGTGAAAATAGCTTGAGAAAAAAAATTACAAGTTAGTTACTGCTTGTACATAGTAATTAATTACACCTCAGCTGGAAATATTTGAGGAAGATTATTGTGAAAGGAGGAATTCTGTAAATAGAAGGAATTCCTTCATTGAGAATAAAATGAATGAAAAAAATCTTGGAAAAATCCCAGATCATGTTACTGGATAAATTACCCAAGATCATTTCAACAGTTTGAGGGAATGAAAGCTTTCCATTGTGCAATCCTATGTTAAGTAAATTGATTCATATGGGAGAGAAACTATGAGAAAAACTTAAAATACGTAGTTTTACTGTTAGTCATGGAAGGAAGAGGAGGATGTAAAGTCATACTGAGCTTTCCAATTTTAAACCTGCTACTACTTTATGACCGTTCCAATTTTTCCTAGTGATAAACTTGAGAGCTGAGGGAGGGCCGGGCTGAATTTTAATGCTCCATTTTCCGGCCATGTAAATTATGATGTTTTTAACGGCGTACACAATGGAGCGTTCCAATCATGGATCCACTTAGAATCTAATGTATTGGGTCTGGAGTATCTATCTATAAGTAGTGGAGTGGAAGAGCCAGTGATTTCTTTTCCTCGGACCCTGACAACAACTTAAATTCCTCCTGAGCGTGTACGCACTTCATAAAAGGGGGAAGAACGGTGGTGGTGAAGAGCAATTCACATTATTAGTATTGCCCATACTCTCGTCGTATCAGGTTGCATTTTATTGCAACTTTTAAGAGACTTTTGTGGTAATTCCCTTTGACAGTCTAATGCTCTTTGAAGACCTGGGAGGCGGATGCTGCTGAAGAAGTCAAATATCTGTAATTAGCAATAAGCTATACCGTTGCTGATGATAATTTTGAAGTGGGAGTTATAACAGGGAGCACTTATCTGACAAGGACTCTGAATACCCTTGCTTGAGTTGCTTGTCACTTCGTGTCTGCTTTCTGAACTTTTGTTATCATAGTATTTCCATGGCACAAGTTTCCTGGGTTTTGCGGTTACAACTACATATGACTTGTACCACTTAAAAGCTTCTTCAACTTTGAACTTTGAACTTGAAAGGGTCTTGTGGCAATAAATAGAAGATTTAATAACAAATCTCTCGTTACAGAGGATTCCAATTCACTTCCTGGAAACACCATACAAACTATTTGCAGACTATTTCATACGAATCACATGCGCCAAAGGTTTTCATTTCATTGTCAAGTGCTTCAAGAATATAAGATGAGTAATATGACACAAGTTACAAGCCTGTATTTTTAGGTGGAAACACATACATACACGAGGAAATTCTAGAGAAATTTGTTTTTGAAAAGAAATCTAACAAACGTTTCTACGTACATAATACTGACAATGAGTGAAGCGGATACGAAATTTCCCCTGAAATTGGAAATCTGCTTAGTAAAACGGATACAGAGGTTCAGATCAGAGCGAAAGTCCTCCCTCATTGACGTGAAAGCAATGCTACTACATGAAGTCGTGTGCTCCTTGCAACTTTTATATGTAGTGTGTAGGCCTGAGGACTCCTTTGGCTTTCATCTGAAACCAATCATTGCTGTAGGGATACAGCAGTGCTACGTGGAATTCTAAAAATGAGATGGCAACCGGCAAAACTTTTGTTGTTGATACTACTGGACCGCCCGGAAAACGAACATTAGCATTGTGATGGCTTTACTCCTAAAAAGTATGGCTCTGTAAAATTTACCAGGCCAGGAGGATATCTGCTATATTCAATGAATATCCATTGTCAGCGATTTATACATAAATGTCCTTGTAAAATAAATAAATTAAAGTGAAAGTACTGGCTGACTCAGATCCTTTGCCCCTCCTTCAGTCCACCCAACAGAGTTATCACTTAAAAGAAATGTCTACAATTTATAGAAATTACGAAGAAAATTTTCTACCAAATGGGGCTTTCAATATTGATCAATCACTAAACAATAGATGCACTATACGGGGCAAAGGAAATGATATGAACTACCCTGACATTGAAAATTGTAAATACAAGCACGCGCCCGCAAAACTTTTGAGATGAATATAGGATGGGTTTTGTATGAGGAAAGTGTCAGAAATCCCTGTGCGATAAAAGGATCTGAAATCCCATAAGTAATAAATATAGAATCTGCTAGAATCTCTTCCACACTTGAGAGATTTATGTATATCAATGTCTTTTAAATTTGGGAATCACGCAGGACGTTTCTAGAAAAATTCCGTAATATCTTAAAAATAATATATGCACGAACGTGGGCATATGAAAAATTCATGGATTATAGTAACATAAATCACCATAGTATTTCTTTCAAATAAAGTAAACACGTGAACTCCCATCACGTTTTTCATTTTTAGGGAAATCCGAATGGTAATTCGATAAAAATGTAGTGTCCATTAATCTGTAACAACAATAGTGTATGATGCTTCAATGATTCTAATATGAACTGTATATAAGAATAAAATCTCAATTATTATACTACGTTTTTATAACTGTGCTCAGTTGAGTTTAAAAGGAATTGTTGGGGTTTGATGTAACAGTTAAAGCTACAGAGTCATACAAGGATTCGGGTCTTTTTATGTCTCTTTATTTATATACTTGGTTGTGGCCTTTAGTGCTGTGATGCCTTTACTTTAATCCATAATGTAAATTTTTAATTATTTGTAGAAGAATTCAAAATTACTAATTGAAAGTGTGGACATGGACTGTATTAATTGCTTAATCCCTAACTGGACCCCATGACTTATTAGAATTACAGTATAACCCTGTGGTAGTTACCCCCTTCGTCAGTGTCCTACAAGTTCATGACATGGTGACTTTAAGTCGTCCATCAAAGTTCATCTTCACGGACGCTATTTTGTTTAACTCTGAAGACTGACCTGTTCAGCTGTATAAAAGAGCCCGGACTCTGAGGATTCTCTGCAATTTTTGGAATACTAGAATGTCCACGTCTAGATTTCTCATCAAGCTCATTGTCAGTCATATTTCAAATTAAACTTAACAAGTATCTATTTTCAGTAAGTTGTATTTAATAAACCATAACTGCTAAAATTATTAGATTGCTTGGGTAATCAATCTGAAATAACTAAAAATTCATTGATTTCCCTGAACATTTAATCATTTACATTCTGACAATTCAGAGACAAGAATAAATTGCATACTGAAAAATAAACTTATAATGTTGTGGTAATTAATACTCAAGGGGTATTAATCTCACAGGAACAAATACAAATGATTTATTGCGACCTGGATCTTGGGACGACATAAAAAGCTAATTTGAATAATTAAGTGTATAGTATGACATGCACGACATGCAAAACCGCCTTATAGAACATGCCTGAATGGTTAATAATTTTATATGATATATTTATTTTAGCTTAATTATTTAGACAAATGTAAATGACCCACATTTATACAATCATTTGTGCCTCAAATTTAAAACTATAGTTATAAAGACTTAACTATAACATAGATTCAAATAAATACGTAACTTACAATTAGATAGTTTAAACTTGTGCCGACACCGACATAATAAATTATTACAGAGCAGTACTCAATTATCAAAACTTTTAAAACTGGTGTGTACATAAGCAAGTCAAAATTCCAAGCAAGCCTATATTAATTCCAACTTTGGGACATGACTATCTACATGCCGACATGATCTTCTGAGATGGTGTAGTAGAAGATCGTCCGTAACACTGATAACTTCCTTTTCTACAGATCTCACGTAATAGGATCCAACATCAAAATACACTTTTGCTCCCTTGGGGAATGGAACTCCGTGCAGCTGAACTCACAAGAAGTAGTATAAACTTCAAGTTCCTCTTGAACTTCAAGTTCCTCTTGCTTTCACCCTTACAATTAGAGAAGTATTTCATTTTGCCTCATCACTTAAGGTACATAAGTTCCTGCCACTCTTCATCCCTCCTCACCGCTTACAATCACCTTCATTTTCAAATTAGATTCATATTACTGGTGATGACTGATCATTCTCAATTGAGTCAGTAAAAGTAGATGCATACAGTTTCTACTTATTACATCCTGGTGAGTAGGAAAATTTCTAAATCGCACTCATTCTACTTAAAAGTTACTTGGAAATGTAGAACAAAACCCTTGCATTGGAAAGTGTCCAGATAAGCCACGCCATTCCGTCATACTCATAAGAACCAGGAAAATTAGCAAAAGTAAAAGCATTTCCCTCTAATTGCCCTAATACGAACTCCATAAGGTGTAAATCAGTAATTACTGGGTATCAAATTCCCAGCAATATTTGATTCTCAAGAATTGACTCAGGAAGCAATTAGAGTATCAATGCGTGCCACCGTATTCAAATTATTTTAATTAGGAGGTCCTTATACAGAGGAACAGAATTTAATAATTACTTTAATTTTAATACTTTCTCTTTTTTTTGCCTATATAGGAAATACGTTTGCAGCTGATAATGACATTGTTTTTCGAGTAATATCAGTAAAGCCTCAATGTCATTCAAGTTTCAGTAATCAACCCGAGGGATGTCTATCCTATTTAAACTGAATCATTGGCGTAAACACATATGTAATTACATATGTATGTACGTATGTATATTCTACGTGTTAATTTGAGAAGATTATTATGCCATCATAATTTCTGCAGTGATAGCTGCAATTGAATCTGATTTTCAGACAGGGCTTAATAGCACCGCTGTGTTACCTTTCACTAAATGTTTATCTTTCGAGCCTCGAAGCATCTTAAAATAATCCGAGGTAAGTACATACTGTAATTATCTTTGAATAAACTTTGATATCAAGAATTTTTAAAACTACGCAAAAAGAAAGGGATTGGACAGGCTTTTCATCTCCACTTGAAATATATTATTTGACTCATGCTGACAGCGGCGCGTGCACATCAAGGTTACCAATTTCTTAACTACCATTTTGTATTTTCACAATTAATACTAAAAACCCCTGTGGAGATGCTTTTCATGTAACTAAAAAAGAGCGTCTTGTTCTTACTAATTTCCTGGAGGATGAAAGTTACTTTGACTACGTGTGTGTGTATCCCAGTAGTCTTGGCATATTCTTACTTAAATTGTGTACTGTTTGTAGTGGCGTACTTTCCTGGAATAATTCTGACTCTCTTCTTGTAGATGTGCCCTACGTATGTATTTAGAGGGGGTAAAACTAATTGGTTTCTTGGACCGCCAATTTATCCACGTGCCAGGAGCTACTATGTACCTCCTAAATATTACAACATACATACGCCTCTAGACTTAAGGTCTCTCCATATGAGATCCGGTGAAGTACACAAAGTGAATAAATAGTGGAATATAAAAGTGCGTTCCGATCCTCCTTGATCTAGATGTAGAACTTTCCATGTTGAAGTTTCTAACTGTCAATAAGGGGATGAAAAATGATGTGGAAATGTGAGAGAAAAATGTAGTCGCTCAAAAGGCTCTTATAAAGATCCCTGGAATAAATATTAATTTTAAAGAATCTAGGACAAAATAGATATCCACTGGGGTACGGATCCAAGGATCATTGCAGATTCCAGTCAATAACACTCATAAAACTATCATGAGGAGATCCGTTTATTCTTGGGAGGCACTTAAAGCAATCATATGTTTCAGGCTTTCAACAGTAACATTATGTAGTGTATCATTTCAGGGAAAATCTCAATGGTGGATAGATTGTGGAGAAGTTGGATAGCGTAAAGTGCTTTATAATGTCCATGTTGTTTTTAGACTTTTATTGTCTCGATCCTTGAAACATGATTCCTATATAGTATATGACTCATTCCTTGGCATATGCGTTCCTTATGTATATCTATGTATAGGTTGTGGGCGATGAAATCCTTAAGGAAATGTAGGATACAATTGTCATTAAGAACATTTCAACGGACTTGACTTGTGTTAACCCAGAAAATTCCTTTTCACGCCCAACCATAAAAAGGAGAAATACAGAACTCGAAACCGAAGCTCGCTCTCTCTCTCGAACTTTTACATCCAGACTTTTCAATGTCATGTCATGACTCTGTCCCTGTTATAGTAGTACTGTAGTAGTAGTAGCCCGCCGACATCCAGCCAATCCTAAGATTTTCGGTTCCCACTCTGAACTTTCACACTATTGCACGTGTTTCAACTTAAAGTAAATAGGATGTCACCTTCGGAAGATATGGGAAAGTAAAAGGTTACTGCGTCTGAGAGGAGGGGAAAAGACAAGAAAGTATGTCATTCCGATGCTAACTGGAGGGTATTGTGTGTAACAATACGAAGCATAAGGGAGAAGGCATAAATTATCGGAGCATATCTTTCTCCATACTCAATCCCCAATATATCTCCACCATCGAAATATTTCCCCAAGAATGTGCACATCATTCCATTTGTTCCCAGAAAATAATGCGAAGATAGCGGGTGAAGACTCAAATCATAACTTAGCAATACACACTACAAATGAGAGTAATGATGCAATATTCTTGCACTCATCCATGTATGTATGTAGGTACATACGCACACGCAAGAATGAATTTCAATTTATTTTCTTTTCATGAATTCCATTTCAAAATGTCACTTTGTTTTTGCATGGTGCAATATTTACTACGTTTTCAGGAGGAATGGTCGACCTGCACGCATCTATCTATGTATGTATTTCTACGCTCTTATGGGACTCCTTTGAACCGAGTGATTAGATTTTTGACACTACGTTTTCCCCGCCAGCTCACCCGTAATAACGTGTACATGGAATGCATGTAATACTACTTAGAATGAAAAAAAAAACAACTTTTCCACATTTAATCACCTGCTCGAAATCTTATCATATAGGAATGTCTGAGCAAGGCTATTACCCTTGCACTTCCCCCCTTTTACCCTTCCAACTCCCTGGGAGCTTCTCCTTCATGCAATTATATATTTATATGCAGAGGATGAGGCTCCTGACAATCCCGAGGATTTTGGGACGAGAAGTCCAACCTGGTGTTGCCCATAACACTTCAAAGTCAATTGTCATAGTTACATGTGTGGATTCCAGCCTCCGGGAAAGAAATTGTTTGGTTTTGTTCACACCATGGTTCCTCCAGTCTGTATAGTTATTGAAGGGTTTAAACCAAGTAAAAGTTAATGCAACCGAAATGCTGCTTCGAAAATAAAAAACAGCAACTTGTTGTACGTAACTTCTCTCCAAGAATTTTGCTTTTTTTTTTGTTTTTGGTGTTTTTACTGATTACCTTCAAGTGCTGGAGAAAATTACCTGAGATTACGTAGGCGTTGGCCCCGTTCCGAATTGTATGTAAATATGTACCCGGACATGTTCATACTTACATTCCATTAATTCTTGATGCTAACCGAACTTCAAGTGTAGTTTTGAACAACCATCAACGTATGTTCATACGGATGTAATGCAGTTGTGGGGAATCAGATTTCTAGAAACATAGTTCCTGTTCCGGCCAAACCTTTGTTGATTTAGTTTTGTATTTGTTGGAAAGTTCTCTAGTAGAGGCAGTTTCTTCATATTTATTTTGAGCTGACCATGTGAAGGAAATTGTGACACCGCAGAGGTTGAGACAAACAACTTGTGAGTAATATTTAGAGAAAACTGTACACAATTGCATGTCTTTTTCTTGGAAATTATTTCGAAATAATTTGTTTAGCGTCACGGTTGTAGAACTGTTGACTCAATCCAGTTATTCAGGATCTACAAATAATATCGTATTTCATACATGTATGAAGTCACAAAATTTTAAAATATTTAACTTGAGGAGCTTATCAGGCATTGGAAAGCATGTAAATCTGGTAATCCTCACATGTATATTTCTCTTTGCTACACCCCCCGAAAATCCTCTGGTACCATTTGAAAACTGTGTATGAGTACATTCGTAGTCTCTGAAATTTTCATCTGTGATTATGATGACCGGAGGGTGATAGTCCCGGCCCGGTGTTTAACTTTCGATACTCTTCATTAGTAATTAATGTAAATCAGCCTTGCTCCTAGGTTTAATCACTCCCATGTTTGTTTTAACCATGCTTAATATGGTCTGGGGGGAGTTGCGTGTCTGCATGGTTGAAACCTCAAATATCTAGTATAACATCTGATATAACATGAACCAATGACTTTCATCTAGTCAGACTGGATTCTGTGTTTCATTATTTAATATTTTATTGACTGGGATACTGCATATTGTAGCTGGGATTCGCTTCAAGGAATAACAATTATTTATAGCACATTAATGTTTGCTCGACTTTACACGTTAACTGCTCTACAAAGTGCTTAATATCCTAAATTATTTCTTCAGTTTCTCATTACAAGTCAGTAAAGCGTGTCCTTGTTTTCAAGTATGCTCCCACTCCGTGAGGATCTAAATCTAATACCGTTCTTTGAAATCAGCATTTCGTTGAAATCATCTCGAGCATTAAATGTTGCTCTTACATATTGCATGTGTTGCAGGATCATGTTCTTGTCAAATGAAGCAATTACAAGTCTATGAGAGAAATAAATGATTAGAGTAGTTCTGCGTACTACAGAAATGATTATTTCATCAATATTTGATTTTTATGACCTGAAACAAACCCTAAATTCTTCAAAGAATTTAGAAGTATCTCATGATATGAGTTCCTACAGATAATAGACAGCAACAGAATTGGCTTCATTTGATTTTGCATGTCTAAAGATTTGTAATTAGATAAACCATTTTGTAATCCAAATATCTGCTCGATTTTTAGGATGGAAGGTTCAAAGTAAGCAACAAACAAGCAAGTAAGTAAAGAACAAATTAACTGTAATAATTATTTACTCTAGAAGCTCACTTTGCATAATTATACGTGTTCATGAAATACTTAACATGTAAACATCTACGACCAAGTCATGTCAAGTCATATTTTCATGTTGCGTTTCCCTCATACAGATATAGGCATTACAGATAGTGCGATGCAAACAAGAGCATTATAATTTCTATAGACATGGATAACAGTTTCTGTAAAACTGATAAATTATTACAGTAATTTGTGTTAATAATAATAATAATGTAAATTTTAGCTACTCTGTACTTCCACAGCGGGCTGTAATAATTACAATGATAGCACTACATTGGTTTTAACGTGCTCTCGATTTTTGTAGTAAATGTGTATCCACGGATGTTGTAATGTGTTAAGTGTAAGCCTCAGACCGCGATTTCCTATTGTAGACCATTACACCTAAGCAGGAGTATTAACCCTACGGTCAGAATGTTTCATCCCGAATGACTTTACGTACTTGAATTTCGAGACTCTGAATACAGTAGTGACATTGTCCAACAAAGGACTCCGTGGTTGTCCTTTCTACGAGGGTAACACCAATTTCATCAAAATTTATGCAAATGCATAAACGTTGTCTCCATCGGTAGGGACACAATAAAATCGGAGTGAAAGGAAGGGAAACTCGGAGCGCGTGGTAAAATTACAATTGTGCCTCCTCCGATCCCCTAGTAATGTCACCCATAGGTACATATTAAGTAAAGTATTCAACTGGGCCAAGTAAATTGTTGGTATTCTTGGAATATCATATACCCCACCGAGCGGAACGAGAACCACATATTTTTCCGATCCGCAGAACTAATCTGTCGTCGGAGTTCTGAAACCATTGTGAAACGGCACATGTATGCTTTTTGCAATAGTTTCCTATGAAAGAACCTCAATCATGGAACAGTGGTTTGGAGGGTTTTGTCAGAGATGCTACAATATAATTACACGAGAAGCCTAAATACAACTGTTTTGACAAGGATTATCTGAACCACATTTCCTCTTCTACCTCTCCAACTCTCAAATAGTACAATAATGTACCAACACTACAGAGATCTCGCCTCTCCAAGAAATCTTCGGATAATAGAGCGGTAAAGAATGTTCTGGGATGAAAATTAAATTTCCGAGAATCTCCAACATCAACTGATTTTCAAGGTCCTCACAAAATGTCCCCTATTTACTCAACAATTTGTTTCGAAATCCGCCTCTGTGGAAGATTTTCAATACTCGCGTGGTTTACAATGTAACTTGTAGTAATCAAATCCATTGGGGAACAATAATACTGTTCCATTATTCACGGGAATAACTTCAGTGACTTTCTTGGAATTTGTGTAATAATTATTACTGTGGCACACACCATACATTTACACTAACTAGAATGACTTTGGAAAAAGCAAGTTGCACTCCTCAATTCAAGTTCACATAATACAGTATCTACTTATATTGTTAGTCTTTGAAAGTTTGGAATCAGTGTGCACAAAATTATTCCCCACAAATTCCACTAACATTTGACGTACTTAATGTGTCTTGAAGGACAAACTGCACTTAGAATTCATTTAGGACTCAACAAAACAAAATACAAATGCATCGGCTTGAAAGGACAGAGGTTTTCCTGCTAAAAGGCTGTGGGTTGTTGTTAATGAATTATCCAGTGTATTTATATATCTATGTATTCCAGGGAAAGTTTTCTATTATTTCCCTATTATTTTCATTAATGCAGTCCCTTTTGAATTTACTTTTACCATATTTCAAATCCGTAATTTCAGCTTTGTAGCAAACAGTACCTATACACATGTAGGGAGAGGGAAAACTTGAGAAAGTTTCTTTGGGAGGGAATAAGTGAGAGGAGAGGGAAAGCAGTGCAGTGAATATAGTGCATTCGAGCAAAAGGGTCGATCGTGCAGTGGTAGTGAGTCTCCCCACACACACATGTACGTGGATAAAATAGGGAATCCACACTGGTTTTGTATTTGATTAAGTTCTCAGCACGACTCCTCTACTCACTGTACATTTATCAAGCCCTAACCACAAACTATGAGCTTCATTTGGGAGAGGAAAGAAAAATTTACGGCGTTCCTTTATAAAATGGGAAGTTCCGAGCGTACTTGATACTGAGGCTCTATATCATTGTTTCCATCCATACTAAAGTACTCTATGGGACTAGTGAAAGTGTATCCCATGTTAATAAGTAATTCAGAGCTGAGTAAAGTAGTAGTGGTAAAAGAATATTTTTGTAAGGGTGGAATGAGAATTTGACGTGACTTTCATCTCTTATGATTTTGAAGAAACCTCCCTCTGCCTCTTACCACAGCACCTTGACTGTGCTAAAAATTTTCAGATGAGAGCGTCCGAGAGACTTGGTAGGTCACAGGATCCTACAATTACATCTATATTATGTACATGTTTGTATTGCATTTACATAATACTACATTTACAGTATCTATGTATGTGGATGCTTAATAATTAAATGTGCTTATTCATGCATGCGTAGAGAAATGAATAGATATAATTTACAGATATGTATACGTTAAGTTGAGCGTTTTTTGAACTAGGACTTAAAACCTAGCTTCAGTTTGACCTAATTTTCGAAATCATTTTCTATTGAAAGACAACACAACAGAGGAACTAACCATGAAGTGTATAATCACTTGTTTATTTTGGAGCGAACACATAGCACCCTAAAAACTTACATACGTCCTTACGTGTGAAGTATACAATTCACGGGGATGAGATCCTAGTCGTAAATTGTTTAAATAATTCTTGAAAAGGAAATAACCCAAACCAAACAATATTGTTGAGAGGGCTCTCCATTTTCTGAAGAACTGAGTAATTATACAGAACATACATAATTATATTTTGTTGTCAAGATTTGTCAATTGCCCATTTGTTTGATTACTCGTCTGGAAGACTTCGTCAGAATTAAAATTCCTCATGATTAGAAGCATTTGTTAAAGAGCCGGCACTTCAGCGAAAGCATTTCATCTGGGTTCCACGTGGATTGTGTAAATCGTTAAGGCTGCTTTCACAATTCTTTCCTTTGTTCACACCCCTCACAAAATTATTCGCGTTAGGACATGCCATGCACCCTTAAATTAATAGGGTTTTTGAACTCAACATAAATTATTAAAGTACGTCTGGAGGTTTAACTTGTGAGGAAAGGATTCAATGGAATTTATCTTCATTATTTATATGATTTAACATGGTTATCTGCCCCATGTATTTGAAGGCATGTGAAAAAGCCGGAAAAGAATTCTACAGATAAACTGCTCACCAAAAGGATAAAATTTAATTATTGAAACTCCGATTTTCAAACCTCGCACACCATGTGTAGGATCTCCAAAAAAAAATTGATATGAGTCAAGTGCTTTCACTCACACACTTCCGTTGGTCCATCAATAATCAAGTTGCTAAAATGATTCGGGTGTAACTCACTAAAGCGTAAAATTCCGGGTAGGAAGACATTCGGACGGTAGATATTCGCGCTTTAAAAAATCATCAGGTTTTATCCTTTACTTCCGTTTACTTCCGCAGAGTCGGCCTCAGACACGACGGAGACAACATTGACAAAAACAAGACGTGATATCTGTAGGAGACGCGGAACTGATGCTGAATGCATTTTGGTAGAAAGGGATGTTGACCAGCTCTAGTAATTTCTATACCTGTGTAAATTCTTCCAGTATTACTTTTAATATAACATCACCCGTATACGCAATCTTGTGTCTCAATTATTCTGCAAATGAAAAGATTATAAGTGGAGAGCCCCGGAGCATCAAGTTAGAAAGGTCTGCCCTTTACATAAGTATATCAAGCCTTCAATAAAAAAATACATGTGTATTTTTATTAAGGGAAGTATTCTATGGTTATATAAGTCCTGATTATTTAACCAGTACTCACGTTTTCAACTCATCTCGGAAAAAGGCTTGTCCCATTAAATTTTCTTGCTCCTGCTGAATCCTACACAATCCCATGATTCCCTTCAGAAACGGAGTGTGTAGTAGTAGACTATGAACGGACTGAGCCTGTACAGGATCTAGAATGCATTCCAGTTCCGCTGGCTATTTGGAACCTCTAATTGGTTCCAGGATTGAGGAAGGGATTAGCATAATGTGTTTTTTGCGTGATATGCTCAGCTTGTTAGCCCTGAATTATTATTATAAACACAGATGTAGCCATTGGATGAGAAGCATTTGGCGGAAATGGAGCATGTTCACTGCAAATGGGCTGACCGCTGGAACAGAAGGGAAAAAATTCCCTACATTTCCTGTCTTGCAAAGGTCTCTGAGTATACGTCGGTGTTGGGGTGATGTTTCTTTTACCGAAACGATTTTCATGAAATAGCATCAATTAAAATAATTGTCGAAAAATTACGTCAGGAAAATATTTTACAGTTTCTACAGTGGTATGTATTTAGCATGAGCGTCTTTTATTTACTCATGTTTGTTGTACTCGTGCATGCAAATTTCTGGGAAATAATTGACGGTTATTATAGGCAGAAAACACAAAGCAAAAACTGTTTTTTAAGAATGATGGCGCAAAAATAGCGAGCTTTTTTTATTTTGGCACCCCTAATTATAGCAAACAAGAAAAACACACAGGACGTACATACTTAGGAGGACGTGAAGTACAAATTTTCTTTGACAAATTACATTTCTATATTATATAGTTGGCCTATTATGTATGACTCACAATAGTCACATTGAGAATCATCGGAGTAGAAATAAGATTTGGCAGTATTTACTCTTTAAAAGTACCATTTTAAATATAAATAAACCGTTGACTTGAAATTAGGGACATATTGTGAGCTTCTCGGTCATTGAACTGACCTACAACTTATACGTAGGAAGTTCATGGGAAGCCAAACACTACCTATAAAATTAGATTGTTTGTTCAAGTTCATTGAAAAGCAACTTAAGTTTTCCCCCAAGTAGATCATACTGTTGAATGATGCTAATTGGCAAGAGCAAGTAGTGTAACGTGTTAATAGACTTTGTCCTACCTTATCAAATCATTTTAAGAGTACTATAGTCTGGGAGTGAGAGTGGAAAGGAGGTAGACTTGAGGAAATTTCTAAACACCAGGTGTACATATACTGTCCCAGCATACATACAGATAGATAATTATGTATATGCCATAAGGAAGTCATAGAGATATTGTGAATGGAAACTGAGCCCAAAACTTGTACAAAGTCAGTCCTATTAGATCCAATGGATACTTGAATTCAAATCAATAGTACGGCACTTAAAAGGTTGCCTTTGAAGGAAGGAGTGAGCCTTTCCATGGCAGTAACGAAGTTGCTCCAGAAAGTTCGACGTCTTTTTGATTACCTTGTTATGTTTAATATGATCACTGGGTTTGTTATTATTGGTAAACATATCATCGGAGGAAATTACGCCTTTACCAATTTCCTTCTTGGGGTTACCACAATAGTACATGGGGAGTTTTTACTATAAGGGCAAATTCACAGGAAACCATCTGAGGGAGTCAAAAGTCCTAGTGATTACTACTACATGACTTATGCATATTACATGGAGTATCTACATATCTCTATACCCTCAACTTTTTACTCAGGAAAGTAAATAATTAGCCCTGAAGTCAAAACAAGAGATTATAATGAGAACCTCTGGTAATAAATTAACAGCAATTAAATCACTTTTAGTGGGGGAAACTTATGCGGAGAAATTTATCAGAGTTTGCTGGAAACTTCCGAATTAAAGGTTAAGTTTTCCCCGGGAGTTCGATTATGTGGCCCCGAACAATCCGCTGACTCAGGTGCTGGAGGCTCCAACTGACGTTAAAATGTTGCCAAGAAACAGACCGATCCTGAGAGGATCAAAGGAATAATGTGCTTTCCATGTTTTTCTCGAGTATCTGCACCAGGCATTACCAACCAGCATATAACCTCCAGAGAAGGTGTAAGTACACAACCAGCTTAAAAATTACCGGCCGATGACCTCCTCCTTTCTATAACCCCATCAAAATGTACGAATTACCAGATCCGGGAAAGTGCAGATACAAAAACCACTTGATTGGGGAGAGTTTGTAAACAAAACCCAGATCAATGGACTGATTGTTGGGGTGAAGCGCGGCTGGCGGCAAAGAGTCTGGAAATATAAATAATTTTAGGAACTTCAACCTGGCTCTGGATCCAGAGAGCCTCTGACTCAGTAGAGATAAAACATGCCGGATGAAGTGCAGACTGAAAAAGAAGACTGTAATTAATTGGTCCCCCCTGATCCCCCCGTCAGGGGTCCGAGACTCCAGAGGGACTTCCAGGTATATTTGAATCAGGGCATATATATTGCGGGTAGCTCAACGCATGTATAGGTTTCGTGACAAGATTCCAAATATTGACGTAGGAATTTTAGTACAAAGGTACATATACTCAGGGTGAAAGCATCCCGGCAGTTATCGTTAATATGTATCTATATATGTGTAGCATGAAAGTGAGACTTGACAATGGCCAGTTATACTATAACCCGGTGCCAAATAACCCTTGGATGCTTTTATGGGATACGTACTCATATGCAGAAGGACCTAACTCAATTTTAGTCAAGTTCTAAAATTTTCAGGGAAAAAAATTTGTTTCTAAGACGAACCTAAAAAAACAAGAGAGAACATCCTTCCATCCTTCCAGAGGAAACTCCAAAGATGAAGAATCCGGAAATACAAAATCCAAGCACGTCTCAACTATTTGCTGTGAAGTCAATACCTCACCCCAGTAAAATGCAAAGTGGTACAAAATTCTTGAACATTTTTCTTAGAATCTCCGGCTACTTTAAAAACTTCAAGCACTAGCTCCTTTTATTTCATATAATTTAACAAAAACTTTTAAATAACAGTATTTGGTTTCCAGGCAGTATTCAAGAAGTAAAACTAGATAATTCATATAAAGTTTTTTTTTATTGTCACTGGTTTAAATTAATTTTAATTAAATTAATCATATTATTATAAATAATACTTTGATTGTGGCTGGAAAAACCCTCAAAGTCAATACAATGCCACTGGGCTAATATTATTTTTGATTGTATATTATTTGAATAAGTATACTAAATTTGACTTGGTGGTTACACTGGTTACTGTGTGTAGGGATATTGTAACAAGGAAATTTACATATCACGCGTTAGTGTAAGACACACGGAATTCTACAGAATTCAATGGTAAACATTGGGATTGCTAAAGGGGGTCCCATCTCAAAGTCAGCGGTTTCCTCTCCTTTCCTCTTTCTTAACGCATGAAAGCACTGCTTCCAAAAACGGACTGACGTCGATCTGCCTTCAAATCTCTCTCCGGCCAGGAATTCCCACTGAGTGCGTTCCAAAAATCTCCGATTGTTCTAATCTTCTGGTTTTTTACGGGCAGTGCGGGTCTTCGGTACAGTACAGCTGCGACTGTTGTCATTGGTCTCACCTGGAAGAAACAGATAGTGAATTCAATGTGGATCAAGTTGATGCGTTCTGAATATAACCCGTAAATTAAAGAAGTACAATTATGACGCCACGGGTTGCGTAACTTCCCATGCAATTCAATACCAATTCAAATTTTCGAGGAAGTGCTAACTTACTAAGGAATGCTATTTATTTTTTAATTTATTTTTCAAATGTTACAAAACAAACTAATTAAATTTTAAGAATGAGGTAAGGGGCATTCAGCTTCCTGCAGCTTCTATTTACTTTCGGCACTTACGTAGCCACACATGTATGTACATATGTACCCACATACATACAAAATCTCTCTTGCTCGTCCAAACCCATTGGATCTATCTAATGAAAATTTTTTGACAGACTTGTAATAGACGTGTTTTAACAGTCAAGCAAATTGCTTCTCATTCTTATAATCTTTTCATGTCATGAGTACAAGTATTGTTTGTTCGGGGAAAACAATAGCTTCAAGGCAATATTACTATATAATAACTTACATTTATCTGAGTAAAAAGTTGTTGAAATAAAATTCTATTGATCGTTACATGCATGTAATGGAGGCCGGAAATTTTTTAGGGTTACGAAACTTGTAGTAAATTCAATGTTACAAATTGTAGGATCAAAGGTAACCGAATGGTATAACAATAAGTATAAAATCATGAATGTGAAAATACATAAAGAAAGTACTCAAGAATAGTGTTCAAAAAACATATTACAGAGCTTAATAATATGTAACTATTTATGTATACATTGTGCGGAAAAGGCTAATAGCATTTTCCCCTCCTCAATCCAATGATGCAGTCGTAGTAACACTCACAATCAGCACCTTATAGTTTCAGTTAAAGCCACGTCTTCCCTACCCAACATAACCAAATGTAAGTTCTTGTTAATTCCTTTCAAATTATTAGGAACTCTGCACAATTTTCTCTCAGTGAGCAAAATTATAAGGAATTTCAGGGAAACTAATTACTTAGTAAAATTACACCTAGCTCAAGCAGTGTCCCTGAAAATCCGATCAATTGACGAATAAATAGATACCGAGACTTAATCTCCTCTTGATTGGAACCAGACCAATGCTCTTCTTCACCTTCATTTTATTTTATTAACATTCCATTCACCCCCTTTAACTCCACTGTATGAAAAGTCCTTCCATTATCATTTCTGAATATTACGCAACTCCATATAGTCAACGACGAAATTGCTACGCTCCATTCAAAACGTCTTTCAGTTCCAGTTTAATTAAAAATAAGGTTAATGTACCGTATTGAGAGACTTGCGCTAAATTCTATTTACTTTAACTGCATCATTTCATGAATTAGGAATGTGATAGGGACAATTTCTGAGTAAGTGTATAGCCTTACGAATAATATAATTTATTATAAATTGCGATTAAATCCTTTCAGAAGTACGTCCGTTCATTTACTACTGAGGCGCTTATTAAGCTTATAGGAACAAGCGTCGATGAAATTCTCAGGATGCTTAAGGCTACTTTCGGATATCGGGAAGAAATATGACTGAAGGGATTCCAAGGAAGTGGTACATATGTATGTACGTAAATATAAATATTGCTGTGTGAGATGAAATAGTAGCAACCGATTTGAGATTTAATAAGCTTATTTAAGGTAGCCTTCACAAGTCAACAACATCAGTCAGGTTTTATTTGATATTTATAAAAACCATCTTTTTGGAAGAGATTGATTATGAGAAACTAAATTGATTTAGGCCCTGGACGACTGCAACGTGATAGATAATCAGCCACCGTTCTTTCTCAAGCAATTTCTTTTGACTTCCATCGCTTCTTCCCCCACTCCTGGGACTTGTTCATTTATGTTTCAATCATATTGCGAAAATTGTATTGGCAAAAAGGATGTTTTCTCAGATTATTCTAACCACTACAAACTTTCCTTTGGGGAATGAATCCCTAAAAGTACATAAACAGCACTCCGAGGAAATAACAACTTGACCTATATATGTATCTATGTGTGTAGTAAAACTACGTAGGAAAACCTCCTATTCAATAAATTGATTTTCGACTATTTAACAATCAAAGAAACCTTTTATAGCCAACACGTAAACAAAAATAGTAGTTATTCCTTGTAAGGCTAGGTAATTGGTGGATTAATGAGGCTGCTGTAGCAGTACGTGGGAAATGTAGGAATATAAAAACTGTATGTTACTGTTACTAAAATAACTAAAAAAAACAAGGCAAGCTTTAAATAATAATTGCAGGATACAGGACCGCTTCAAACCACAGGATAGGAATACATAAATACAAGAAATTTAAGTATGTAGAATTTGCGTGGGATGAGAGACGGAAATTATTTTCTTGTCAATATTATTTCCCGGCTGAGTCCCTTTGACTACTTGACTCATGTCGTCCTCAGCGGGAGTATTCCCTTACAATTTTTATTGAGAATATTCATGTAATTAAAATAGAGATTATTCCAGAATTTTAGGTCTTTGGTTTGAAGCAAAGTGTGCATTTTTAATTACGTACACTTTGGGCTATAGATATAGTATGTATGTTGTAAATAAAAACATGAGGTCCCAATTCCCACGGGGTTTGACTTCAAAACTACAGAATTTCCGACCCTGAAGCGGGTCCGGATCCCCCATGGAAAAAAATTGTACGCCACCAGATTTACATAAGCAAATTACAGAGGAGGAAATTGCCTTGGTCCTTGAGAGAACCCCTTCAGAGAGTATAGTTTCTATGTTTAGAGTAAAATCCCTCCATCTCTTATAAATAGTACAACGGCTCGATATGAAAGCTAATTCAAATTCTAGGAAGGAACTCCTTACATATTATTTAGGTAGAAAAATCAATGTGATATGCTCTAGACCAAACTTTTAATAGGCCGTCGTCAATAAATATGAATATCCATTGCGTGTAATATCATCAAAGGGAACGTAACTCTTAGGTAATTCATTATAGCTTATTCGTATAGGAAGTCTCCTCAGTTCCCCATTCACCAGGTACAGCCTTCCTGTAAGTGATCCCGTAATATATTATTTAAGTAAGACAGGAAATAAACCCGAGGCTGCACGCTCCTTAAGTGCACGTTCCATTAGCTTCCAAAACCCACTGGTCACAACTCACCCCTTGACTTTCTTTGGTCTCCTCCCGAAAAAATCCCCTCTGAAGGAATCCTATGAAAGCTAATAGGCAAACGCTCGGGTCGTTTTTGACGTGCGGTTCACCGATTTTAACAACTCACAATAAAAAAAAAAGGAGTCAGATTAAAGGAAGGAATTCGACCCCGGAAGATCTGACCCACATTCTACAACTTGAGCGGAGAAAGCAAACGGAACTGTTTGGTTAGTAGGAGCAATTCATTTCGTCAACCTTGAGGCAAAGTGCCTACACCAGTACATGTAGATACATACATGCATAGTTCTGTACATCCATATATTTGTAGGACAAATGCGTAGTTCCCCGTCCCTCACACAACAATATACCAACATTAATACACCCATCAACAATTACCCGCGTGTTAAAGAGGAAAGAATCAATCGGAGAAAACTACAAGCACGATATCCCGTCACTCCTCAAAGACTTTTGTAGAAGAGAACAACAAAGCGATTTACTCCAGTTCATATTATTACTCACTTTTAACTACATCCTATAAAAGACTACTTGTAACACAACTCCGGCTAGCCCAAGCTTTTGAGTACGTAGGGGAAATGTGCGTGTGGGGTACCACAACGTAGTTTTATTATTGCAAAAAGTTCCGGGGAAAACTGTAAAAAGCGAACACTAAACAGTTGCCAGCTCTGTAATTGCATACATAAGTTACAGACAGGATCCGACTACAAAGGAGGTACTGGGCTCGAGGGTTTAATCGTAGACCGGAGTTACGCACGGATGCTTTTATTCATCAAAACAAAGGAATACTTGTCCTTAACCTCAGTTCTTCACTCCCAGGTAGCACAACAAGAGGCCTCATCCCTTAAACCTCAAGAATCGATCAGCCACATAAGAAACTTCCACGGTAACAACAGTAATATGTATGTACTTCGAACAAAATGCAAAGGAGCTGAGGCTCTTAGAGAAAATTCTAAGACAAAAGTCCCTTATGTATTACCAGGAAAATAAATTATAAGCTATTTCAGGACTCTACCCTACATTCGTATCTAGTGTGGGAGGGAAATAAACAGTAGAGAAACTTTCAAAGCTTGTTTTATTAACTTAAAATATCCACTCAGCATTGAAGATGAATAGTGTACGAGAGAGCGGAAATAAACCTTCCGAATTCAATAAAGAATTTAAAGCCGACTTTCCCAATACATTGAGATAGTTACTTTTTCCCTTTTCGCATCACTACAAATATGCTTCTCTCTCTCTCTAAAACACACCCACAAAATAACTGGATAAAACTTAATACATTTATTTTCTCATTCTAACACAATTCCTGATAATAACAGTTCCTACATTTCAATAGTGAAGCTTCCAGGAATACATTATTAGGCCTAACCATATTAATATTTTTAGTACCGGTAATTCCAGCAAACTCGAATGAACTTCAAGGTTAAAATGAGTCTTGTTACAAGGATTATTGGGATGGTTATGTTCCCTGGAATGCTTACACACATGTCGAGTACTATTATGAAGTGCTCTTGGAACACCACATTTGCCCGCATTTATAAGAGTAGTTATTTGGAGGACCTTGCTCTGGAACTACCAGAACCCTCCGGATAGTGGAAGCCTCAACATTTAAAATACAAATAAATTGCCTACTCCTGAACGTACTGAAATCCAGAAGCATCCTTGAGATCTCATAAAACAGGATATTTAGGAAAATTTATGCGGTTGTGTAGGACTTTGTGAGGGAGGAGGAGGTGCAGTCGTTTGCACTTGCACAAATATCATCCGGCGTACTTTCACTCCTCCAAAACCTCCATTTCATCTAATATGGAACGAAGTCGAAGATAATGATGTAAACTTCATTCAACAAGACAAGGATTGATGTTTGGTTGAAATTAAAAACTATCCGGAACATATTCGTATGTATACATCATTATATATATGCATTTCTAGGTTAAGAACCCAAGCTTTGAGTATCCAGTGAACCCTAAACTGATACCATCTACATAGTACCAGGTAATTCGTACCGTTCCTTACAGAGATCGAAATTTAGTAGCAAATAATCCAGAAACGCTTACTTTTACATGGGACTAATGCCAACGTATGTATGTACATATATCAGTAATTACTCTTTATAAAACAGTCCGCTCTAAATAAGACACTATCCTACAAGAAATACGGTCACTATTGATTTTTTTCCTTCATAGATATTTTAGACCCTAATCGTGGTCTTTACTATCGCACCTCTCTACAAAAACCCTAAATTATACAGTATCCGAGGCCTTGGAACTGAAAATGAAGTGTTTCTATATAACTGCAATGCAAATGTTAGAGTCCCAGAGAGGAAATTACTAACTTCCAGGTTGCGTCGTTGCTTGGAATGGAGAAAGTTGAAAACAAAGCGATTTTCTCCAAGGAATGTATTTAGAATTATAAAAATGAGCCCGATTGGCAATTAAAAAATTGATTGATGTTCTGGACAAACGCAAATACAAATATAGAAATTTTGTTTCAAGTCTTTGCAAATAGCTTTGCTCACAATCAGATTAGAACTCAAATATTTACATGAGTACACTGTAAATTGAAAAAAGTACAAAGATGAGTTTGCTCATCTTTGTACTTGCTTAACGCCCACTGGAAAAAATGCATTAGGAAAATTAGTCCTTGCAATTACTCTGAAAATTTCTTTCCAGACTTGTTTTTCCAACCTTCCATATAACTACTAGTTTATGTGCTTTGTGCTCATTTAATGTTTAAAAAGAGGCTGGCGACGGGTTACAATTAAAAAATGCGAATCGTCGCGTCATTGTCAAGCCAATAGATTAATAACAAGGGAAAAAGTGCTTCCTTGCAGAAGCACAATTACGTCCCACTCAGACATGGCTCACAGTGCATTACCACAACTCAAACTATCATAAATCATGCTTATGTGACAGCTGGTAAGAGTATCAAAGCTCCCTTCAAATCCCCCCAAAAAAACCTACTCAACTCTTCAAATGGACACACGCAGAGCTCTAACAAGAAGAAAAAAACCCCTACAGCACCCAAAATCATGCAATCAGTTTCTTTCTCAATGAAAAACTTGGCTATTCCTCAAATAAATTTACTTCTAATATTTCCGCCATCCAAATTGCAACTTTGCAAGTGCATGCTCTCCCCCTCTCCTCGTCCAGTTGTATTTTGCTCCACAGACCGGAATTGCAAATGACATTGACTGGTGCTTTTTCTCGAGTGCAAATATGACGTTGGCGTCCAGTAGGGAAAGTATTTTGACTTGGATGGGCACACACCTTCGTAGAACTGTAACCGCCGCACTTTTTTGCGGTTTATTGATGATTTCCCACCGAACAATTAATGCATCGTGTTCTTCTCCCAAGGGGTCTTCTTTGTGGTAATAATTGAATTTCAAGTAAGAAATATTGCATAACAAAAGTATTTACCTCAAACTCAATGGTACTTCCAGTGTAAGGGAGGGGATCCCTGAGGAGGGGTTTGTAGTAGCCGAAATGCCGGATTCGGTATGTACCGAATTTTTGTAAGTCTTCTGGGATCTCCCACGTGAAATCGATCTCACTGTTGGGCAACAGAGGCACTGGCCTTACCCAACGGAATCTACAATACAAAGAATAGAATCAATAAAACTGCATTATTTCTGAAGCTGCTCCAAGACATGCTTTCTTTAGCACCCTGACATTTTCCTGACAGATGAATGGGCGACGTAACATCCTTTTAGGGAATTGCTCTCTACTGTATGTGACATTCATAGCCAAGGAGTATTTTTCAATTGAGGTTCATATTTTCCTATCTCTGGGAATATTTTCACCACAGCTGACGGAACTTCTGTGGAAGGCAGTATCAAAAATGTCCAAACATTTTTAAAGAAAGCAAGTGAATTATTATAGTTTTTATTTTACAGTTACATATGTACAGTCAAAATAACATGGTAAAACACTGGACCTCTAAGGTATCTATGTGTTGCTAGGCTTGAGGAAATAAATCCGTTCCATCAACCATTGTTATTACTCTACTTCAGGAGATTTGTATAGTAATAATAACAGTCTGAAGAAAGGGCTTTTAAGTTTATTTTGGATGGGATTTTTGCGGTGAAAAACATTTGTAACAAATTCCAACGGGTCTCCATGAACGAATGAAATTATAGGCCGTAGGGAATTTAATGTGAAAGTTGTTGAAAAGGTCAGTTGCAATACTTTATCTTAATGGTGTCCTTTAGAAGATGATATGATGATGGGGTTTCCCAAGTAACCCATATTTCGAAAATAACATGTGACTGTTGCTACCTACACAATGGTCCATTACAACGTCAGGTGGAGGGCAATGTGATTTTATATGGGTTAGAAACATCAAGACTAGATATCAGAAATCAAAAGTAACAACACTCTCTGAATGGAGCTCAGGTTTTGAGGGTTGTAAACACTACCGCATGTGGCAACCGCATGTATTGGTATGTACACAGTTGAGTAGACAAGCCACATGCATTGTCAACGGATCATATCGTGTATATAGTTTTTGTGAGGTAGTTGTCCTAATCATTGCTTTAAGCATCTTACAATAATTAGCTCAATTTAATTCTGGGATCATTATTTCTGAAACCCTCATAATGTTTTCATTGTGTCTTTAGTTTCAGACACAATCAGACCCCGTTTTGAAATACCATAATTACTGAGATTTCGAAGCTCTTCCATGTAACAAGAGAGGAAATTGTGCCATTTAAGTCCAGAAATCCCCGAAAGTCACCCAATAATATTTGGCTTGTTCATACAGTTTTACCTCTCACTTCCTGATATCCATACTATCATGAGTTGTGAACGTGATAATTAATTTCATGACGTGCCTAGATACATCTGACAAGTAGCAGGATCGAGGGACTGATCCAATTTAATTGACTCAGAAAAACAGCAAATATAGATACATATACGAGTGTTGATGTGATGTAACGTCAACGACAGTGTGTGCCTCTTTGAGCGAGCTGGAGCTAACTAGCGCTAGTAACTTGAGACAATTTAGAGAAAAATATATTTTCCTGATGTAACATCTATACGTTCATAGATGTGTGCATATATTATCAGAAAATATTACTCCCATGCTACATTTGAGAATATTAAGTTCACTGAAAGGAAACGATATGTACAATGAGATGCATTTCCTTAAAAAGATCCAGACAATATATGTGACTACCAAGAAAAACTTTGAGGATCAAAGGAACATTTATTTTTCTCTAGTGCTAGTTTAATACGAGAGATCTTTCGAAAAAGAATCTCTCTGTTCAAAAAGGAGCATATTTACAATATACCTACGATCGGTGAACGTCCCTATTTAGGGGTGAAGTTTTAAGGTGTCCGTAAATAATAAAAAATTTCAACGCATGACATTTCCCGATTCAATTATATATTTTAGAGGGACAGGAAAGTTAAATAGTATAAAATTAAAAGGGGTATAAATACGAAGGCACAGGAACACAATATTTTCAAATACAAATTATTTTAAAGGCATTTTGAGGCCAAAATATATTTTATATTTCGAAGTCCAAAATCACTGGGCATGTATTTTGTACTCATGGTTAATATTTTAAAAGCCTGTAAGTACAATGTTATTTTGTATTTACTTATATACTGGATTCAGTGTAATTTAAAAATGTATAGTACGACACTTCACCCCTTACAGAATTCCCACCTTATGGTTAGTCCTAATCAACGATGATTTTTAAACCTATAAACATGAGACGCAAATATGCATAAGGCAACCGAAGCCCATGGGAGCAATGCCCATATTATTACATATATAAATATGTACATAAGTGTCTATAGGCAGCGATGAATGAACTCTTAACCTACCCAGCCTTGTACTTTCCATCAAGTTGAATTTTCTCCACTGAATCCACAACAGCTTGATGCTGAAAGCTAGAGAGAAAATAAACAACACCAAATCAACCTTACCTCTCAGAGTTGAATGACAGAGACCTCCCTGAGTTCATATATTGGGTTGTCACTTCTAGTTCCGAGAAACATTGATATACAGACTTGAAAGCAAGTCTGAAAGGAACACTTGATGAGAATTATGGGAATTCAGAGAGCTAGAAGCAATACGCAGGCGATCCATGAATGTGTAAACAATTAAACACAAATCAAACACCATCATACATTGGATTTCGTAAGACTGGTGCGATTGCATCTGACAAGATGAAATTGTTCACAATTCATTCATATCATTCCATCCCGTCAGAGCAATCATATTTCGTTTATGTACCTACACTAAACACGCATCTTTATTATACATTCATAAAACGGAGCTATCGATCCTGCTCGCGTAAACATGCGTATACATATTTACTTTTGATTGTATGTAGTATACAGAAATCAATTTTATGTAACATATTAGATATCAGTTTGTACTGAGAACATGGAGCGCTCAGTAGACGTATATAACTTATTAATAATTAAATTAATTTCATAAATCCCATTTTCAAGCAGATTATACTACCAAATATTTAAATCCGTAAAGAAAGTCACACAGTGGATCGCTAAGGAGAAAGTACATAAACAGCCCTAATTCCACCCTCACATGTATCAGCTACGCATTAGATGATTTAATCCATAAATATAATCCAGCTTTGTTTCTCTCCTTTAGACCGGCATACAAAGCTGTTTACAAAACCGTCTACAGTATGAGCTGCTTGAAAATATATTCCTTTGGGATGAGATTAATCCAAAGAAAAGACTCATTCAGGAAAGCTCCCATTTAATAATAGCTGTAATACAGTTTGAGTAGTCTCTCCAACTAAAGAGTTTGTTTTACATAAGAATGCCCATAAAAAAGGACAGTATCCTTCCGAACGGCCAAAATAAGGACTACCACAATATATGCCCATAAGTTTTGTCTTTCTTTAGCTTTCTTTCTTAGTTGGAGCCAAGCCGAGGGAAAGTAAACCAAGGCAGGGATATTTTTGGAATGAGTGCAAGAGTATGGACTTATGTATGTACATATGTACGTCCGGGGTGGGAAGAGTTTTTTTTAAAGTTCCTTAAAAACACATCCAATCGTCAGATTTAGCCCCTCCAGAAAATAATATTATCTACGAATCTGATAATGTGATTAAATGGAGCGGGCTTCTGAGGGTTTCCTAAAAGAATGATAATGGAGATCCATTCATGGGACGAGCGTTGGCTCCCTTTCACTGTTTCACTATGACGTGTTCTTCAAGCCTTAAAGCCTGAAAACTGCTACTTACACTTTGAGCAGTAGGACTGTGTCATTATGTGATGTGCATGGAATTTAATACGGGAGGGGAAGTACGTCATGTAGGTGGCCATTACAAGGAAGTATTTCGATATAATAATGTAGGAATGAACATTCTTACATTCCGTAATACAATGCGAACTGAGATTAAAATAATCACAAATCGGATGGAGGACTCTGCCTGGTATTTAAGCATAGAAGGATTTCTGACTTGTGAAGTCATTTCAATATTTAAAGAGGAGACGGAGGAGGAAGACTGTCAATCTACTTTCTTTCTCAAGTACTTAAATTAGAAACGATACAATGCACAGTGCTGTATATAAAAGGATAGGATAATCTACGGTTTCCATTGACTGAATCCAAGGACATAAAAGAAAGGGAAACTATCTCCCATGCTGTTACAGGCTTCAAGTTACTTTCCCTCTATCAGTCAACTGTACGTACATTTGAAGCTTGTCTACGACGAAGAATTCGTGTAAAAGAGTGTTCCCAACCCGGTGGAAATATATCCTTGAAAATCCTCCACATTAGGCTGAAATCTGTGGAACTGCATCGATTCTTTCAGAAGTAAATGAACTGTTACTTTCCTCAGAGTGAAAACTTACGAGTCTGTATATTTCCTCCATTAAGATACAATCGCCCTTCACAGACACTACTCCGAACAGTCACTTGCAACTGCAAACATATATGTAGGAACAACTCAACACGCGATGACAATGCCAGAAAAGACATCAGAGCAGAAAGAATAACATCAATGAAATTCTCACTCATTCAATTGGGAGACTCTGTTTTCTCAAAAAGTACAAAATGCAGTGTACTGTAAATACCATACCCGTGGACAATATATGTAGATACATAAGTAATATGTACATATATTGTATTAAACGTGTGTCTGTAATATTAAACCTGCCGTCCAGAGTAGGACAGTTCATAAAATGTCTCTGTTTTCCTGCCCTTCAACTATCTGCAAAAATGTACATAGGTGGCAGACCTATTCGAAAAGATTAATTTTTCGGATGCAGTCCTCCTCAGTAATTGAAATATACTAAATGAGTGCAATGTATCTAATTGATGCTTCATAGATACTTAATATAATAAAGGATTACATACATACATATGCACGTCCTTCACTGCGCTAGTGATATATGTAGGATAATTTATTTGAATGGGCTCAAATCGTCTTGGTATTGATAAGCAAAAAAAACATCGTTAGCTAAATTCTACGAAGCACCATGTCTGACGCCGCATAATGTTAAGCGTTAGATACTAAAAATCCGGTTTGCCACTAATTTTAAACCTTACTAGACGCTTTGCTCCGGACCAAGACAGAAGTTCTGCACATTTAATATGTCGAAATTGAGTAGGGAATAGGGACTGCTCCCACATAAGATTTTCTTCCTTAATCGTAATCCATGTAATCGCACCCCACTCACGGATGGGAAATTTCTTAATACGAGACTGAGTATCTAGAAGTCCACAGAGGCAAATATTTTTTGGTGTATCTAGTGAAGCGTTCCCTAACCCTCAAATATAGAGTTAGGTTCAGGAAGAAAAATCTGGAAACCTTTGCTTAATATTCTCCATTGCAAATCCTTGTGTTAAACTTGGGAACACGGGATTACGGGTTTACTGTGTCAACTGTTTTGAGTAAACTGGTGTATTCTGTATTATAGCGTATTGTAGGTTAAATTCAGACAATTTTGGACTTGTGCTAATAATAGTGCGGATGTAAAATGATGACATTGAATTTTTTTATACTGAGCCTCTAACACCTTCTGGGGTAGTAGTGCTAAAGGTAGGTGTCACCTTCATTTAACACTATAGAACTTACTATGAAATCGGAAACTTACAAAAATATTTTCAGAGCATTCAAGGGCAACCTGGAAAAATTATTGACATTGAGGCATGCCTACTTTGTGGTAGAAAAAACTTGTGTATATCTTTTGTACTACTAGTGTTGGGGCTGATACCTGATATACATGAAAATAAGACGGGTTTAGTGATCACACCCGAATGGTCTAGCAGGGTGTTGGTATCAGGGCATAAAATGACGTTGAGGTTATTTAGAGCTGAATGTGAAACGGAATCCTGTGGCGTGATCAGGGAAGCGTTAACGCTCCCATAAAGAGTGAAGAACTCAAATTAAAGATAACATTTTCACCACCACTACTAGTACAATTCAAGCCCTCAACAAAGTTTCCAATTCCTTCATAAAAGGTTCCAGAGAAGGGCAAGTATACAGCTGGAAGTGGCTGAGTAGATGACTTTGTCAGTGTTCCAAAAGGGTGCGAGAGGAGTAATGATGTGTTATATATAATCTAAGGATGCTTCTTACTCTGTGCTCCAATCAGCATCAGTGGCAACGGTTTCCCATTTCGCGTATTTACCACCTCCCTGGGAGACGGTGGAAGATTCCTCAGGTTTCCTCTCAACTAAGAAGAAAGTTCCTCCCCGAAGAGGGTTATTTCTGGGATGGCCAGCAATGAACGTCACTTTAATGGTATCGCCAGGGTAAGCAAGTGGATAAGGCTCACGGATGCATTCTCCCATTTTCCTCAGGAACGGCGGCATATCCATTACAATAGGTGGGTTGAAGGAAATTTGACCTTTAATTAAGAGTGGTGGGTTTGGTCCATCCTCAACAGCTGAGTTCTATAAAAATCAACGGTACTGTATTATGCAATAAACCACTCAAACGTTCCCTGACCTTGAGGACACAGCCTCGATCCCGGGAAATCACATCCGAATACTTCCTTTCACTCTGCAGCCCACAATCTGCATTGCACTCCTACTTTTATTCTACAACTAGTGTAATCTAATTCTACACGAGGCTCCTGTACTGGGAAGGAAGGACAATTGCATAATAGTACTGCAGTCCCTATGGCATCTGCATGCAAACCAGTCCGATTACAAGAGTGCAAATAATTGCTCAAAATTACGAAACATTATATCTGTACATATTTCCAAGCTATAGGATAATATGACAGTGGCCAAATTAGCATTGAAATACGGTAGTCTGGCTGGAGGTTAATATCTCTCTACTGTAGTATAGGGCATTAGCATTTGACAGTGATTACTGTACAAACAGGGTTCAAACATTGCTGACAAATAATACCACGGTTATTACAAATATTAACTGAACATCTCTTCTATGTGTATGTAATTACAAGGTCCCTGGGACAATGTAGCCTATGGAATTTCTTGCAAGCACAGCTGTCTTCCTTCCTGCTATTTATATACAACTTGTGCTGATTGTGGAATAATTGATAAATCAATAGCATACTAAGAATTTCTCAGGATCCCAGGATTTCAGAATTGTAAAAAACATCGCATCTTTAAATTGTGTGCACTAGTGATGGGAAGTCGTAACCCATCAATGTCAACGTTACAACGTTCCTGGAATGTTTACGGATGTCCTGTTTATGAGGGTGGGGAGATAATAGAGGAAGATTCTCTCTCGTTATTTTGTGGAAATTATGTAGACATCAAAGATTATTTTTTCATTCAGTTTTGCAGAAATGTGTTGTTTTATGTTACTGCAGTTGAACGGATGTAAATACATGAGGTGATGCACGACAAGCCCTAATGTATTCTCCAAAAAATTTCATAACGTCAGCAGTTCTAAGAAGTTCCATTGATAAATTGAATTGCAAAATTCCATGTCCACGATTTTGACGTCTGTATAGGTACATAATTATTACATATATAACTGATTGTAATGATAACACTGGTACATTAGTAATGAACATGACTAATGAATGAGAAAATGTCATGTATGCGCCATGTGACTGGATCCTAGTTTTGCAATTCGGGATTACTAGCAAGGAATGGGTGTGTAGTAAAGTAAGTGGGAGTTGAAAATGTGAGAAATAGGAAATGAACAGCACACTGCACCCAAACACTGACTATGAAATGTGCATTTGCAGAGTGAAGGGAGTAAATCTGCCTTGCAGTCAATTACAGATGAACTCATAACTTATTTAATTACTTACTGTTATTAATGCCCTGGTAAGTAAGCTGTACTGCTGAATGTAAGCACTGAGAGTGTGAGGTCCATAGAGGGTTGAGGCAGCTTCGTACCGTTGCATTTGGTATTCTTCGAATGTGGCAACGTAGTGAGTGTACACGTTTGTCAAACCTAAACAAATAGGAAGAAGTCCCCATGAAATTCAGACAGCTAGGCAATCCTTTCCCGAAAATTAAAATTTTAAGGATTCGTCAATTTTCAGCCTTCTATTGGCTTCTAAACATGCGGGCAAAACATGTGCATGAAAGCTCACGTTTTTCCCACCCACAAAATTCCAATACCGAGAGAGGAGAGGGGTAAACAGGATAACATACATACCTGCCACAATAGCTATACTGTCCGATTCGGGTCCAATCTCATCCGCAATTTTTTTCACGGCATTTCGCATACGACGACCGGACATTGTTGTAAGCTCTCCCGGAAATCCAATAAGGTAAACATTTCCAATCTTAATCATTTGGGTTTCCACAATAGCCGGGACCCAGTCGTAGGGGAAGTGTGTCTCACCCACATCCAACAGAATGGGCTTGGGACTGCAGAAAATACACAAAAGTTACTTCTGATGCAAGCTGTGCGTTGTTTTTGTAGCCCTTTTTATGAAAATCTCAAGCTGCATCACAAGTTCGAGACTTCCGTAGCCCCTATTTATACATACATACATAACAAGTGTATCATATTTTCCTGGAACTTACTGTTGGCAAGATAGTTGTTGTTGGGAAGGTGCTCTCAGCATATCTCGAATTAACGACCAGAATGGATTTCCATTTGTATCTCCCTGAGTGAAGTCAAAAGCACCTGGACCGTCAGTTGTTCCTGCAGCAAAACTAAATCCAAGGGCACCAGGACACGTTGTCACAATTTTGGGTTGACCATTTTCTGTGATCGTTACCTGAAAGAAAAAAATCAGTTTTATTTGTAATTTCATCCCGGGTTGTAAAAATAACTTATTTTTAAATATGTAGATATAATATTACAGAATGAGATAGTAATAGGTACATAGATGAAATACGTACCTGCTGGTTTGTCATGTTAATGTACTGATGAGTGTACTTAATACTTCCATGGACATTAACACGGGTTGTCTCATCATGGAAAATCTCCTTGGCAGCTTCATACTGTCTTCGGGCCACGATCCCTGTACTGGCCTTCATATTATCCCCAGGTCCAAAGGCAATACAGTTTTGAGTGAAATTATTACAAGTGCTGTGATTGTAATCACATTCCTCTCCTGTATCAATGCATTTGGGACCTTTGATATTTGGTGAGACGTCGCCCAAGTTACTGGATGCAAAAGCAGCGACGAATTTTCCAGTTCCCATTCGGTCATTGGGATTCATCTCTTTTTCAAAGAGCTGAGAAGCATAACCCTTATTATCGCCGGAAACGAGCTGGTTAGTATTGTTCATACTCGTGGGATGAACAGCAAACCAGTTGATCATTCCTAGTGGCGTCCCATCCTTGGAGTCAATGCGAAGCACAACCATGTCCTTATCAACATAGTCCTCGGGGGTGTTTCCAGTGCCATATCTAAAAAAAAGAAGAAATGCGTCACCAGATTATTAAATTGCACCCTATAAAAAGACTACCTAGTCCACTGGCCTATTTTAAGTAATCAGGACGTCCTACGAAACCCGCAAGCCTTTTAATTTTACATTCCATTCTGTAAACTATATATTTCTAGTCATCATATCATTGAGTACCGCTGTCAGCGAAACCAAGAAAACTCTGTAAGTCCACGTGGTTCATGCTCAATTGCAAAAGTTGTTTTGGAAATCATAACAAGGTACAGGCTGTTTCAAAGCACTGTTTACTCCTCTAGTCCCTATAGGATGTGCCGAAGTAAGATGCGTCAAAACATTCAGTTAGGTACGGTATTTCGTAGAAAAATATTTTACAGATTGAAATCCGGCAATCAATGACCTAGGTCAACTCTTCAGATTGCAGGGGTCAAACGAGAGAGTAATCGGGATTTTTTCTAGACAATTTTTATTCTGATTTCTAATATTTGAAAAAAAAAATCCAAAAATGTAAATGTTGACACTCGTTTGTTAAAAATTATATTGGCTTCAAAATTAAACATGATTACGGACACGGAACGTGATAGTGAGAGTATTCTGAACGAGACAAAAATAGAAGGTAAGGTTGCAGGAAATCAGGAACGTGAATTCAATGAATGTGACATTGTCAAATCCAAAAGAAAGTAAATTTCTAAGAATTGCACAGGAATTATGTTTTTATTTGGTTTATATGGGCTATAGAGGCGAGCAACTATTTTGCAATACCCCGCATACCTACTTACTAAATGTGGGGAAAATTCTCACAACACCCCAAATTTGCTTAAATAGACTGTTAATTTGAACGAATGGAAATTTTTGCATTTGGTTTACATTTACACGGAAACCACACCTCAGCAGTTTCTCTTAAATAATAAATGTTATGATACAACGCACAGTTGTGTATATAGATAAGATGATTTTCAAAAGTAGATCATTTTCTGATCCCCCAGCGGCAAGGGTGATGTTAAAAATATTGAGGGTATAATTTAATAGGTGATTTACTGACGGGAGGTTGTCCACGATCATGGACCTTTCTCAATCTTCCCTAAGTTATGACATGCATATGGGCTTACTTACTTGAGCAGATAACATGAACACATGTAATTTCATTAAGTAGGTGTACTTTACCAGTTAAATGCAGCTTGCAACTGTCATAAAGTAGCCTCAACCACAAAATTCTTATTTCAACAGGGTAATTTACATTTTTACAAGCCAGCCCCGGGCTATCTTACTCTTAATAAATCAAGAAATTTAGAAGTGCACGCAACACGAATAACTCCACACTTCAGAACCCTGCCAAATCTTCATGAGAACGGTCCGACTCTAGCAATAGCAGTACAGATTTTGTTTACCTCAAATATTTTAAAATCCTGAACTATTTAAAAGTTAGATAGTAGTTGTTTTACTTCTCAATTCCCATTATTACTGATATTTTTTTCATAAGGTAGTCTCGTAATGGATACTCTTTAGCATTCAAGATGTATACGTATCTACATGTACAGAGTGAGGTTAATTGCTTATAAATGACTGTATACAAAGAATGCCAATTTCTTGTCGAAACAATAATTATTAACCTGCAACATATCATATCTGGATGAAGGAAGCTCTTGCATTTTAATTCAGGGCAGAAAAGTGGAAATTCAGATTTTACAATATATTATTGCGCCTGTGTGTTGTCTTGGATTTCCATCAAATAAATTCCTCCCAGTTAGCCCTTATGTACGTACATTGTTCAAGACCCCTGACTTTTGATCTGCTGCTCTGTACATATGTATCTGTACGTGTGCCCTGCTAATACACGCTCTCATATATCATTCTCACAAAACAACTGTCAACTTTCTGTTGTATTACTTGTAAATAAGCTCAAATCCTGTCAAGAATGATCAAAGTAAACGCCGACGAGTCTGATTGTAATAGGCATTTGTAGATTTCTCAGATGAGTTATTAATATTTTCCCAGGTGCACTTAAAAAAACAAGTGTTCTTGTTGAAGGATTTTCTTTTTTTTTTGAAATGTGCAGCTATACTATATACGTAGGCAAAATGTAGGTATTACACATCCAATTATTATCAGACATTGACAACTTCCGTAGGTTCAGAGGCGAAATCCCACTTTACAAAATTTTAAACTAACGTATGAGCTTGTGATAGTCCTATAATCATTTCCTACATAAAATGGAGCTGCTGTCATGCAAAATTGAACAAAAAATAATAATAAAAAATAGGGAGATTTTTAAGGTTGAAATGTAAACAATGACAAATTATGCGGCTTCATCCGAGCAACACTCCATCTGAACTTTACAATTTATGTACATACTTTACGTCATTCACAGATGCTGGGTTTTAAATATCGTGGAAGTTTGACATGATATAATTTCCATTTGTTTCAAAGCTTAATTGGATGCGTAGGAAACTAGGAGCCAGGAGCTGTAAATAGACGAAAAATATGGTAATTAAAATGATTGCGGAGTAGATCTCGGAAATTTCCGAGCCACCTAATGTTTACTCCATGATCAACTAGTGTGGGAGTGTTAAACAACTATAAATTACCCGGAGTATGATATAAAATCAATAATTTTTTCTCAAGGGAGGAAAATTCTCCACTACATTTTCCGCACTAGCATCTTGATATGTATATCTAAGTATATAATTATGGGCTTGTTCCCCAATTTAAATGCATACAGTAATGTGAACTTTTGTTTCACACGCGAACGATATGAACTTCACTTGAATTAATCTTTCTCTATTGTACACAAGCTACTATTATTGTAAAATTCTACAAAAACAGCCCTCAAAGTAGTAACGGATTGCAGGTCATGTACATCTTCAAAAATATTCTGAAATCTAAAAAGTACAAGTTATTTTCAATATTATTTCCGCAAGAGCAATTTAAGCAATTAAATGAGGAATTAATCTCCCCAATTTTATGAAAATTTAATTTCTAAAAGTTACAAACCAATTTAATTCATGCTACTTAAGCTTCAGCCTTTTTTTTTTATTAAAAAATGTATTTTAATCAAGCCAAAACCTATACTGCAGCAGTTCTGGGGTCGCTTGTTGGAAAGTAAACAAAAAATTTCGCTTGACTTTTACTGCTGGGGCCTGCTTATTTTCGTAAGAAAAAAGATATCCCCCCACGCATACAGTAGATACATATATGCATGTGCAACTCAGGGAAATGAAATATTGATCTGAAAGATCTCACATATTGTGTTTCTTTTGGGTGAGAAATAAAACTGGACATGTAGCGAACATTTACACAATATTTTTGTAGGGAACGGAGGCTATATCTATTTCGCAAAAGTAAAAGTTGACATCTGTTTTGTTTTAATAAACGAATGAGTTCACTTTTAGTGTTTATATAAAAAAAACTGGGGGTATTCACTTTTCCTTCTGACAATTTTAGGGACTGTGAATATCTTCTTCTCAGCTGAGAATATTTATGCATATGATCAATTGACCATCACTTATTCCCTTGTCATTTGGACATGCAAATACACGGACACCGACGGTGATGCCCCAGCTGCTGTAAAAGCAACAAACCAGAAGGCTCTAATTTGGTAAAGTTGATTGTCCACTAGTTTGAAAGGAAAAGTGTGGTTCTATGGGCCGTCACCATACAATTTAAATGAGAGTTGGAAGAGATTATAAAATCAACACTGCTGCTCTTTAAATGCTAATAGTTTTGAATGGAGGCATGAGTAAGGAAACATGTTCTGGTTTTTTTTTTTTTGCATAGCCCTCGTAATTAATATAACTTATAGAGTTATTAAATCCATCTATGACCCTATAGACAAGTCATAAGAAATCGATTACTCTCATGTGGAGGAGTGTGTTTACAATAATTATTATTACGGTAACTACCCAGCATTCTATCTGACTAGACATCAACATCAACAACCAAATCTTTCTCCTGTAGTGGTTCCCGTTCACACCTGAAATCCACTTAAATTAATAATTATTTTCCACACACACACACACACACGCACCACTAAGGATTGTTTAATGTTTATACACTAAACTGGGTGTGGTTGTACATACAAGGGATGAGTGGAGTCGTGGAGTGTCTACTTGTCTTGAAAGTTATGGAATCCCTGCATTTCCGACCTTTCATGTGGTCATAGGACACCCGTCACATCATACTATGCTCAAGTGCTACTAAAAGGATACCTGTTTCTGAAGTTGTTTGTCATTAGATGTTAAACCATATGCTCATTCGATTGTAATTTATAGCAGAAAAAAGGAACCAGTTAGCATAATAATTACACTTTGATGCAGTCCTCTCCTGCCTGTTCAGCATGCTACAATATTTGGGGATAAGTTACGAGTTCAGTGTATGTACGTATATATATATATATAATTATATATAGTTATATGACATATTATTCTGATTTTACTACAGTTACTATTAAGTATGGGAAGGTATGAGGTAGGTGAGAGATGACTATCTGTGCGATATAGTCCTGCAACTGTTATGAATGACTGCCGCTGTCACTTGCATAAGGTGAGAGAGAGAGAGAGAGAGAGAGAGAGAGAGAGAGAGAGAGACGGAAAGTGTAAAAAGGCATGGGAATATCTTTAGGTGATTTTTCCCTTTTGCTATCAAGTGGTCTGACATTTTGAGGCATGTCAATGAGCCGGTCTTGACTCCCTCAAAGGCCATGTATAAAAGGATGTTCTTTTTCCAAGACATTCAATTCAACTTCAACATTCGAACTGATTCCTCTTGTGTGCCAAAGAATAATAAAAAAATAATCCCCAAAATGAAGTACTTGGTAAGAACTTAATAATTCAGGCTGGTGATAAAACTTATTGAAAACGCCAGCTAGCCAAAAATAAAAGCAGTAGTAGATTGTCAATTAGTAAAATTCTGTTGTATTTTTTTCAGATTGTTCTCGCTCTTGTGGCTGCTGTCTATGCTGGTGAAAAAACTGAGGATAAGAAAACAACTGAGAAGCGTGGTTTGGCTGGACTTAGTTATGGAGTAGGACCTTCCGCTGTAGTGGGAGCTGCTGCTCCAGTGGCTCTTGCATCTCCAGGAATCGGATACGCTTCTGGTCTGGGTTATGCTCCAGCTTTGGGATACGCTGCTGCTCCAGCTTTGGGATATGCTGCTGCTCCAGCTTTGGGATATGCTGCTGCTCCAGCTTTGGGATATGCTGCTGCTCCAGGATTAGGATACGCTGGTCACTCTGTGGGTTACGCTGCTGCTCCAGCTGTGGGTCTTGCTCATTCTGTGGGTTACGCTGCTGCTCCAGCTGTTGGTCTTGCTCATTCTGTTGGTTACGCTGCTGCTGCCCCAGCTCTTAGCTACGCTGCTGCTCCTGCTGCTCTTGGTTATGCTTCCTCCGGTCTTGGCTACGCTTCCTCTGGTCTTGGCTACGCTTCCTCTGGTCTTGGCTACGCCGGACTTTCCACCTTGGCTTATGACCATGCTGCTGTTGGTTTCGGTTATGGTATTGGAAACAGCATTGCTGCCTACAATGGACCAATCGTTGCTGCCGGCCCTGCTGTTCGTGCCTATGCTGGTCCAGCCATCGCTGCTTCTCCAGTTGCTGCTGTTGCCGCAGCTCCAGTCGCTTACAAGAGTGGCTACTACTGATTATTTTCTAGTGTGATAGGTATACCTTATTATTGCCAAACCAAAATTTAATGTTAACTTAAAACCCCTTCCATCAAACTCATCTTCGGCACCGTTCTCATTTCATAGTTATCAGTTCGATGAGAATAAACCAACTTTTTGAGTACTATAACAAAATCTACTGCTACAATTATTATTATTTTTACGAAATATCTAATTACTTGGAAATGAAATCTGAGCATGGGGAGTTTTATCATGTTTTACAAAGTCATGTGCCTCATTTATAAAGGAATTTGTAAGGGTAGGGACATTGGAAGATGCCTTGGGTTTTTTTTTGTGAGTTTTAATTAAAAACCTGGATGACACATTTTCTAGGGCACTACTGTAGAACGCATTTCGGTAGGAGATGGAAATGAGTCAAGCTTGATTTCATACGCGTATGAAATTCGATGCTAAATTATTAGATTTATGCGGAGTAAAATTCTAATAATTCAGGTTTTTCTTACTGATTTCGTTCTTCTAAGGGATTGGCCTCGTAAGATGATGGACTTCTGTTAATGTTAGCTCCCGCCACGGTTCCCCTTTTAATAGATAAGCGCCCTGGTTGAATATCCCTATCAGCTTTCTCAATACTCTCCACGATACCATCAACTATTGCTCGGAAATTGTCCTGGACGAAACCGAAACTGGAAATTCCGTACAAGGCGTACTGCATGTATCCAGCGGGCCCGCTGTGAGTATGGGTGGCACTCAACATTACATTTTTCTTAGTGTATCTGGTTCCAAACTTTAGCTGGAGCTCTCGAACAACCTACAAAATAATTAATTTTTAGATAACATCCGCATTAATTGCATGCCGCCAAACGGCCTCGTCCCAAATATTTGCTAAATCAAACGCACGTATTCGTAGTTTCTAGTTTCACGTTACATTGCCGATACGCCAATTCCCTGAAGATAAGCATAAGTAAATGTTTTGAGATGTATCTTTCCAACTCAATAACTTTCCGAATGGGTCTGCTCGGATCCCAATGAAAAGTAGTCAAAATATTTACATAATTTATAAAGCTTTGGTCCTCACGTACATCCATGTACGTACGCATACATACATATGGCTGGCGTAAAAAATCCTTTCTGCTTATGAAAAAATCTATAGACACGAACATATTATACTTGTTTCATTCTGGCTTGAGTGCATTTATGAGTTATGCATAGCAAACATCTACAGGAACATTTGAGCAAAATATGCTGTTAAAAGTACGGTGCCTTTTGATAGCATAAGATCAAGGCTGCTACTATTCTGATTTTAATTTGAGATTACCTGGTCTTGTTTTTGAAGAAATAAAAATGCTGGAAATGTACTTGAAAAAAAATATAAGGAAGTAAATTGGGTGAGATTCTAAACTGTCAATGCTCATAAAATTTTAGAGGATAAGGACTACTGCCACATGTTCCCTGGAGATTGTCTCCAGGAACTACTTTTTAACTTACCTCCAAGTTTTTAGTATCATCAAAGGAATCATCGCTTGAGAAATAAAAATATTCTTGCAATTTATGATTACAAAATTTAATAAAGGTCGTAAGTTTTGCAATTGGCATTTCTGACACCTACTCAGATTTTTGTCTGCGACTACGTCAGATGGTTCCTCCACTATGCATAATCTCTCCTTCAGAGATGAGTATAGACCAAATGTAGGAAAAAGGGATTTGTAATTGATATCATAATTTAAAGTCTGGAATAAAAAAAAATGCCGAGGATTATGAAATACGATATGATTCCCTGGTGTGCTACTACTGTAGTGTGCACGTGACAACGGTAGGGATTTCCGCTGCATTTGATAGCACAGATCAAGGCAGAAAAACAAGTATTAAGAATATATGTGCCTTCAAATTGCGAGTGTCACTGTAAATACAATTATTATTATAGTTGCCTTTCATGAAAACTTATTATGTATTATAACAATGTTACAAGCATCCCTTTGGAAGACGATATTAAAATGATCAAAACTATCGGATATAGCATTTTAAAAACTTTCGTCTTTCTCTTGCAGCAGAAAAGCAACTAAACTTTTTTTAACTCAATACAGATAGTATCTCTTTGAGAAATCGAAAAATTCAATTTGTGCATTGGTGCACTTGAATCCTAATTCGGAAAGTATTTTTTGTAAGCTGTGTACGGTTCGTATATCATATGTATGTACGATAAATATCATTTTGGTGCATCCTTTACTCTGAAACGAAATGTCTCTTGCTACCTTTTATGTCCTCACTGAACTTTTATACATGTACATAGATACGTATTTGTAAAGTACAAGCTGTTTCCTTCAATATTTTTTACAGCCCAGATGCGCCTTCCAAACGAAAAAATATTGACTATGACTCTTTTGTACATATAATTGTAATACATTTTCAATAATTCAGATTCACATCCGATCCCATCGGAATAATTTATAACAAGATTTTCTGAACCATAGATAGAAAAATCCTTCCAGGAAAGGCACCGCAGTGTCAATTCCCGGGACTTTTTATCCATTAAAATTTAATACCGCCATCAAGGTTACTATTCACGATTGATACCATTTTTATAATACTTCTATGAAACTCAACAACCCCAAAAACCCAACAAATCTCAGCAACAACCAAAATGTAATTTGACTCTCAAAAGTTTTCCAGGAGCCAACAAAAATATATTCATCACTAGTAATTTGGTTAGCAAAAAGATTCTTCAAAGTAATGACGTGATTTCAAAATGTTCAATCTTTTTATTATGATTTCATGTTGATATATAAATAAGTAAATCCAAATAAACCTTTTGTAAACCAGTAAATTTTGTCAAACGTTGTTGAAATCTCCAGTGAACGATTCCACCGTAATTTTGTTTGTAAATATGTTCAAATTTACATTAAAAAAAAATTATTTCCTACTAATTTTTCAACTCTGCATTATAAATAAATACTAAATGAAATAAATACATTATCTGTATTTGTTTGACGCATTTATATCCATGTACATCATTTGGACTTTATCCTACATCCTTGTACCTTGAAAGAGTTCATGTTCACAGTCACACATAATTTTACAAACTGCTTTGCAATCACAGCGCGCTCGTAAAACTACTCCATGCTATAATATTCAGTGATACATTCTACAGAACACTGAATGAACAATATGCATATGCTATTATTACATGAAGCAATGAGGCACGGATGGAGAAGGCACAAGAGATGATGCTCTATACTATAGCCAACCACTCAAAGGCAAAAATATTATTGCCCTGAATTCAATAGTTGTTCCCTTTACAGGTTGTGCAGTGCCGTCAATGAAAGTGAAAGTGGAAATGTAGGGACGTCATGAGATCAGAAAAGTCAGAGAGTTGGGGCAGAGCGGAGGTGTGCATTCTTATGACTTATGATGACATGATCATGAAATGAAAGCGAGCGGCTCAACTATAATAATTGTCTTAGCATCTCTATACTGTAGATCACAGAAGTATGTAAACAAAAATTTCACCTCTAGTTTAATGGCTTGACCAATCATGGCACAGTCCACGGATACGAACACAGCCCGGCCATTGGGTTCCCCAGAGTCGAAAATGAAAGCTCTTGAATACAGTCTGATATGAATTCCTCGGGCGGACTGAGTCGCAGATGCGTATCCCATCTACAAAAAAATAAATAAAGAGACATGTGACATAAATAAAAATATGTATAGGTACGGAACAACCAATCATGAAAAGCTCTGTCATTCAAAAAGAATTAAAAAGAAATGAAGCTTGACGTAAAAGGATTAAGCCATAAGAAGATATACATTTGTTCATCCAGACGCCGAGTCTGGCTCTGAACATAACCTATATATAGATATACATAGACACGTCAAATAAACAGATATTGTTTACCATTCCGATTTCAGCAGATGGTCCAGTTATATCCGCGATTCCAACACCAACATTGTACTCCTGGGCCTCAGCGGCATTGACACTCTGCTCAATTCCCAACACCAAGCACCCCACCAGGGTGAGTTGAATTATCCAATTAATCCGGCCTGGAAACATTTTACTGCCCGTAACAACACAGAGCGTTTATTCGATCTCAGCAAAAGTCTTCAGAACTGAAAATAATATAACAAATGTAACTCCTATGGTGTGGTCAGCCCTTTAGCCACTGTGTACTAAAACAACCTTGGAGACCACGGAAATGTAGAATGTATAATTGGAAAAGAAATTGAGCTGCCCGTGTGCGACAAGCTACATAATCCTTAATTCTCACAGAAATTTGTCTGTCATTCTTCCTCTTGTGGGCTAAAAAGACCTTATGTACAGGGTATAACAGTAACTATGCAATGAGTATCATTACTCAGGACCAGGACCAGGACAGCCTTGAAACAAAATCACGTTCACACAAAATATACAGATGAGTTTGCTGCACTCACACTGCAATTTACACACGTTAACTACTCACAATTAGCGTTAAAAGAAATGTACATTTTGGCGGAATAAGGAGGGAAAAATACTGATGGGATGACACAGAGCTCCTGTGGTTTACAAACCTGGAAGAACTTGGGACTACTGGGAGTAAATTAAATCAGAAAATAACCTGAATTGAAGAGAGTCTCTCTGCTTCAGTATATGTGGTTGAGACTAGTTTAGTTTCCGTACTTATTATGTACATAATGGATTTGTGTGAGGAAAATCATGCAGAGTCTCAAGATGAGGATTGTTTAGTCAAGTACAGTATTACCGTTCAGGGTGCATATAACTAACTGTGTGGTGGATGTGTAGGAGAGATTTACTTTTTTTTTGCTCTTCCTGGTACTTCTGTATGTTTGTTCATCGCTATTCCCGTTATTTTAACGAAGATCAGTATAATAAGACATTTTGCTCTGAGTTCTTTTTTTTTACAGATAGGAGAGCAACTCGGATATTGAGCTACGTTTCCCCACTACTAGTACTGTGAACGCCACATTTCTCCCCATAAATTCAGTGCCGTTGAAAATCTGCTGTAGACATTCTCTGGTGATGATATAATCCACTTGGTCCTCACGTTATTAGGACTAGGCCTCATACTTAGCAATTCAGGATGTGATTACACAGTAATTACAATCCAGGCCTAACTTGAGATTGAGATGTACAAGTTAGTGAAATCTACATAACGTACACTATACAGTAATATGTATGTATGTATTTGGGATTTTGGAAGACTAATTTTGCTTATCTAAACTGCTCCCGGAGTCTCTGATCCTTGAATAACATTCTAGAAAAAATAGCCTCGCTCGCTAAGTATACTCAAGAAAATGGTAGGCAATTTATTGATTAGCTCTCATCAGAAAATCGTACAATTTTTGAGGAACGCAGCAGTTCCTTCTTCTGGACTGCAATTATATATATGACATTAGCTATGAGTCATAATATGCACTTAAATGTTTCGACAATCAATCCTTTGAGGAAGAGATTTTGTATTTGTTGGATTTTTACATTAAATAACTTGTATAATTATTATGCTTATAATACTATTATTTGGTATTATTAAATTGAGACAAACTTACCGAAATTCTGAGTTCCGAATTAAACTAGTAGTAAAATGAAACACTGCTGAAGATGCTGGTATTGTCCTCACGCTACCCCAATGGCTCTATTCCTCTTCCAGTTACTGATACTCTCATTCCCTACTCATTAGTTCATGCCAATCGAACAGGCTTGAATCAAAAACACTTGAAAGTGATATCCAGTATTGATTGATGACACGGATTTGTTATATGCTTCATCATTTGACATTGACACATTTCAGCATTGTTCTGATTTTCTGCCCTGGTCGTTTTGCATTGAGATAGCCACGCGAATCCTAACGGGTAAATAGTATGCACTTCACCTACTAAAGGTAGAGAGAGATTACTTGGGCTATAAAGTGACAAGCGACATTCACAGCAGGACTAAGATTACTTATCAGTAATCAATTTCTGATAGCTCTTTTATCATAATTTAAATAAACAATTAATTTTCCAGGTGACTGAAAATCATTCAATAGATTTGTAAATACATTGAAGCATCTGTTGTACGTCTTTGGTTCAATTAGCGTGTGCAGCTCAAAATCACTGTCCGTAATCACTTACCTGAAAGTGAACCATTATTTCTAAATAACTGAAATACCGATCAGCTTATGTTAAGTGGAATATTATAATAATGGAGACTGATATGGTGAAGCATATGTGTATTTTTTCTGGGTGAATAAGTGAGACGTGAGACTTCATTTACTGTTGCAACATTATTATAATCAGGACTTCTGTGGTCTTGCATCTAGCGAGTTATTTTTTGACTTGTCTGTAATGTATAAACATACAAGAGGCTTCCAGAATAAAATGCTTATGTACATATGTACGTTCACAGATTTCCCTCGAAAGTATCCACTGTCAGGGCAAATTCCTGAGAATGTATGGCACTTTTTTTGAAGAAGTCGTGTTTTACAGATAAGAACATAAATTAAACTAAGTTGACCGAATAAAATAAGCACGTCCAAACTGATTGGAAGTTATTACAACACTCTTGCTGGGAAAAGGAGGTGGAGCATCCCGAAACTTTGATTCTATTTTTCTAGGAACGTATGAATACTTTTATACAGTGCTTTGATCAAAAGGAATAAGCAACGTGTGCAGAAAAAGTTGGATGTCAATGATAGTCACGGTAGTACTTCTGGGAAATAAAATTGTGAAAAAAAATAGAAACTTGGAAGCTTGAGAATAAGTTTGATGGATAGGTTCTTCTTTCATATTGCTGGAAGTCGATGACTCCAGCAGATATTTGCATGGGTTTGGAGTTCGAGGAATCTCCGCTAAAGAAGCCAAGCAAACGGAATAAAGATGACATTTTATTTGAATAAAAAATAAGCCTTTCTTAGGAAATACATTTCAAAATTAAATACACTTTTAAGCCTACAAGGGAAGCACGTTGATACTCTATTTTTATTTAGTTTGAACGTATCCATAAAAATGTTGATTTGGCCTTTATGTTGCAAATTTAGTACACTTTTGGCTTTTCTGTGAAAATCATCCAAGCTTCTACCCCACCAATTTCTAGATAATATAAGTTGACGTTTAGGAAGGAACTCCGAACTCCGAAGAGAGGACGGATTTCATCCAAGAAAAAATTGATTTAGCATGCTTCTGTCAGTAAATCAGAAAGTCTTTCAGCGTAAAAGTAAAACAAATTTATGACTCTTTTTCGGAATTCTCAAATCTCGAAGTATCAAAGCACAAGGGATTTTGAGGTAACACACTATTGCTGTAACTGCCTTAAGGACTTTCCTACGTCAATGAGAAACCAATTATACTAATATGCAATCACTTTGCGAAAGCTTATTTACTAGAACACAGTTTAAATACATAATACATTTTCCAGGTGACTGCAAATCATTCAGATATTCTCATATGAGCTCCAGCTTGGGGGATAGTATTCCTAAAAATAGAGTGTAACAAATCATACGAATTAAACTAGTCGTAACAGAAAAGTTGACAACGCGAGTAGTCTTAACAAAATCGACGCTGAAAAGTGAAGTAGAATAAATTCATGTGCCATTGATTTTGAGTGTGCAGCACAAGTGTCACGTTTCGTAGTATCCAAAACTCCAGACTTTCCCCAAATCCCATAAGTTCCCACTTCTGAGGTTGATCGTTACTTTGAAATGATTCAATTGAATCTAATGAATGAAAGATTCTGCATTAAAATGAAATTAGGGAATTCTGAGAAAGTATACTTATTTCCCTGTCAGGGTACCATATATGTACATGCAGTTCATGCAGTCTGTCACAAATCTAATTCCAGGTGTTGGTAATGACAACAATCAGATCAACGCTTGCTCTACTAAACTAATGTCTCAATTATTGGCAAATTAAGCGTCAAATAAACAACTTCCTCTGCCAATCATACGAGTTAAGTGAGTAGAAATTACATCCACCCACACGTTCCAGTCCTTACGTACTTCATCTGTATCACTGACAATGACAGGTTGTTCTACGGAAACTATTATTTAAAAGAGTGCGATTAGATGGAATAGAGTTAGCAAACTTTGATTGCATTAAATTTAGATGAATTGAATTCTACGTAAATTCAATTCAACATGATTATTAAGAGGAGGAATATCTTGGAACCCGACTAAATATGTAGGTAACACAACAGGTGTGGAAACAATCCAGCAACAATTACACAATACTGCTGAATGATGCATGTCGTAACGGTGAACTTTTCACCAAATGGGAAGGAAACCTTCACTGTCATTGGCACAATATGTGGTTCCATTCGAAAGCCTACGCGTGGAAAATTATAGATTTTGTTTCTTAAAACGAATCATGAAAGCATTTCCATACTCCGGAGTGCTACTCTTTAGAAATACTGGATATGAAACATACTTAGGGAGGCTAATGTAGGGTCCCATTTTGTTCATGAATGGTAAGAATGGGAAATCTAGATATGCATATGTATATTAGAAATAATGTTAGAAATACACATCAAGTTTTACTATTACAGCGTTACTAGGTTTTGCAAACGTAGTTTTGGGAAAGCAAGGTTACATGCGTCGAATCCTCTGCGTTGCGATCAAAGATTAAAAACAGTAGGAGGTATAATAATTACACAGGAATTTTCTGACGTCTGTTCTAACACACATATTACCCGGGGAAACGTGCGGTAGAACTTGCCAAAGATTTAGGATGGATTTACTTGGATGAAGACTCCTGGAAACGTGACCAGCGTGTCCCCTAAATCCGACAGTGTTTTCAAACACTTTATATTGGTCTTTCTTAGTCTGACCTACATAGGCATATCTCACTTGTAACTGGTATACAAAGCCTTTTACCTTTCATCTAATTGTATGCAATCCCATATGAACATTATTGGACTCCAAGTATTCCTACGTGCTGACTATTGTAAGTTATAGCTCACTCATATTCTGAAAAATTCTGCAGCAATTATAAGATGAAAATTGCGACCTTCAGTAGTAATACCGGGCGTTAATGAGATGTTTCCAGCAACATGTGATTCCAAGTAAAGAGCAAAGATTTCCAGGGAGCTTTCATAACTTTGGCTATCTAAGGCTGGATTTTGCGCGGTGTAAGATAATTTTGTTACCAATACCAAACATAAGAGAAGCTCTGGTATGATTAAATAAATCAACACAAATAATTACAGGAGGCTAAGATTAGAAACTAATTTTATTGTTCAGATTGAACGACGGAATCACTTCAAAATTATGGGATGTCACAAGCAGTAGAATAATAGTTGTAGAAATGTCTACGGCACCCGGATCATTCCAACTTTTAACGACGTGATGTTGACAAGTGCGTACAAAGATATGATTAAAAACTTTCCATGAACTAATCTATAAGACATTTGAGAATATGGTCGGAGAGACCTTAATATTGAGTTATTATTTATTATTATTATGTACGGATTCATTGATTCATCTCTAACAGGATCGCGTGAGCATCAGCTGCAAATTGTTTTTTCAGTGGTTTAATAGTAAGTGTACACCTTGGAGAAGGGGCAATCCAACTATGCGAAAATGACCACGCGGTTCTATTATCACTACGTAACAAAACAGAATCACAACACCATTAGCATTTCTGAATCCTTGGATCATTATAGACCTTAAAAGTACAAATACGTCATGTAATTAGTACATAACAAACAGGTGTCACGTTGTCATTTGATATTTTTATTTGTAAAATCATTATTTGGTACAGACACTAATAATAAAGTAGATTTTGTACATCAAAGAAAAAAATATACTTTTGATAAAGTAATAATATAACAAGTACTGTGCTATAAATTTCAACTACTTCCAATGATTTCACAATATGATGAACATAAACTTATTTGAACACACATAGGAAGTCCCTATTAGGAACACAAACCCTCTAGAAGGCTGTCATCATAAAGCATGTCAAAGTTAATAATAAAAACGCAAAAAGAATGCATTCAATGTAAGTAAAATATTGAACAAGATTACACAACGTATAATGCTCATTGTACACTCAAAATTACAACATCGGTAGTGTTGACTCTTAGGTTTTGCTTGCACAGGTAATTTCCTAGCACAAGGGAACTATAGCAGTTTGTTTAAACAATATTCCAGAATAAAACGTTGCAACAGGTTTAGTAGATTAGATCATTAAGTGACATAGTCTAAACCAGGAGAATCAACCGTAATCCCTCTGAGCACATGAACATCAATTACATACGGACAGCAAAGCAACAACTCAGGGCTGATAGCCTCTTATTTACCTAAATATTAAAAATTTCGGTACGCTGCCCCTCGTATCGTGTTCAAGCAAATTATCTATTGTGTTTTGTGTAAGTAAGTAGTATTGAGTAAGAATGAAGTACTTTTCCTTAGGAACATTTTATTGATTACAAAATAGAGCTTTGGCTTCAACCGCTGACATAATATTTTGTGACTATCGCATGTATTACGAAAATGAACCTGCAACGCAGTAAGCTGCAGATAAACTTAGTATTAATTATTATTCTAGACTACACGTCTTATTTGGAATTACTACAACTACAGGGCGACAGAACACTATAAGACTGTTGTTGATACATCAGCAATAGTTCAATGTACTGGCGTCTTGGTGCTTCAAGTTGTCACGTTGATAAACGATGCTGGTATTAGCTACCTTAATTCCTTTAAATAACTGGAAGTGTGCTCGTACACCACGAAAGTAATGGCAGTTGCAGGAACCACTCGAACTAAATTAGGGACCAGCCCTTTGTAGAAACCTTTGAATTTCTCACCTCTGAAACAGAAACAAATTAAGAATAAATAATAAAAAAAATCTTAGGCATCTTCGAGTGCAAATTATGACCTAATTCACTACTACTGGGAAATGTTTAGTTGCTTCGTTTGAATAAAATTATGGAAGTCAAGTCTGTCAACCAAGAGTCACCTACAATAGTTAGTATTTCTGCTCATGTAAAAATGCTTTTATTACAGCTAAATAATCTATAGCTTTACTTCTCTGACATGTTTTGTACTGACGCTGACGTAGGGATCTGTAATATTTTGCAACTTATCTCCCGACAAGGTCAATCAAAGTACCCTCACACGTGCTTGTTGTATATTTCATATTCAGACCTCGAAGGACACGATAAAAACTTCCAAAAGTCACATGAATTAAAATTGTTCTGAAGAATGACTGTAAATAGACGCCTGATTGTCAACAAAAAGCTTTAAGCAAATGTAAACATCATCAGATAGTTCATATGTACTTTACCTAACCCTGGTAAATGAACTTCCAGCATCTGTAGACATTTATTTATGCTCAAACATGCTTTTTTCACATACTAACGTCACGTCTAACATTGACGACTGATCAGATCTATTTTTGAAGGAAAGTAATTCTAAATGCAACTACAAGGATATAACTTGCCAAAAGTGCAAAAGCCGAAATGGCTGCACACGAGCAATATGAGTTGAATGAAAACTCAGTAGTTCACTAGTGCAAGCTCTCAAGTAAACAGGTTCAATTCATAACGAAAAACAAGCTTAATTTGCAACGCTTCTAGCTACTACTACAGTAGCAACATCTGGAATAAAACTCGCAATACCAGTTCCAAGTCTATGGAAATCTACTGCAAGAACAAGGAAATGACAAAAAAAAGGATACTTCCTCCTACATGCTGACTTGTGCTGGCGTAAATAATAATTTGACTACGACAAAATGACAATATGATGACAAAATAATTTATTTTCTTTCACTTTACAATGTTTGCAATGAAACACGTACTGTGATATTCAAAAGATCAAACTAGGTTTAGAATTCATTTTGATCACATGCATACCTACGTAAATACGCATACGCCTAACAGTATTAATTACTACAGCTGACAACACTTTTCATCACCTAATTACATAAATTCATACTTTTCACATAATTATTTTCAAATAACACTTGTAGCGAAACTACTTACTGAATTCACTTTAAATAATAAAGTTGTAAAAAATTATTCGCAATTATATACAACTATCGACTTTTCTTCTAAATTCCATCGTGAATGTAAACCAGCTACACCAACGACAAGTACACCATGTAGGAATGCAGATCTTAAGAAATTTTAAATATCAGTAGAATAGTTTTTCATATTCTAGGAAACGGAGGATTAAAATTGAGGTTGGGATAAAACAATGTGTAAAACTAAGAATAAAGATTAAAAGAAAACAAACGCCGTCGAGACAATATCTTATCAGGTCAGTAATGATTTCGAAAATATTGATAAATAATAGCTCAGTCTTGTCTTAGACAGCAACTTATACAAAAGCGAACTTCCGACAAATAGAAGTAAATAATTACATTCATAGTCATGAGTCATGATTATATTCTCTACAAGTCATCATTTTCGTTCTTAGACAACTGTCATCTCCCCGTAGGGTGAGTAAAGGTTTCGTACACTAAAAACACAAAGCATATATTTGGGGTCACATGGAGAAGGTAAGGAGGAAGACCTTTGTAAAACCCTGCTAAGCCCTCATACCTCCACGTTTGTCGGATTACATCCATGACTCCACTGTAAACACGGTGTTGATCCTGTAAACGAGCTCGAACTACTTGATAAGGATACGTTGAACCCGCCGCGATTAACTTTGAAATTGCAGCAAACACAAGGTATTCGCTTGTTCCCTAAAAAACACGATTTTATTATGCCTTAATCTTACTAACAGTTATAGGTAAACAGTTCACTGAATATCGGTACTTACCAATTTAGTGTCAATAGGTTGTTTGCGATATTTATTGTAAAATGTTTTCATCTCCTCGTAGGTCATAAATTGAATCGCACCATGAGATACGCCAAACATTCCAGGAACAAATCCACGGTATAATCCCCGGATCCCCTCCATCTGCCACACCTTCACCAAAGCATCAACCATTCCGCGATACTGGACAACAGCTAAGGGTCCTGGTACTACAATAAAAACAAAGATTTAAGACCTTCGAATTCAGAATGTATTTCTTTAATGAAAATATCAACAACCCAATCCCACTATGTATTATTAAAACAAATACAGACATTATGATTTGTGCACATATAATTACCTCCAACGGCTGCAGGAGCAGTAGTTGAGCCATACTGCAGGCAAAGTCTTGTTTTGACCACCCAAATAGGATTTGTAAACATCAAAGTCAGAAGTCCAGCTTCTGCGGCAATTGCCATGTGCCGAGTCGGTCCCAAATCCATTTTAGTGTCACCCCCTTGCCACCATGTTTTTAATGAGTTATAAAATAGAAAGTAAAGTCCCCATGCGCTCCCAGCTCCCCATACATTTGGAGTAACTCCTCTGCAACAGAAAACTTTAATAAGACTAAAAATCTTTAAATTATTAATGGCCATCATCACGAAACCGTGTACTTCTTTTACCTGTATAGTCCTCGTACTCCTTCATCCTTCAAAATGGACTTGAAAGCGTGAAACAGTCCATTGTACTGTGGTCGAGATGACAATCCATCATTGACAGCAAAACGTATTTTAACCAAATCTAAAGGATGTAAAATAAGTGTGGACGCAGCTCCACCAGTGATACCGGCGACTAAGTGCTCCATCTTGATATGCGAAATAAGGATATTGGCTTGACTGAAATTAAAGTTGTTGAAAGTAACAGAATTAAATGATGTCTGCGGAATTCGTTTCGAAACTTGTTCTGGTTGACTAGAAGATCCTGTAGACATGCTTTTCCCACCACATCTACGGCTCACTCAGAGAAGAACATCTGTAACACATTCAAAAAAAAAATACAGTTATGAGAATGCACTCCAGGCAAGAATTTTTCCATCAGAAAAAAATAACTAGTACAAAAATAACCAGCACGTTGAACGTACAATCATATCTATTATCCCACATTCCCCTATCAATGACATCGCATCTAGCCACTTTAACCTAAACTTCCTCGTCACATTTAAGTACCACGAATGCCTAAAGATCCACTGACGTCAATCTATTTGTTCTAAAGCCTACTTGGGAATTTATTCATCTCCGTCAGTCTTCCAAGCCACCATGCGGTTCAGGGTAAAAGTTAATTTATAAATTGTCTGCTCCCATATACGTGAAAATGCTGAGAAACATTTAACTCACTTATATCCTTTGATAATACCTATCTCCACCCACGATCCACTTTTTAACCATGACAGATGATCACGCAAGTATCTCACTATCCCCTAATGACTCTCTCATCAGAAAGAGCCAACTTACAACATTGCACGAGGTAACCCTTAACCCTTCCTTATCTACTGTCACTGCCTTTAAGTGTGTCTCCGGATGAGTCTGAACAAGCATATATAATTATACACAGCCAGGGGGCTATTTTCAATTCAAACTCCACTCGACAAATTCCATTCTTCAAACCTCAATGCCTCATAAAACAATTCCTCTCAAAATAGATGTACACAGTCAGTAATTTCCACTCTCCACCCGCAAAAGACAGTCATTCTAATGAGCATTTCCATAACTCATACATTTCAGTATCCTCAAAGAGAATGCCATTGTGTGAAGTTTGTATATGTACAGTCATTCAAGGCAATAATTTGGTTCAAGGTTCCCGTCCAAGGATAAAAAAAGACAGCACGGGCCCACATAAATTCCTTGACCTTCAACTTGAACTACAATCTATAGTCATGCCAAATAACTCTTTGGGGTGTCTGCTTGTAATGTAATCCAAAGCTTCAAATTACCAGCTCTTACAAATCTAACCTCAAATCACAGAGATGTTCTGAAGAATAATAAAACCCAGTAGATAATAATTAATTAAATTCCTTTTATAAAATACAATGAGAATAATAATTTGTGTAAATAAAATAAAGTAGACGTTACCATTTCTAACAGAAGACTGTGAAATCTTCCCATTTTTGTGTCTGTCAATTTCCAGCGTGACTTCCATCTATTCTGGTGGTTTCAATTCCAATGAATAATTCCCCTCCCTGCTCTCGCAGGTGTAATTTCCAATCAAGGTCAGAGTAAAAATCGATGTTAATCCACTTCTGTTTGGGACACAACTGAAGAACAATAACTGACAACCTGCCCCTATTTATATCCCACTGGCCCAGTTGATCCCCAATATCTTGTGGACATAAAGAATGGTCCTCGAGGGAATGAATGAATGGTTGTGGTTTAAAAGGTGCTCCGAGTATATAGCAACAGCCTAATAAAAGTGCAGTTTTGTCTTAAATGCACTACTCAAATCTATAACCGAACTGTAGGTAGGCTAAACTCCTTCAAGTATGTGAATACTCCCAAAAAAATTACTTTATTATCACGAATCCCGCAGATGATGAATGACGATTAAATTCTGATGTAATAACCCTTCTCGGAAACGTAAGGGGCAAGGGCATAAAAATAACCGTAGCACTTGCTCAATAGGAAATTGAATCCTGCACGTGCTTTGCAACTATCCACTTTTTACTGCTATTTAATCGCACGGCCATCCATAGCTATGCTATTGCAATTGTTCCATGGGAAGTTACTCTTCGTACCACGGGATGCCGCGAAGGGAGACCTTCAAAGGTGTCTTCACACACTACTTCCCACACTGGGAGCAGTTAATATACTTTTTCTTTCATTTTAATCGTACGGACCGTTAGGGAGCCTTCACAATTACCGTTAGGAACAATAATCAATAAACATATTTGACTTTAGTAATAATTGTATCAACTAAACGAGTTATGAATGAGGGGTCACTTTTTAGGCCAGAGTGGGGCACAAATATTCCAAAATATTAACTAATGCCTGACGTTGTTAGCATGATGTTATTTCAAAGTCGAGCGTCTATATGACATATATTTAGCTGGCTGTTTTGATTTAAACTGTATATTTAAAACATCAAAATCTAATTTTCAGGGGAAAAATATTCAAGGCTGCCTTCAACTCCTCCGACGTTGGGTTTGTTGAACAAGATTCGATATCAACTGAGGAATCTTGTTGGGTTAGCGTGAAAGTATTTATGCTTGTTGTTGATGAACTTTCTTTTGAACCAATACAAACTTATTTATAGGCACGGAGTATGAAAATACCGTTGAAATTAACACATTTTAATTTTCCTCACAAGTTTAACGGTCTTGATCACATAAGGGCGTTGAAGAGATCCAGCGGAAATCAGTGCGGAAGCATCAATACCAGGACAGGGGAGCTCTTCTGACCCTGAGAGTGGGTCTCTGAATGGTCGCCGTGATACATAAGGTGCTTTGGTTGGCAAGCTAGTATGGATGCTGTTGCTCAAAAGGCTATACGGTGGGCAGAAATGACAGTTTATGGGTCAAAGGCTCTACCTGGCTCGTTACGGTGCTGTTGCCCAAAATGCTCTACCTGGCTCGGCACGTTACGGTGATGTTGCCCAAAAGGTTCTACGGTGGGCAACTGTGGACCAAAGGGCCCCTCAATGGTCAATTGTGGGCCGAAGGGCTCCGCGGTGACCAAAGATGGGCAAATGAAGCGCCTAAGCCTATAGCCTGCCTATTTTCTTTGAAAAAATACAGCCATCCTATACAGGCCAATAGGCTGTTTCAACAAAAAGAAGAGCCTTAATACCAAGGGTCAAGTACTCTAACTGCCTTAGCCTATATCTGTCCTAGTGTATATTGCTTGCCTGCCTATATTTTTGTTGTATAGCTTCTGACAGCGCTTTGCCAGCCTATATAGGCGATATAATTGTGAGCTTTAGAGAGTGCAAGTCCAAGCCGTATGCAATGATCACGTGCAGTTTGAATACCAATATAGGGTTTTGATTAATTTTGTAGTAAACTACATAGTACCCATTGGGAATAAATATGCGACATACATACATATACTCTGGCAATTACGGGTTTCAAGTAATTCCCGCCTCAATGTCAGTCCGTTTCTGCAAACGTTTTCCCAAAGATCTTGTAATACTGTCCTAACCAATTCGTGCTTTGAGAATGTTCACCACTAACGCCTAGCCTTTACTTGAACGAACTTGTAGCCTGCCTGAATAGCCCAGTCCCTTGTTCGGAAATATGTGAATAGCCTAGATTTTCCCTAAGCCTATATTGTAGTGGTGATTGCCCAGCCTAGAACCTCGCCTAGATTTATATCCCAACTTGCCGCATCCTTGAGCCTTAGCCTATTATAGGGCCTAGAATCTAGGCAGGCGCCTATGTTTGGCGGTGACAAACACTTATTCCCACGGTCCTTCGGGACTCGTCCATGGGATGGCCGGCGAAACCCATACTATACTTCACTCTATTTAATTCTTAGACCAGATACTTGAGGCAAAACCTGTGAAATACTTCTAGAAAAGTTATATTACATATTCTTATTATTAAACATGCATTTCAAGAGTAATTCCCTAAAATTGCGTGAAGTACAAGGAGAGTCCCTGAATTTATAACTTGGTGACATTATCATTGCTTTATACCACCGCACCACTACCTCAGTACGTCATCACTCATATCACCGTCATTTTTTCCTTAACCTCCCTGCTATTTGGATGCGGACATTTTGGAACGGTTCCTTATACTGAACTGATACTGAACCAACTTTCTGCCCAAGTATCTTTTGCATGATCCCTCCCAATACTTGTACAGTACATCCGTAATGTGACAGTTCTGCCTATGTGCTGCAATTTAGTATTTCACGTCATGGCAGACACGCAGTTTATTCCAGTCGGACATGTCCGAGTGGACTGTACACACAAGGTTGTGCACAGCACAGGAAAAAGTGCACTTATACATAAACAGAGGACGGAGTACATACATAGATAGAGTTGGGGCTATATGTACGTACATTGCGTGAAGCATGGGTTTGGATTGGAGTAGACACTACAGTATTGTTTATCATCACTTGTGCTGAATATCAAAAGCCGCATGAATTAAATAGCGAAGTTAACTTACAATACAATAATTAGAAGTATATATGTTTAAATACGAGGAGTACTTTCACGTACTGTATTACTCTTTGGTTTCAGCTGGCGTAGAGATTTCATCCTGTCATCCTCTGTAGAATAGTGAACCCTCAACCTCAACTCGGTGTCCGTGGTAGTGTAGTGGGCAGAGCTTTTAGTCTTTGAAAAAAAGAAATCAAGTGTGCCTCAATATTAAACTTCCGCTATATTATATAGGACTATAGGACTAGGTCAATACATCCATTATCATGCCGTTCCTTACGACTGAGGTAAGTTTTAGATATTTTTTGGGACTACCCAAATTCTGATTTGGAATATATTTTTGGAGATGGATTGGTATTGAAATGTGTATGTGCTTTAGAATAAGAATATAAACCGGGTAGACAATTTGATTGTTTTTTGATGGACGGGATTTTTTGATGTTATTATTACCAACTGTGAGTTTAATTCTTTTGTCTGGGAAATTTTGGGGGATTTTGTAGATCTTCGAGGATTAGTGGAATATAATATGGACGAATGTGAAATGTGACTGTGAACTTGCTATCGGTCAAATCGAACAGTTGACAGATTTATGAGGGAAATGATCTATGAAGTAATTATGTATTCTACATGTGTGTAATCTGTGTATGAACAGGGATTGGTGTATATACGTATTCCTGTAAAAAGGATATTGTATATTTTTTTTATGGAGTTGGAGTATTTGGAGTATTTTTTTGAATTTATGATCTATCATTTTTGACGGTTAATTACTCCACGTGAGGGTTCATGGACATGATGGAAATAGGAATTGTAATAATAATAGAAGTGAATTGGTAGTGGTGTAACCTTTGGCTGTAGTTTGGAAAAGACTTAGTGAGTCATATTTGTGAATGAATATGAGGTAATAATAATTATTTGGTAATGGTGTTGCCTTTTGCGCATTTGAAGTTGGAAGGATTTGAGACATCTCCTGGGATAGAGGTTGAGAAAGAATTAGGGGAAGTCGTTTTTTTGTGGAGACAAATAAATGATGTTGTTTGGGGTTCTTGTAGATCTCCGGTATTTTTTGGTGATACATGGATGAGTATTTATTTTTTCAATGTAGATGTATTGCATAGTTGCTGGAAATGTTTTGAGTATATTAGCTGACCAAGTGCTGACTATTGACGGATGTTATTTGCGGAAGGATGTATCGTTTCAGTTAGCTTAAGCTGTTAATTTAGTCCTTCGATTCATACATGCAGTGAGTTTATTCGCTGATGGTTGGTTATATTTTATTAGTATGTATGTATATTTGAAGCAGACATCGTATATTGAATTGCCAATTAGGCGTATACTTACTGTAGACTTTGAAATCAGTTAAGATATTGGAGGGAGTCATTAATCAATTATAGATAGTTTGCTATGACCCTATCGTAAAGACGACCGTAACTATAATTGGAAATTGAAGTATGGTTTAGATTGAGTAAATTAGAGAAGTTGTATTTGACAAGTTTTTGAAGGAGGAGTCGCTCACTTAATTGAGTCAACAAATGAGCTGAGACAGGGCTCAAAGTATTTGTGGTCATGAGAATTTCACAGTTAGTGGTTTGGATTTGTTATCAGTGCTCTAGTTTGTCTTCTTTGATCATTGATTGAGTCTTTACCAGTTTGGGTTTTGTATTAACAGGCTTGAAACCGATTTTATGTGGAGAGTGGGTGTGAATTCTATTCAATCAAGTCGTGATATTATTTTTTACCTGCTAATTTTGCGGAATTTATTTTTGGTTACTTCGGTACCATTACACAATGGTGAGTACATATGTGACTGGAGGATTTTAGCTAATGATATCGTGATTTCATTATAAGTGATGGTTTTTATATAGTTTAACACTTGGAATATTTTAGTCTGAAAATGGCGACGAATCTGATGTGGGTCTGACCCTGAACAATCCGGCGGATAGAGATAATGAAGCAGCCAACTCATTCCCAAAGGATTTTGGTTATGGAGTCTATGACTGTGACCCTGGACAAGACTCCTCGGGTGCCTTACTTGGTGGATCGGAAGTTAAGCCAAGAATTATGCTCATGGGACTTCGGAGGTGAATTTGTTATTTTATGATGACTGCAGGAGAAATGAACTTGAATAATTACTTTCTGTTTTTTATCTTTTTATTTTTTCTTGTGATTTAGGAGTGGGAAAAGTTCTATCCAAAAAGTTGTATTCCATAAAATGTCTCCCAACGAAACATTGTTTCTTGAATCAACGAATAAAGTAGTTAAAGAGGATATTGCCAATTCGTCGTTTGTTCAATTTCATATCTGGGATTTTCCTGGTCAGATTGACTTTTTTGATCCAGCCTTCGATTCAGATACGATATTCGGAGGTTGCGGTGCCCTTATTTTTGTCATTGATGCACAGGTTAGCGACGAAATCGTAGTGGCAAGGCTTTGAAAGACTATGGGAGATTTTCATTATCGTTTTCCTTTCTAGGATGATTATATGGAAGCTCTGGAGCGACTACATACCACGGTTACGAGAGCATACAAAGTGAACCCACGAATTAATTTTGATGTCTTTATCCATAAGGTAATATTGCTTTCCTGGGAATAAGCGTGTTACAGCCACAATCATAGTACAATAAAAACATTTCAAAAGATCGATTATACAGTAAAATCTCTTTATAACGGTCGCTTTATAACGGAATTCTCATTATACCGGACACATTTGTTCATCCCCACCAAAAGTAATCGTGTAAACATATAATGTCCGCTATAATCATATAACGGAATACTGTTTATACCGGACAAAAATCCAAGCTCCCTTGCGATTCCGTTATAAACAGATTTTACTGTAAATTGTTCAGCAATAAATTATTGACATTAAATTGAAACTTCTAGGTGGATGGTCTTCAAGAAGATTATAAAATGGAGACACAACGCGATATTCATCAAAGAGCGAATGACGACCTTCAGGATTCTAGTACGAGCAAGATATGTTCTACTGTTTGCTAATTAATGTAACTGTAGTGTAGTTTCAAGCGTTTACAATATTTTGAAATATTCTGTATTTTTTATAGGTTTCGACCATGTTCATTTGAGCTTCCACTTAACATCTATTTACGACCACTCAATATTTGAAGCATTCTCTAAAGTTGTTCAAAAATTAATTCCACAGTTGCCAACGCTGGAAAATCTTTTGAATATTTTTATTTCCAATTCTTTAATAGAAAAGGCGTTTCTGTTTGATGTCGTTAGTAAGTTTGAATTCATATTACATCTAATAAATCTCCACTTGAAGCAGAATATGAATTGTACTTTGACGATGATGGATTCACAAATGGATTTATGATTTCACAGGCAAAATTTACATAGCCACAGATTCATCTCCAGTGGACATGCAAAGCTACGAGTTATGCTGCGATATGATTGATGTGGTGATTGATGTATCCTGTATTTATGGCTTAACGTCAGGTGATGATATATCTCCAGCATTCGACCATCACAGCCAGGCAACTATTAGGCTTAATAATGGAACTGTTTTGCATCTGAGAGAAGTAAATCGTTTCTTGGCCCTTGTCTGTATTCTTCGTGATGATGCCATGGAAAAACAAGGTATGAGCATGCACAATCTTCTCTTTCCGTCAGGTCCTCAAACTACGAACTAACTCTTACGATATTTATTCATGATTCAATTTAAAATCCACACAGGAATGATAGATTTCAATTTTGCGATGTTCCGTGCCGGAATCCAGAAAGTTTTTGATGTTCGCAAACGACGATCCGCAGCTGTCTTCAGAACTGATTCAGGCCGAGAGTTGAAACACCCGCAAGAATCACCGTGATGTTCACATGAAGAAAATCAGAATGTACACAAGACTTACAACAAATGAGTTTATGATTATTATTTATTTGATATAATAAAAAATGATTAAATCAAATACATCAGATAATTACTTTCGAAGTATGAAAATCTGGATCTACTAAAACTTCAAAATTCATGCGATCCCCTTAACTTAAACAACTGTTGTACTCGCAAATAACCTTTTTTTCTGTATCTTTTCAAAATTTTGGCTGATCATGTGTTCCAATTTTGTACCTCATTCGATTAACTATACGATATTAATTATTAGGGTTATTGGTTTTTGGTTTTTATAAATACAACTGCATTCCTAGAGCCTTTTTAACAATTTCAAATAGCAATATTAAATAATTTTATTAATCACGTAATCTTACTTAACGAATGCAAATACCAGCTACCAGATTGATGTGATGTCTGAATAAATCCTTAAGCCTTATGTATACTGTGTTCTAAGATATTCCACTGTTGCTATTGATTACATTGTAAGCTATTCATGCTTCTACCAATAGGCATTTATTATGTCACAATACTTTTTAAATCTTTTGTTCAATTTCCTCCTAATGTTGATCCAGTCCACTCGATAATAATAATTGTTTGGCTTCATCGTTGCAGAAGATCTGGTCTGAAACGTTCCACCAAATTACGATATTTCGTAAGCAAAATCAAAATTGTGAGCTGCATCACATAAAAACAGTGTTTGAAGAATTTAGAGTGTGCTGATAATATAGATACATATATTCTTACAATTATAAGGTCGCTGATATAAAAATATCAAGTGTCTGTAATAATTATTAGTTTAAGTAGCATACATTTAGAACTCCACAAACTACCAAAACCACTAGCAAGCTCAACGAAAACGTTATAACGGTGACTTGTTCATCTGATGTACACACCCCACCAAATACATGTTCCTGGTAGCAATTAGCAGCTTTGTTAAGTTTCTAAAAGCGCAAAACCATTGTGTTAAGCTGATAAAAGTTTTCATGGCTATTACAATTTTTGTAGTAAAGTAGTTCTTGGGTATTATCTAACTATCTACATAACAATTACTTACACGCCATTCTGGCTTACAGCAAGATTCGGGATAGATAAACCAGCTGTCATTGAATAGTTTAGCATCTTTTATTTCCTTGTAAATACTTGACTGCGTTATGATCCAGTCTTTGCTGTTTTTTATTCCGCAGCAACGTTGCTAAAATCGTTAAGAGTAAGTGTAGGTATTTTTGAGCCTCTTTTTCACATTTTAGAGCTATTTTGGAACGTTTCGAGCCTTCCATACCTTTCTTTGACTTTGAGCAAATGTTTCTGAGTAGACTTCATACATGACATTTTGAAGTTGACCATCACCTCGATCATAGGCCAAGGAACTGGCTTTCCGGTACCATGTAGTGTCTCCATCGCACTCTATCTGAGTTACGGGTCGGATATGAGGTAGATTTAGCTTTCGGGTTTCTAAAATACAATTTTCAATGTCGTTATCCCTAACAAGAGCTTTCGTATCGAACTTGCTCTTTGACGGAACTACAACTTCGATTCTGCTACAACGACCAAGCTGCATTTCCTCCATCATCATATCTTCCAATTGGGACAAATGTTTGTAGAAGTTCCGGGCATTTAGTGGTATCAATACAATGTAGTGAATCACGGCAAATAGGTATGATATTTGCGTCTACAAGGAAAAATCTGAGTAATAATTTTACAATGTCTTTACAATCACCTCAAAACATTTTCATCTTTATACGTACGAGATAGTATAATGCTTCCTTCTTAGGGCACCGCAAACGAATAAAGCCAACTAAAAATAGCCAAATTGCAACCCCCACTTCAAATCTTGCAGTTCCAGTCACATGTCTCTCAACAAGTCCCTTCGCAAGTGTCGGTTTTGATCCATCCTTCATCAGGTACCAAATGTAGGCGTAGAAACCGGAAATAATCTGTGCAAGAAATATCTACAATAAAAATTCTTCCGGTCCACATTTATAACTTGGGGCACATTGAACTGAATTTATGAACTAGGGAAGCATTCTTTTCGGAAAGAGTGCGCATTTCTAACAGCCGTTAAATGTCCATTAATTAAAATTGGATGGACGCAGAATCAATCAAGCTCACAAATGCTAAGAAGAAAAACAGATTTATTGTGCACTTGAGACTTTTAATTCTCTTCGTGGCGATTCTTTTCCGTAAATGTGTATCTTTGATTGCTAGGAGAGTATTCAGGGTTGAGATCGACCCCGTGTAGGATTTCTCGCGCTTCTCTGCTGCCCTCCGGCGTTGAAGTTTCTTGAAAGCATCTTCTTCATTGATCTTTAAACCTTCGAGTAAAGAAATGTTTCGGTCGGCGGATTCTTCACCACCTGCCCCTGTAACAACCACACCTTCCTTAATGTTTAATTTTCCTGCAATGTTACCACCAGCATCTTTGGTAGCGTCCCCTCGCTTAGAAATCCAGTCTATTATGCCCTCCATTTCGATTCCACAATAGTATTCCCGAGGGCATTTCTAGTTTCCGGGTAAATAATTCCCGTATTTCAACGTATGCTTCACCGGCCAGAAAAAACACAATGTTTTCACCATGGCGTTTCTTTGCTTTTTTGTTTTTCAGATTTTTGCAGGCACTTAAGGTAGATGTTCAAATTTTACCATACAAAATTCCTTACGGCATTATTTTTTGATCACCTCACTGTCGATGTTTTATTACAGGACCTATGTTTCATTGAGCGCCACACGGTGACCATTGTCTTCTGTCATTGATTCTGGGATAACTTATAGTAAAGAATTTCTCGTCAGACCGATTTCGTGAAGTTAAATAATATTTATTTTAGTTCACAAAGCTCCTTTTCTGCTTTGTAAGCTGTAGCTACAGCAACTGCGGTATGTGTGTTAGATCGGAAGAATAATCCACGTTGCGTTTGCAAAGATGTTCAAGGTAAAAAAAACCTGATGTACAAATTTTGATTCCTTTTAGTACGTATTTCTTTTGAGGATATTATTTTTTCGGTGTTGAAATACTCCATGTAATTGAATGCAAAGGAATCCGCTAAATTCCTAAAATTGCTTTCAAGTTATACTAAATGATATTCGTAACTAAAGGATTTCTTCTAATCTCCTACCTGAGATTTTCCTCTCAACGTTTTTTTCTGTAAAATTACTGTAAAATTCTGCAACTGTATATTCACTTTCAAAAGGAAACGACATTGGATAGTTAGACTTAATTATGCCCTTGTAGGCGTTTAAAATAACAAGCAACAAATAACAGCAAATTTAAAAGTCGGAAGTTGACATTTGAGGAATCGATTTTCGAAAGTACATATGAACATCATGTGAGAAGTTTTTTTTATTTGTTTTAAGCCGACTTTGCAAATTCTTTAGTAGGTACAAAGGAGAGGTAGGAGGGATTCAAACTGCACAGCTATCTACTTCAATGAAAATAATTTTCTTCTGAAATCAGTAGGATTATGAAGGAGATAAGGGGAATTTATTCATTACACTACATGCGTACTTGCAAGAGTTGATGAAAGTTAATATCCCTTCAAACTGTCGACAGAAGGAGTAAATTTCGCAAATTTTTTTTCGACTCAATACATATTAAGGAAGAAATTGTGAGTGTAATAAGATTTTCGGGATTTTGTTTGGACTTTAAGATTCGAAAATCGAGACAAGAATTGAGTTTGTGTCAATTACAGTGAATTTGGTAGCTGTACTCACGCCTGTAAGTGAGGAATGTATTGCGCAAAGTTATCTCCAGATGACCCACAATGCACTTTAAATTTAATCGTCAAAATCCGAAATTTGAAATTATGTGAATTAACATGTAAATTTTATCCAGGGATCAGGCATGAACTTTAGTTCAGTAGAGCTTCTATCGGGAACGGGGACGTCCCGTCGGGACACTGGACGGACATGGACAAAATAATTGTTCCCATATCGTATTTGGGAGGGGACAAAAAAAATGTCCCCATTGTATTCGGGACGAGACATGCTTTTTGGTCGTGTGAATAACGGGATGGGACGAGTAAGCGTAGCAGAACAAGGATAACGTTTCAGCTTTTAATGCTCATGAGTAATTAAACTATTCTGTGAGCACTATTTCACCTAATGTAAGACATTCGATTTTAGGTTGTAGAAAATGAAGCTTATTCCTCAAAAATGCCTGGAATACTGTACTTCATAATGGTTTTATGCTTACGATTATTAGATTTTGGCATTAGAGCGAATAAAGACAAGATATATATTTACAATCATAATTGAAGTAAGTAATTAAACACAGTATTTGAAAACGGATTCGAAACTTGAGTGACAGAATAATTTTGGTGACCGAAATAGAACAGGAATATAATAGTAATAATAAAATTGTTGAAATATAGCCGTAATTTAAGCTGCCTTAAGGATGAATCTTGGAACTACGATTCTATAAATGTGTTTTGTTTAATGTTTTTGGTACAATTATTTTTTGTGCGAATTTCTCCTCATGTTCCGAATTTCGGTATGAGAATGTCGACAACTGTTTTTAGTAATTGTCGGGACGGGACAGGAATTTTGTTCACATGCCACCATTCTCGGGACCGGGGACAACGTTTTTAAAAACATTTGGGGACGGGACGGGGACAAGGGTTTTGTTCCCATGTCCCGACTTTCGGGACGGGAGCGGGGACAACGTTTTTTTAATTTTTTGGGGACGGGACGGGGACATGGTTTTTGTCACCGTGTCCCGATTGTCGGGACAGGACTGGGGACAAAGGTTTTGAAAAAATATTTGGACGGCGACGGGACAGGAATTTTGTCCCCAATAGAAGCTCTAAGTTCAGGTTTGGATGGGCGTATTGCCAGACAAAGTCTCAACCTCAACTACGCTGTCCAGTCCAGTCAGCCCCAGCTGCTCAGTTATCATTGAGTAAACCATTCCATGAAAAACTTGCCAATGGTGTGGAACAGCCGGTATAAATTTTGTGCGGGAATTTTGTTTCCTCATTGTGACATTTGTGTTGCGGAGGAGAAGGACGTTGGAGGAATATACTATTTCGTTAATTCGCATATCTATTTTGTATTAGTTAAATATAATTGAACTATCCAGTGCTTGCTCTATTAATTTTAGTTAAATTGTGTTTAATTTTCTTGAAGTGGATCCCATTATAATACTCACTGGAATCTCACGTACTTCCCTGAACCCAAAAATGGAACTATTTTAGGAACGAACCTCACTCAATACATCTCACTCAAAATGTAAACAGTGAGGTAGCTCACTAACATCACAGAAATCAAAAATACTGGAATACCTCACTGAATCCGTCTCACTGAAATTAAAAACAATGAGCTAACTCAGTTAATCAGTCTCAGTGAAATTAGAACCGGTGAGGGAGCTGTTTTTAATTTGAGTGAGATGGATTCAGTAAGATATATAGCTTATTGCTTTTAATTTCAGTGAAGTGGATATATAGTGAGGTATCTCACTGTTTTTAATTTCAGTGAGATGATTTAATAAAGTAGCTCATTGTTTTTAATTTCAGTGAGGTCCATTTTTGAGTTTGGTGATAGTTCAGTGAGGTTGCTGTGTGTATTTCGTGGGACTCATAAATGTGTATTTGTGCAGTCTGAGAGTCACTTCGTCTTTGGTTATACTTTCAAGAAAGACACCGACCGATCTACAAAATGGGAGTTTCAATGTGAGTTGCTTCTTAACGTACTTTCGTATTTCTACTAATTGTGGCACTGTCCTTAATTATTTTAAAATAATGAAATGATGATTAAACTGAATTGAAATCAAATAATTTATTTTATATACATACGTAGTTGCAGATCCCACTGAAATTTCTTTACTTTCTTTTTTGCGAGATCTCAGCTTTTTTACGGATATTAAAATAAATTACTTATCACTGGCTAAATTCTAAAAAGTATCATTTTCATTTCATAACCCATGCTTTTAAATGGGTTCGCAAATGAAAATGGTAGTTTTTAGAATTTAGCCAAAATGTTATTCTCTTTTATTAACGGATGTCAGATTTCGACTATTACAGTCATTGCTTATGGACTTTTTTATTGTAGAAAGTTCTAAATGGCATTATGTATTATTTACAAATTTTAGACTGCAACCCTTCCCTGTCAAGGAGAACATGACTGGAGCTCAAACAGTTGACATGCTCATAAAGCGGGTTGTGACTCTGGGTGGAGTTCAAACGGGTCAATTCCTTGTGGATTGTGAGACATATGCTTCGACGGCGCACTTAGGTACGTGATCAGAATAATTTGTTAGCATTTTTAAGAATCTCTCTTTGATCGAATTTTAGTATGCTTTCTGCAGTCACTACTCACGACAGTTCTTTGCATAGATTAGCATGATAAGAGGGATGTTTTGTTTTCATTTATTTAAGCCATTGGCATCTGTAAATGGACTACATGCTAGCATTGTTGGATTCGAATCGGGTCCGGCAGTATCAGGCATTTCATACGTGGAATTATGCGGCGTTCTCGATTATTTAACTTACCGGTTCCAGGTATTGGAATGTCTCCATGATATGTTGACGACTTCATGCTGTTAACCATTGTGATAGTTGTGAGGAAAGAAGTAGACGGAAAGCATTTCAACAATCTTTAATATCAGAGTAATTTAGAAACACAATAATAATTCGTTTTAGATCAATTCTCGGTCATCCACAGCCAACCCTCCAATTCATTTAAAAATTCCAGTAATTTATTTGATCTTCTAACTTATTGAAGTAAGTCCACTGATAAAAGCACCAATTTAGCCGAGCGTTTCATCTCCTATGAGGATACATATATTTCCTTCTGTGTATGCTGAAACAATCTCACGGATCCTTACATATGAGCCTCTCTCTTTTCTATAGTTAATTTGACACAAAGTCTAAATTATGAATGAAAACGTATATTTATTTATTGTCTGGTTTACATATAATTATGCATATAGATATAATATATAATGTAAGTAATACGTTCGTCACTGGTCTGGAGGAGGGTGCTCCAGCCGTCGAATATATATTTATTTTTATTAGCAGCCTTGGACAGAACCATGAAAAAGACTTATGAACGTAAAATCCTTAAAGGTTATTCTTCTCTCTTTTTGTACGTATACATTAAGTTAAAGTACCGCTTATTTGAAAACATCTTAAACTTACTGACCTTTAGTATTGTAATAGCTGTATCGTTAGTTAAATGAGCTATGTATGTTTGAAACAATTTACAGTATCATGATGAAAATATAGTAGACGATGGGACAGATGATTTAAAAAAATAAAATCACACTGCAGTTCCTCTTGCCGGTCGGTAAGGAATTGTAGTGGCAGGATTGATTTGGCTACCTAAGTAGGGATTCCCATTAAATTGAGGGTACGGAGAGTCATGTGCGGAGTTGTATCCATGAAGACTCGACTGCCCGGGAGGGAGACCATTCCCGTACGCAATTAAAGGGTTCGGATTCCTACTGACTCTACTCAAAGGATTAGGATTGATTTGATGGTGTCGTTGGTGTAAAGTAGTGTTCTGATTAGCATTAGGATAAATGGGTTGATTAGCACTCCTCGTCGCTGAAGAGTGATGCTCCATCTCTTCAAGCTCAACCCCTCTCGTCTCGGGTACGACAAAGCAGACAAAGAGTAGACCTGCTATTGAGACTCCCGAGTAGATCCAGAATGCACCGTAAAGTCCTATACGATCTTTAATATCCACATAAGTCTTGACTGCAGCAAAAGCACAAGCGTAACTAAATGAAGTTGACACTGCGCCACCGAAATTCCTGTCATATAAATAATATTTTTTCCCCTCGTTACCCATGAAAACATTTATCATTCAATTTTACATTTGCCCAAGTTTTACTTCACAAAAGAGAACGTAATCATAAAAAAGATGTTTGTGTATCACATCATATCATGCCACTCACCGATATTCCAAGGGAAAAAGCTCGCCAACCTTTAAAAAAAAATAACAAATTTATGATGTCAGCATATAATGTTCAAAAAGAAAAAAAAGCAATAGTTTTGTGAATGTGAAGCTATTACTAGGGATGTATGACTGCGTGTGTCTGTGTGTATTCAAATATATGGAATATTGTACCAACCGAGTTAACTATAAAAGCAGCCATAAAGTCTCACAGGATGACACACAAACACACGGAGAGAACAAGTAATTTCAGCGAATATAAAGATTTATTGCTTAAGTGTTTTTTTCTCATAACTCCACCGAGAGTTAGTGTTTATATGTGTCTGACTGTGCTGTAAGTATGTATGTATCTATTCATATATTACTATTACCATAAGAAGTGAAATGGGTCCGATGCCTATGGAGAAGAAGACGGTAAAGAAAAGAACACAAGTTAGAGGAATCCAGTCGTACGATGGGCCAAATCCTGGATGAGATGGTGGTAGTGCCTCCTCCATCCAGTTGTACAAGCCGAAGCCGAAGAAACTACCGGATATGAAAAGATTTGAGACTGTCAGGAGTGGCAGCCGACCCGCGGAGTCGATCAACAATCCGGAAGTCATTGAGCCTAGTAGTTGTAAGAAGACGACAATGATTGCAGCTACATGAGGATTTAGCGAACTCCCGAACACCTAAAGGGAAACATTGATTTTTCAGTCACGTTAGTTTTCCTTTCCTCCCTCATTCTCACTCTCTCTCTCTCACTCTCTCTCTCTCTCTCTCTCAAATAGAGACGAAGAGAGATATCTTTCAGGAAAGACACCATCCTTCTCTCATCCTCTCCCTCTCCTTCTCTATGTAAGTATGTGTATACACAAAGCGCGTGTTAGTAAACATCTTGCCTAACATTTGTTAAACACTGACTTAAGCCTTTCCTTGTAGTACCCGAGTCCTTTTCAGAATGATAAATACTGAATTATGTCAAGTTCCTTTATGCATGCGTAAGAGTTCCATTCTCATTAACTAAAGTTCAGTTTCCTGTAAACCCCTAACTTTCAACCGCGTCACGGGGCGAAGAGAAAATGTCAAATCGATGCTGGAAATCAGGGGAGAAAAGTGTGTACTTATATATCTTTGTAAAAATAAATGGGGCCGACGGGGATGAAGAAATTATTAAAAAGGGTGAGCATGCAAGGCTACTTAAAAAGAAACAAGAATGTCAGGTACCTACATTTATAAAATACATGTCCTCGCTCGTATCGCTCATCATCAGAGATTTGTTGAAAATCTGGAGTTGACAAACCAAAAAATAGATCATGCAACATATGTAATGTACATAATAACATAAAACCGTTTTTATAAAAAGTTTTCTAAAAAATAATAATAAATATTGTGCTCTACAAATCTATTTGGTTAGACTGAGCATGCACAAGTTACATACATCTCCGTGTGAAGTGTGTCCTGCTTCCAAAACTATATACGACTGGTTGAAGGAAGGCTGCTGAAATATTTTCAGAGGATTTAATAAACTAATTAACTCAGTTACATTTTACAAAATTAATTAATTGAAAAACAAAATATACAAAAAAAAAACAAAACAAAAAATCAAACCAAATCCTACCACGATTTCCTCAGCTGCTGGTAATAACGGGGTGGTGTGGTTGAATACCTGGAATTGACCATGATGAGATTGTAGAAGTGCTCATGTACTTATTTGAAAACATTACTTTAATTAAAATATGGGGATTTTTAAAAAAAGCCTGGGGGACAGCTCAGTTAAAGCTGATGACACACATATGTCTCGGCAGGACTTCCCAAGCATATACGCGTTAATTAATTGACAAAGTATAATAATGCATAAATGTGAGACACTTTATTGTCTGAGAGTCAGAGAACAAGTTATAGAGGAAGAAATGCTACCTTTTTAAAAATGGGAACGGCATAGAAGAAGAAGACTGTGACACCGGAGAATTTCTGGAAGAACATGAGTCCACAAGTGATAAAAAGTTGACGAACGAGTTGACTAGAGCAACGGGGAATAAAACGTTTTTTCTTTGTCAGTATGTTATTACGAAGGGTCTCCATCTCCACACTGACGTCCTCTCCCCTTGACCTAAACCAAGCCAAGGATTTGGAAGCCTCCTCCTCCCGTCCATGATACAGAAGGAAGCTCGGAGTCTCAGGGATGGCAAGGATAGCAAAAAATAGGAGAATGGGAGCGCTCGCTGCCACTGCAGCAAGTTGTCGCCAGTCAAGAAAGGCTCCTAAAGCGAAGGATGACAGAGTTCCCAAGTAACCCGCCATTTTCAGCACGGAGCTAAGACAACCACGAATTTCCGGGTGAGAAATCTCGCTTACATACACCTGGAAAAGGAAACAGACATGTAATTAAATGCAGCCGTCCAGTCTGACGTAAAGTGGAAGGGAAACGGAAGGAACCTCAGTAAATCAGCACAAAAATATTAAATTTCAGCACTCAGTATATATGCAGTTCTTCCCTGTAACCACATCAACTTCCTTACTGTAGTCTTCTTCCACACCCAGACAGACTCGTTTCGTACAGTATGTATGTAGGTATGCAATTCCCGACGAGCTAATACTTCTACACAATCTTGAGTCAAGGAAAAAAAATACGTGAGGAAAGAAAAAAAAAACCTCTTGACTTACTTGTGTCGCTAGAAGAATTATAGCGGAGCAGAAGCCACCGATAAAAGAAGTACTGTACATTAATTCAATATTTTCTGCGAAGAAAGTCAGGAGCCAGGAGGCTGAGAATGGTAATGCTACTAGGAGAAGTGACATTTTTCGACCTAATTGAAGCATCATCCCACCAAAGAGGCAGCCAAACATGGCTCCTAGCATTGGAAGGCTTGCCACCCATGATCCCTCCTGCAATCAGTCCACACATTACATCACACATAAAAACTTCCTCCATCTTCCTCCGCATACGTACAGATATGAACACTCCCTGAAAACCGTTCCCACAGTCATTAAGGGTCGAAGAAACTTTTTTTTTAGCTGCCATTCCCTTTGAAAGTACCATTATTGCTATAATTGCATTAGAAACTTTTGTAATTGTGTGTTCCCTCATGGGGGATGTATAATTAAATCTATTTTAGTATACTTGAGGGAATTTCTTTTTACGTGCTCCTCACCTCCTCTCTCTCTCTCTCTCTCTCATATCAGATCCTACTTCATCAGATCCCGTTTCAACCTGCCCCGCTACTACTAGGAGCTATAGCTCCCTCATAAATCAACATGATTTACGAACAAAGCGGAGAGGAAGGAACTGGAAATATTTTGATTTTCTCACAATCAACCATAAATTCTGCATTAATGATTCATTTTATACGGAAATGGTCTTCAGCGATAGGAAATTAAGTTCTCAAACCAATAATCCATGTTGGGGGTACTATACTTACAGTATAAAAGAGCTATATGATCTACATATATACGATCTTGGGCCTGGAGTTTTTTTTTTATGTGGATGGTAGTGAAAGCGCCCGAGCCTTGCCATCAACTTCATCTTTTGGCATGGCTGGTTTGTACATATAGATTGATTCCTACATATAATTATATGGTAGTAATTACTTATGTACGGCGTACTCCCATCCGAAGAACAATAAGCTCTTGCCATTAACCCTTGTATTTAAGAATGAGTAAACCCCGAATACTAAGATTTATGTGGCTCTTTGGGTAATCAAGTTTTCTTTTCTCTTTCACTCTTCGGCCCACTCGCTTCCCTATAGCCCAGCCACAATTTCTAGTCACCTGAGCACAAATAATTTTCATTGATGTCGGGAGTTGTATTTAAGGAAGGGTATTGAATTTCTCTATAGTACTTACAATTGAAAGAAGGAAATGTGCTTATGCAGAGACTGTATATTTACAGTTGTATCTCTCCCTGTAGTGTTTGTATGTATAAGGAGGAGGAGGGAGAGCGCCTGGGTGAATTATATTTAATTATAATTACTAGATACTTATAAATCCTATTTTCATGAAAACCGCTCCGTCCTGTATGCTCTCTCCGGTTTGTATTTGTGGGAAGCATCCGCTCCTGAGTTTTTGATATTGAATAAAAAATATGACTCACGTTACTACCATGGACGATGATGGTAAGGGTAAAATGATAGTTAGGATTCTGTTGTTGTCAAAGACAAAAAGGTCTCTGAGCCTATATGGTTTGTGGTTTTCTTTTGTGCAGCTCATGGCATTGTAGGAGAGAGAGAGAGTGAGACGAGGCTGGAGTCACATATTAATCTCGTCTTGGTGTTTCCTATCATTTCCGTATATACTCGGAGTAACTAGCATATAATATATAGATACAGGAGAGAGGGAGTAGTAGTTGCGGGGAAAGTGGCTTCTGGCTATGTAACTAATAAAACCCTGTGTGGTGTACATATGGGACAGTGAGGGTACGTATACTTTAGACTATAAGTGGGAGACCCGGAGTTTCGGTGTGCATAGTAGTGCACACTTCCCAACACACAAACGCTTAGTAGATATGAGAATATATAATGTGCAGCTATAATTAAGTACATAAAGCAGTGTACATCCATGGAGCTAATAGAAAGCTTTTGGAAACTTACTTGTGCTGAGACTGGGAAGGTATTCCTGGATTCCTGGAGGGAAGCCAAAGCTGGACTACTGTATCCTTTACCCAAACCGGCCGCAAATGGACCCAAACTGACTGCTAACGTAGCCAAAACCTATTATTATAGAGAAAAACATGCTGGAATTATATAATGAGTCTTAAATTGTACCGAATTCAATAATCTCATAAACAATGAGCATCCCGCCGGACACAAAGGAGTGGGGAGTCGAGTCCCATGCATCATACACAGGAGAGCGGAGAGGGGTGAAGTGGAACTAAATAAAGTGGAATGAATATTACGACTCGGGCTATGTACATATGTGATTAGCCTTAGTGCCTCAGTAGTGATGGCATAAGTAGATTTCGCTTTTAGCTCTCTCTCTCTCTCTCTCTCTCTCAGCTTAAGATACACATTTTACCTAGACAGGTCCCATATACAGCTATGGAACTCTGGTCGTGGCTCAGTCTGCTTTTACCACCAACTTTAACTTCATACTCTCAAATACTCCCATTTCCCAGCGCGGCTCTCAAATGCCATTTCCCAGCGCGAACTTCCACATGACGACCGTAAGAGAATGTTTTAATACAGATTACCACCGTCGTTCCAGATATATCCCGGTTGGTACTCAAGCATTTAATCTCTGTGTAGCTTGAAAATAACTTTTTGCTGTCGACACATATAAGTAGATACAAGTGTATCTGTTTATGTACAGAATACATACACGTAGGTACATAGATATGGAGTTAAATCTATCAAATCATGTATGTGGGGAATATGATGGAAGGAAATGTTTGAGGTATAAGAATTCCTTGAAATATTAATGTATTTGAGCGTTCCGGGGCACTACTGCTCGTAAACATTATCAACATATGTTAGAGTAGTTAATTAAGGTCTGGGAGTAATATCATCTTTGCTTTGGTCTTTGATTCAAATAAATGATGAATTAGAGGGAGTTTCAATTACAACAACATTGATTATTTACTAACATTCTTCCAGTTTTTCCTCTCTTAGCATCTGGAGCTTTTTCATCTCATTTTCTTCGCGTATGATGCATTGTGCCCAGATTGCTTTCCCGTCATGTATGTAATAATTATGATCGTGTTTGTGTGTGTGTGTGTGTGTGTGTGTGTATGAGTGCTCCCTCACTGCCTGTCTCTTGGCTAGTATTTATTCCCTGTACTTTAAATATAGAGAGATACAGTAATTGCTGAGTGGGTCTGTGTACTGGGGAGTTCCAATTGTATTGATTCAAGCACGCCTGTCGGAGACTGTCTAGTAAATCTTTTTTTAAATATAGCAGGCCATACATTATAAAGATTGATATTGGATGTCGACATGGATTTTTTTTTTCAACTAGTGTATGGACTTTTTGTAGGAGCACGTATAAGGAATACTTCGTGGCGGCTAGTGCTGGAAGTAAGCTGAGAACATTCTTGCAATGATCCCACGTGCCATGGAGCTCTATTTTGCCGTTCCTGCACCCTAATTAATAACCATAATAGTTTGTTGTTGCATTCGGAGAGCTTTTAATTAAACTTCTGGAATTTTGTGTTTTAATTTGGGAACACTCAGTTTTAAGGATGCCAATATTATTTCTCGAATGTAAGGAAAGGGGGCTGGGACTCACATCCACATCTTCCTCAGGATTTTGAAAGAGTTCCTCTCTGTTACTTATGTACACTCAATATGTATGTATGTATGTACAGTGTTCCCTTGAAAAATTCATGGCTGGCGTGTGTGAAGGCTGGAAATGGGAATTTCAGGCTAGGAACTCTTGCATGGTGGCATAAATTTTTCATTAGAATTTAATACTTTAGAATAAATTAATAGTTTTCTTCTTTACAAGTTTCTGTGTACGTATGTACATTGGTTTGGAGCTCCCGTCACGACTGTAGGGAAGCCTACATTTGGATAAAGAGACTCCAGAGAAATTTCCTGGCGACACTTTCGCTTTCCTTCTTATTCATGCCAGGCCCCAGCACACAGTGTACGAACAAAGTTAAAAAGCCGCGTGTTTTTTCTACTCGAGTAGTATACATAATCGGTTAAGAGTCGGAATGCAATAATTACATATATGTGTAACATACATGCACTCTGATTAGTATCAAGGATAACACATGACTTTACCTTGAAAGAAAATGGTAATTACATTTAAATACTATTATGATGATTTCCGTCAGCTCTCAAACGTCTTTTAGAGTTTCGTAGAATAATTTCCTCAAAAGTTAATTTTGAAGGCATTCTAATTTTACTTCCCAACGACCAGTATGTTCCTTTCAAAGGAAGGATGAAACCGCATCTTGGGAAAGATTTCATGATCAGTCGACTTGAACTTATTTACATCTCCACACTGACATTTTTACTAAGCATGTGCCAGTTTTTTTTTAAATACTAGAAAAATTGAAACTGAGGACATTCCCATGGCTTAAAGATCACAAGCCCTCACTTGAACCTTTTACAAATAAATTTGTCTTAGGATTTCCCTACTTAAGGAAGCTTCTCTCAAAGAAGCGAAAATGAAGGTTATAATCTTTTTAGTTTATGCTCGTGCAACTATATTACCCTTTTCCTAAAGAGTTCCCTCAGATTTTTTTTGTGAAGAAAATGAAGAAGCTTGCCTTGAAAATATCATAAAACTGGAATCTACCAAAGGATTGTAATAATTACCAGTTTTTCATACTTTTACTGAAATTTATACTCGCGAATGTGATTTTTCTTGTTTGCACTGAATTTATTCTAAAATACTGTAATTAATAGACAGCTCACGAGATCCCAATGATAGCTAGTCTCCTTGTTATTAGTTTAATAGGAATTTCTAGAATAATTATGAGAGTAGTTACTAGTTACACTTCAGAAAAATTATACAATATCAAAGATCATGGAAAATACACCCCTGATCTGTGGTTATGGCCTTAGAGGCTTATTTAATTATAGATAGATAGATCCCAACCACAAACAAGGTAATTGCCTATTGAGTGTGTAAATAATGACAGGTTTGTTCCCTCAATGGACCACACATATGTGACTTTAAACTTGCGTGTTGTAAAGGACAATGTGTCCTACTATAGATATGAAGGTGTAAATTTCCTGTCAGACTCATGTCTGTCAATGTGTTACTAAAATGTTCCCTGTCCATATAATATGAGTTTCTTGAGTTGTTTTGCCAATGGCTCTGGATCCTCCGGAAGAATCTCAGAGGGAATAACTGACTTGATAGTAAATAAGCGGACATTTTATGTAGTTTCTCACTCAAGGAATTTGTCTATTACATAATGTTTTTGTTGAAAGGCTTATTACTGAAAGTCATTTCATGTCGACCTGTCATGCTGTGGAGTAGAACGTGTTTGTTTAGTTTTTCATACAGAAATAAAGTTCTTCTCAGAGCGCATCCCTAGTTTAAAAAAGTAAGTGCAACTAATGACCCTGGCTGGGGATCTTTTTCGAGGAAAAAATGTGCAACTTTGCGCATTTTTGTGTTTTCCGGAATTACTTGATATGTTTGTTGGGTAAAGGGAGGAATTTTGTGGACGGATATCTACAGTGCTCCCATTTACACAGTAGTACTGTCGTCAGGTCTGAGGCCTATACATGCTAACTGCTGTGTGTATAAGACCCAAATTTTGCAGAAAAGGAAGACCTCGATAGAGGAAGTTGTACTATATATATATATATATATATGCGGGACATGGCTGGAAAAAGTACACTCTGACGTAAATAAATACTTAATTAAATGTCTGCATCACTGACGGACCAAGTTAAAAGCAAAAGCAAGTAAAGTATGTATTGGGAAGAGCGAGACAGGAGAAGGGCTGGCTTGGCTGGGCTGTGTGTTAAGTAGCTTGTATGTAGTGTGTTACTTTGTAAATGTATACTGTATGTAGGGATGGTGTTTTAGGGGTAGATACAAGTGGAGCTTTTTTAAGTAGTGTTAAAGTATGTACGTATGTACATGAATAGCATTAATTTGGAGTGGGACCTTATACATGCATAGGCTATATAGCCTTCCCTCACGCTCAATGAAGAAGTTGTAGTAGTTGGACTCAGTGCTCTCCGAAAATGTACGCTCGAAGAACGGAGCAGTCCATAGTTGTTACCCGCTCTCATTTAAGAATTAATTATTTCATTTAGAATGATCTAATGTTCTGTCTTTATTCGTGGAGGAGTGTGGAGTGTGGACCCACACTGGATATCTCCAAAGTACTGATGCAGTGTAGTAGTAATCCCCTATCCCGTAATAGTAGTTGGATGTAGATACTACAAATACCTACACATAGTCATAGTCTTTATTTTGCCATAGTCCCTAGTCCTTCCCTCATTTCCTTTCTTGAATCTACATATTAATTACAATAGCCACACTTACTTCTAAATTATAACTTATGTAAGAGATGTGGGATCCTTTTTCCATGCGTGCAGATTCTATATGTACCTATGTAATTATATGTATCTAGTTAAATATATGTAATAGCGTAGAGTAGTAGGGCCCCTACTATTAACAACAACAAGAGGAAAAAAATCCTAGGGAAAATGCAAAGCAGGATGGAGAAACCTTGTAATTTTTCTTTCAAAGGAATCCATGAGGTTTTCTCTTTTATAGTTATGTATTTATTTTCCCTGGGTTTCCTATTTAATTGGTAGCAATAGTATGAAGAGGGGGGGGGGAATGGAAGAGTGCATTTAATTACCTAACAAGTTTAAATGTTTGTCGTTAAAGAAAAGTTACTGTATGTAGGGCCTGGTGGTGGTGGCTGGGAGCCGCGGGTGGTTGATCATCAGCTTGCTCAGCTCTATTTTTTTTATGTGTGGGTACTCAAAAAGGAGAGGAGAAAAAAAGTTGTAAATTGTTTTGAAAACCCTTTAGTTTAAGTAGTCAGCAGTATTGTTCCTGTTTGTAGGAGAATTTCGGGCTTTTTTTCCCTGATTCATTGGTTTTTTTTTCTCTGGGAAAAACCGAACTTAAATCTAAACAACCTAAATATGTCTGGATTTGGTAAACAGTTTAATATACTTGATTTCTTTCTGAGAAGAGTACGACGCATGGAGGACGGGTGTGTAGGCGTTTTTAATCTAATGGGGATGAAATGGAAGGAAACCTTTGGGTTTTGCGGGAAATTAAAATCTATTTATACTTTGGTAAACTTACTTTAATTTGTGGGTTCTCCGACTCAACACATAGTCGGCATGGTTATGTATGGTATAGTAATTTATTTGTAACTAAAACGACGCTAAATGAATGGATTATACTGGGGTTGCCAGGGCTATGGTCATGTATAGGTAGATATATATCGACCGTGAATAAAACTTTGGTTGGAATAATTATAGATATATATGTGTACATATGTGTGTGTGTGTGTGTGTGTGTGTGTGTGTGCTCAGGAAGACGGGGCTAGGAGAGTTGAGTAAAATAATAATTTATGTCTGGAGGAGAGAAAAGAAGGAAAACTGTGGGTTTTCTTTCAGGTATGTATGTAGTCGTAATGTGTGTGGGTGTAATTTGTTCTCATAAACAGAAGCAAATCCGCCAGGAACGGGGGAATTCACGTGGTGATAGGAGCGGGAGAGCTGAGTTTTGTGGAAAGGTACACTTTGAGATGGTTTCCTAGGAATTCCCTACCTGTTGTCCTTTTATACATTATCCCCTGTGAATTCTTTTTTTTCTCTTCTTCTTTTAGGGTTGTAAATTCTAAATTTTTCTCGTTGGTTAGGATACATTCTACATATGTCTTGCTATAAATTCTTTCCCCTCTTTCACCACCCTCCCTGAGATGTATTAGGGACTTTAATGTGCATGTGTGTTGGATATGCACACGTATGAATGTGGGAATAAATTTTATTCCATGTAGATTCTATTGAGATGATTTTTTTTTCTCCCTTTGGTATGGAATCACATGGAACCTTTTGACTGGGTGTAGTAGTACTATGAGTTTGGAAAGAATGAGAGTTGGATGGAGTGGGATGCCGCCATGCATGTCCACAATTGAGTAAACAAAACGTCAAATTTCCATTAAGATTTATCATGAAAGCAAAGCATTATGAGGAGCAACGGGATTTTTTCCGCGTTTAACCCTGTAGCTATAAACCTGCTGCTCATAGTCTCATCTTATCATCATTCTCATTTTTCAAAAGAGCTCATCATAAAAATACGCTTTCCCTATGTTTTTCTCTCTCTCACTCTCTCTCTCTCTCTCGCTCTCTCTCTCTCTCTCTCTCGCACTCTGTTGTGAAAATGGATTTCCCTAAAAGATTTTTTCATAAAAACTTGGTCCTCCTCATGGTGACTTTTTAACTAATAGCTGTGCATTTTCTTTGGAATTCATACAGCACGTCAAAGGATCGTGAATTGGTATTCTAGGGTATGGAAATTCCCAGCATCTTTATATTTGTGTATAGATATATACATAGATATACAAAGTAGGGATAGGGGGCATAGCTCTCGGGAAACGTGTATGGATTAGTTCAAATGGTGACAATAGTAATAGGATGTGACACAAGAATAGCAAAAGCATGCATGCATAGAATTATTATTATTAAAAAAATATGAAAACACACACACACACACACACAAACACACACACAGGGCTGACGGCTTTGAGGTTAATATGAAGATAGAGTCCCCTGACGTGAACTATTATCTATACATTGGAGTATTTACCTACTTATTCTTATAAATCTATGTTCGAACATGGTTGTAAATACGATCCGTACTAGTTTTTTTTCTCCCCCTTCTACTTTTGATATCAGTAGTGGATGTAACTTGTAAATGAATACGTAGACAGACACAAGGGATGAAATGTTTGAATTCAAGTTCCTATCGGTTCTCTTTCCCAGGTCGATTTCGGAATTGACGAAGCAGACTATATTTTGTAGGACGGTTGGCTTTTTTACCATCCCATCTATGGACGACGTGCTATTACCCTGCATATGGGACTGTTGAAAAAAGCTTCTAGGAATTGGAAAATATTGGAGGAGCTCAGTAGCATGTGAAGATATATGAGACTTATGGGAAGAAATGTATTTTTTTTCTGGAAGGGTAACAATAGCCTAAAGAAAGGCACACCTTAGCTATTATCTATCCACTTTGACAATTTTTTACTCTCTCTCTCTCTCTCTCTCTCCGTCGTCATGCTCTTTTAAGGCCTATGTAGCTTCAGCGTCTAGAATAGCTGTGAAGGCATATGTACATAACTGAAGTTTCACACGGGACCTGAGTAATCATCAGCAATAATGTAGGACTATCCTCCAATGGTTTTATTATTTACTCTTAATATGTCCTCGATGTTACTTCTCTTTCACTCCCCTGAACTCCGTCCGTATATATACTGAGAGCGACTATAGAGTAAGGAGGATAACTCATGTCAGATAGGGCTTGTTTAATGTAGTAATATTTCTAAATTATCTGTTTACTCCTCCAAGATTAGTAGGATGGAGGAGCGTATGGAGTCCACTCGAACTATCACCCAATATATAATTATTACCTTTTACTTTTATAGCTAATGTCAAGTGTGTGTGTGTGTGTGTAATTACATACAATGGGCCTCATACGCCCGCATTTCTTTTAGACTATATAGGAAGGAGGGATATTCCAGGCTGAAGCTTTATTGTATAACTGATTATTATTATGGTTGTTGAAAGGTCGGAGGATTTGAAAGTATTTTTCCTCTTACTCAAGATCCTATCGTGTACTATGAGAGTAAAAACTCTGGTTTGTTCTCAAATCATTTCCAAGGAAAAATGATGAATGGAACTGGGGAAACGGAGCGGAGTGTTGTGCCTTTTGTGTTATCATGGATATTTTGGAACAAAGGACTCCGCTCGAGGTGTGGTTTCTCAGCTCTAAGCACACTAATCTTTGAAATTACTCCTGAAAATTTGTATTGAAAAATTGATCGGACAATTATTTTTTGTGGTGTATAGTTATAATAATTATTATGTGTGTGTGTGTGTGTGTGTACACTCGGCATGTGTCCCAGGAATGAGGCCTGGGCTCTGTAAACTTTGAGTTGGTGAAAGTTATTGTTGGTTTTGTAGTTACTACTAAATACTCTTACTCCTGCTCCTACTCCTACTCCTACTCCTATACTCCTACAACACGGAAGGTTGACTCAGAGGGAAATTCGTGCCTGAGCATGGAATAGTTTAATTTGAGAAAATTCCCATGTTACTTTAATGTAGATACGTCTGTCTGTAATTTGAGTTCTCTCGGAGTATAGAGGCTCCGTACTCTCTTGAAATATTCCCCGAGAGTTTTCACTCTATTATTAAGTATTTTACGATCATTTAGTGACTGATTTAATAGCAAACCCTTGTTTACACATTGTAAAAGTAAATAATACTGAGGGAGTGTGAAACCCTGTGTGTGTGTGTACTTTGTGTTGGATGTGTTGGGTCCGTGTGTCCATGTAGCATTAGCGTTATTCCTATCTACCTGCGTATGTACACTTGTATGGGGAGATGCAGTGGTACACCCCCCTACTGCATATTATCTACTACTAGAAGCTTGGAAAGGTAAAAGTAGTGCTATAGCTGTACATATAATTATAGCTGTATATAGTTATCCTGTAAAAAGCTGGAGAGATGGAAGACATGCGTTACAAGAGTTTGTCCTTATAGAGTCCAAATGGAGGAGTAAGGAGTAGGGCAGTGTTCCTGGAACTGCTGGGAACGAACACATGTAATCACATACAGTCCTAGATATATGGAGTCATGTACATAGAAGAGGAAAGTGATGATAGGTAATAGTTTATTTTTTCCCCCTTTAGCAACAGTTTCACTCAATGTGAAGTGCTTGGCTTTTAGTGTGGAAAAACGTGAGTAAGAAGAGAGAGAGAGAGAAGAGAACAGAAAGGTTGACGCTGGGACCAAACTGATAATGGATGAGGATTAGATATCTCTTGGCTGAAGATGGGAACATAATGGCGCATACTTACATTTGAATCTCTCTCTCTCTCTCTCTCTCTCTCTCTCTCTCTCTCTCTCTCTCTCTCTCTCTCTCTCTCTCTCTCTCTCTCTCTCGCTCCCTTCCTCTCTCACTCTCTCCCTCTCTTCTGAGGTTACTGTGGAAGAAGAAACACTGGAAGAAAGTATTCGTGGCTTGGAATTGAAAGTGGGATTTATAGCTTTCCGCCTGAGATTTATGGATTATAGTAGTTAGCAGTTAGTAGTTAAGTGGAGGTTTGGGTCCTGCTGCCACGTTCCCGTAATTTACCCATGAACTCACAAGTTCACAATTCAGAGCATTGTCGCTATCCCTCCTCCCGGCCTCTATCTCCCTTCACACCTCTTCCGATTCTGTCGCTCTGTATGTATCTACACATAGGTCCATATAGCTATCATATGATATAGGAATGTCTACTAGTAACGTGCATCCGATCGGTTGGGATTTTCAGTGTAAATTGAAACCCAGGGTGGAATTGGGCGGTAGAGGGGAGATACTTATAAGGTTCTATTTGTATAATTACTTACATATAGGTATCTAGTAAATAAAGATAGTGTATATTGTGGAACTTCCACTTTCTACAGTCCTAATGTCTGTTGCGAATGTAATTATGCTCATATAAGGTTGGGCTTGAGCCTTTATAAATGTAATATTTTTAATCTATATGTGAAATGCATTTCTGCTACTTGACATTCATTAAGTACGAGGTTCGGGTTTGAGCTTGCATTTGGAATGCATTGAGTAAACTGAGACCCACTCACCTTACGTAGTGCAGAGGCACATGCTCGGCAATTTCCTATGGATTTGTATACTTATATGTAGAGAGGTTGAGAGAGAGAGAGGGATGCACATAGACAGGTCTGCTTGTGACAATGTTTTTTCATGTATTTATTTTCCATGTTTATTGTTTAACCCATGTATACATGGCTGGGATACTTGAGCCACAGGAAAAAGTAGTATGCGGATCTGGGTCTAATGGTCGATTTTGCTGGGAGAATTTACTACCAACATGAATTTATTTACTGTCTGACGATAAATTTCGATGAGCAACATGGGACTCACTTGTAATGCATTAAGCTTATCGCACCAAAGTAATCAACGGAGTCATTTAAAGTCGTGCCATTTAGGATTACAGGAGTGTAGACAAGGGATGCTACATTATAACGACTACACTTAAAATTACATTCTCTTGGCTCGAACTACCTAACCTTGGTGCACTCTCGTCTGTCTGTTTATGGATACTTATATAGGGACAGTAGATATAGATACATGTGAATGTAATTATAGATATCTGAGTATAATTATGTAAGCCCTTGTGGAATGAGTCAAGAGCGTATGGGAATGTTCCGACTATTGTGGAGTCAACGTGTGAAAAAAAAAATTGACTGATATTGTTCCCACAACATAAGTTAGCTTTAATTACGGGACAATGTTATTTCCGTCTGTGTTTGCCCTCATCTGATACTATTTCACGAACAGAAAGAAAGTTTAGTGTTGAGTGAGGGATTGAGTACTGTAGTTATGTGGCATGCCTGTTGGGTGAGATGGGAGCATTAAAGAGAGCGCCCCATCGTAGAAATGTGATATGAACGTGGGAAAGTTGTCGGATGTGAGATGTGAATCCTAGTAGTAAAAATGTTGTTACTGGCGTAAATCCTCTTGAAGCATCCCAGTTTACATGGGCATTGATGCAGGGATGTATCCAGTCCTGATTTTGTATTCCAGTCATGATTTTTGCAAATTTTTTTATGCTCCCCAATCATTACATGAAATTCAGGAGGTACTTTTCCCAAGATATTTTTATGGTAGTTTAATATACTCTGTCTTTATCCACACTTACGTTGTATGTACACTGTACTCTGCTGGCACTAGTAGCCCTAATATCTATGTATGTGTATTTGCGACTCAAAAGATACATAACTACTTTTTAGAATAAGCTTGTCCTCAGGATTCCCTTTCTCTCTCACTACTCTTTTGAATTTTGTTAGAGCTGGTTTGGAGGGGCACGAACTGGCTATTGACATTAGGGGAAAGATGGGAAAATAAGTTTAGTTTTTGGCATTTTCCAAAATTTAATGCTAATGTGAGGTTGGTCTTGTTCCAGTCGTAGTTTTTATTAATATTTAATACTTCTCCATTTGGATTTAAAATCCGTGCGGGGGTGGGATTGTGAGGTTTGGATGTAACAGCAGCGTTGTTGGTTAAAAGTTTTTTTCCCCTTTACAACGCGAGCACACAACATATTTTTGATGAAATATGGGAAAGCCTTGGGAGCTTAGGGTTAGGATTTTGACGGTAACTTTGAAGTTTGAAGGTGTGTATTTGAGTACTGTATCAACTCCTGCTATTCCCAAGTTGTCAAAGTTCGGGCGGGTGAAAATTTGTTCGTAATCAGAAAAGGGAGAGAGTGGGGACGTTGAGTGAAGAGAGGAGAAACAAAAGGAAGAAAACCCTAACATGACTTTCCTACTAACTTATATGAGGGGGGATTTTGTGAGGAAAACTTTGGACATGTTTCCAGGTTGGTCGGCATCCTTATCTTCATTCAGTCTTTGTTATATATAGTATACACTCCTGCTTTTCCTCCCATCTCATATTATAATTTCTATTTATCCTGACTGGAAGCTTTTAGGGTTCAGGGGATTGGACCTCGTTGGAAGTTAAGTCAGTGAGAGAGAGAGAGAGAGAGAGAGAGAGAGAGAGAGAGAGAGAGAGAGAGAGAGAGAGAGAGAGAGGAAGGCGTGAGGGCGAGTGGGAAAGTAACTGTCTGCTGGGAGAATGGATGAGGGAGGTGATAAATTTCAAAAGTTGAAAACTTTGATTCCAGGGAATTACGAGGGCATGTTAACACTAACACCTTTCTCTCATAATGTCACTTTGTTTCATTCAAGTCATAATAATAATAATTATTTAATTTGTAAGTCAGCGACTGGAAGTCTCGAGAGACTCATGAAATAGTTTGGTGGGGGAGAAAGACTTTGCAATTAAATACTTACAATTAGGGCCTCATACATAGACACACATATGTACATAGATATGTAGAGTATGTACGTAGGTGAGCCCATGCATGCCCTCATGGTTTTTATAGTATGTTCCCCGTAGAATTATATCTCTAATAGTTTCATATCTCGGGATCTGCGGACATGAGAGTGCGACAGGTACTTAAGTGAGGCCAGGGCTTCGGGCGGATTAGGTAAAGGAATTAGTAGGATTAGGAATTTAATAAATTCATGAAATTAATAATTACTACTAATTAACTAGGGGCTGCTAGGATAGCTTGGATAATAAATTGTAAGGGGGAAAGTATATAGTATTGATCGGACGTACCTGTGTCGTATGACGCGGGATTTTCCTCCTTATGACAGATAAGAAATTAGGCATGATTTATAAATGCCAGCTCATTTCATCGACTCCAGAGATTCAGCATGATGGGAACCACCCAAGGGCTCGGGGAATTTCACTCACACGCTACGAAAGTGTGAATTGATTTAGCAGACAACTTGATCTCTGGACTCAGCTCAACTCACACACAGTTTTCAACTTCCCAACTCTCCACTGTTTTTCCTTCCCGTTGTTTGTCTAAAAGTGTTGGATCTTCTTGTTCATGTGGAGATTTTTTTTTTCATGGGTGTAATATTCTATCTGTACTGTGTGTGTCTGTAGTCTAGTATATGGGAAGGATGGCTATGATGGAGTAACTGTTACTTTTTGAATAAAAAAAAAACTGAATATGAAATCAGTTGGGAGATTTCTCAATGTCAGTGATTATGTTAAAAATATGATGAAATTTACGGATTTTCTTTTTTTTTTCACTTGTTCCACGATTCACACAACTCCAGGAGATCTAAACTAAAAGAATCTCGGATGTTAAAGTTAAAGTTGGACTTGTATGTATGTATGTGTATGGAAGTTCCTACTCCTAGGATATTTGTAGAGAAATGTGTGGCTTGTGCGAGGCTGAGCCTGTAACGTAATTGGGGGAGTAGTGCGTGTAAATAAAGTGTGATTCTTCTGTACGAGCTGCTCCTTCTCTTCCTCCTTTTGGGCTGAGGACTTGTAAGCATGTAATGGAGGAGCGCTGCTGGGTCTTGATCTCAAAATCCCAATCTGTCCAGTGGGATTAGACTTTTGGGGTGGTTTCGCACAGGAGATGAGACTGATCTGTAATAAATATTCATAATGATTATTAGTTTTGTGGGCCTTTTACTCCATAAGTATACTCATTATTATTGGAGGGACTGGGTTCGCCAGACTCATTTCAAGTTATGAAGTGGGGTATGATTTCACTTTTGAGAATCGCCTACACCGCCGTTAATAACCTCGGATCCACGTGGTAGGTGAGGTATGAAAAGTCATAAGTGAGTAATATATGGAAAAATTACTGTTAGCTTCTGTTTTCAACATGGTTTTTTTTTTCGTCTTTACGAGCCTGATACAAGTCTCTGATACTGTTTGTTCACTGTCACTTTTGTGGGAGAAATTGATTGATAAATTGGAGGCAGACGGCAATTGTCTCATGTATCTCGCTCTGGCTTTGGGGGATGGGTGCCTTTCTAAAAGACGGGATTATATTTCCATCTATCAATCCCAATCCATTGGGAGCTACTACAGTAGATAAGAAACTTGTGCTCAAGTTCTGAGGAGCATGTAGGAATTTAAAGGCCTGTGTTTAAGGGAGGGGAGGTATTGTTTTGAGGTGTGGCGCGATTCCTTGCCGATAAATTTTATGATTGTCATTTTTTTTTCTGGCTTAAGGTGATGAGTCCTTTCATGTTCTTCAGCATTTACTCTTTTACTGTGGGACTACTCCAGATGTGGGGCTTTTGTACCACGTGGGAAACCTACTTTCCCTTCGTCGTTTACACATCAGCATCACACAGGCCCGAGTCAGTCTGTAATCCATAATTTTTGTGGAGATAGTAATTTGTAAATGAGTAATGAACAGCCCATAAAATTAACTCAATATGGTCATTCTGAGTGAGAATTCGTCAGGAGGTTTTAAGTGTTTTTTTTTCTTCTTGTATTATCTTCCACTCTCATATTCTATTCGGACTAGTGGATATACTCTGTTTTCAACGGATTTGACTTTTATTAATTTTTCCAAGATTTATGATACTATTTTTCTTGTGTATCAAGACCATTAAAATTAAAGCGTATGAGTAGATACATACTTGTAAGTTCAGGGGATTATTGTTCAAAAGAACTTATTTGGAAATTAGCATTTCTGACTTATCAACTGACAAGAATTCTTACTGGTTGTTCAAGCAATTAAGTACAACTTGTTCCTTGGATTTGTAAGATAGAAGACAGGGACTGTTAGGATAAGATTTGAGTCAAAGTTGCTCAAGTTTTAAAACCGATACTTGAGCAGGATTCGGCGAGAGATGTTTTGAAATAAAGGGAGATTTAACCACTTCTGTGTAGCATTAGATGGAAACAGAAGCTAGGGGTAATTTGCTATAAAACAGGATTTTGTAAAATGTTGATATATAGATAGATACTCTGATACTGAAAGGATCCGCCGCTTGTGAGTTTAAATGCAAATTAAAGATGTAGGGGTAATTTCCAGTGAAAATAATATAAGTATAAAAACGTCTTAATAAAATCCAATGTAGAGAAAAAAAACTGCTGGTAGTTTAGTTATCAGTTAGGAGGAGAGGAATGCCGTCAAATGCAGTCCATTGGAACCTGTTCAATCTTCCCTTCCTCCTTCTCCTACTATACTTATGACTCCCTGATACCGACGGATAGCAAGTTTTAAAAAGTTTCACAGAGAAAGTAGATACAGTAAAAATCTACTTGGAAGAAGTTGTGCATTGTGCTCCGTTGAAATTGGTATTTACTTTTTGGAATTGAATTTTTTTTTTTAGAACTACCTCTCTGACTTTAGTAGTCATTAAATGTAATACCATGGTAGTACAGTAGTAGTGTGACTGAGGATATGTGTGTGTGTACAGGGGAGGATGGAGACCGTATGCACACACACTGCGTGCGGAGTAGTTGATGAAAGACTACTACTATACTTACTACAAGGGAACTTTTTTTTTTATATCTTGACGTGTTCGCCACTCATGCCATTGAACATTGGAGACGAACGTCCTCAGAGACCAGTTTACACTTTTGTACTAGGGGAAGGAGCGTGCAGGAGCGTTTATTCAGCTGCAAAATGATTGCCGTTTATTTTGGTCCTTGTACCACTATTTGTATGGGTAAAAGGTCTCCGGTGTCGTCGTCGTCGGCGTGTCCAAATTACCTTTTATTACATGGCCCATTAGTCCTGGTTTAATGCATTGACCTCTGCCCTTATTGTTGTTACTGGTTCACTGTATACTCCTCTTTTTCAATGAGATTCCAAAACACCAGAGATTGTATATACCCAGGGTCTGATGACACTATTGTGTCCCTGGCTAGGTATGTACATATATCTGTATATATATCTACGTGTGAGCATAAATCCCTATATACATAAATACCTATGTATATATGCACTCTCATTGACAACATCCCCTGAACCTCCACATTAAGTTTTAAGCAGCCTTTTTGTGTACTTTAACTACTTCGATGAAGGAGGGAAAACCTCAAAGACACCGAAGGATCTCGGAGGAGACAGAGCAGTCCTGTACTGTATACATACGACTCAATGTAGCAATTTATAGTTTTATTGACTCAGGAAGAGCAACTGAGTTTCGTCAACTGAGTGATCTCTATCAGTCATTTGAGTCAGTTGCAGTGTGCAGATGCATAACCTGCACAGTAAATCCCGAGCCCAATAGCTATCTATAGGTACTACTTACTTATAGCAGTAACATTATACTTATGCCCTGATCCCCAGTTTATGTAGATACTTATATAATTATGTGTATACCTATAGTAACTACTATTTATACTAAAGGAAGATCAGTCTTTGACGAAAGGAAAAGTCCATATGAAGTAAGGAAAGAGTGTACATATGAACTGAAGGGTAGGTAAACGACTGTGGAGTTGAGGGAGTTTTGTTGATGAGTCCTCCTCGCCTACGACTACTGTACATATAGTTTAACAGGAGAGAGGGAAGCAAAGCAGAAGGTTGAGTAAAATTGAGTGAAGTCAGGATTGTGTTACTGGCTCGTCTTGGGGTATTTCACGTTATAATGACCTAAATAAGAGATTTACGATGTTATTTTTTCTCAGGAGTTTAAAGTGTTTACGTATGTATAGGTAGGACGGGACGGGGTGTGTGTTTGTGTGTGTGTGTGTGTGTGTGTGTGTGTGTGTGTGTGTGTGTGTGTGTGTGTATGTGTATGTGTGTGTGTGTGTTTGTGTATGTGTATGTGTGTGTGCTGAGGTCTACAATGACTCTGTGTACCGGCTCCCGTCGGAGTTCCCATATTGGGTCTGCTCCGCTCAATTCAAAGAATGAACGTGTCTTCGTGTGTTTTGAGTTGAATTGGGAGGAAAAAGCAAGAATGAAGCTTAACTGTGCATTACGGGGAGAGGGAAATGACGACGACAACCACGACTCTCGTTGCCATTGTGTCTCTCCTCAACTTTATTGTGCTGTCCTGACTGGGCTCGTACATAGGCCCCAGAGTACCAGAGATATCCACTTTACTTGTTATTTCTCCTTCAATATGCATGGGTAGCTCCTTGGGATAGTGTATTAAGTCTGTCGTTCATTCCATTCCTTGTATCAATAATAGAAAAGAATATGTGAATAAGTGGTGTTCAGGGACAATTCCCCGAATCCACAAAGACAAAACATACATGAGTGTGTAAAGTGTATTGATTAGGGTTAGAGATAAGGCTCCTTTTCCCCCCTATAAAGCTTATTAACGTTTACCCCATCATATGTGTGCTTGTATATGTGCTTCCTCTCTATCTCTGTCTACGGAGATGTTGCCCCTACTCTCCACGTCTCTCGGATGCAATATGAGTTTCCCTTTTTTTTTCAAGATGTTATTACTATGGGAGGAGGGAATGGAAGGAGAAAAATGAAAAAATTGAAAAATCTTTATACCAGGCAAAGAGTGAGAGAGAGAGACTGAGAGAGAGAGAGAGAGAGAGAGAGAGAGGGAGAGGGAGAGGGAAAGGAAGCATATAGCGAATTGGTGTGGTGAGTGGAGACGAAGGTCCTCTAAATATTACTATAAGGAAATGACAGTCCTTATGCGATAGCTCTACACAGTTATGGAGGGGATAGATGCCAGCATTATGATTATAAATGTAAGAATTGATTATACTTATGCAGGGTCTCCATATAAATAAGTATATTGTGTGTAACTTGTAAAGAACAGAGAGCAGGCAGGCAGGCGTCAACGACGGTTTTCTTCTTGTTGTTCCAATATATTGAAGACATTGTTTGTAAAATGAGACGCAGTGGCAAAGCTTGGAAATCCTAGCTGTGTTGATAACATGTACTGGAGTTCCTTCGCTCTTTTCTCTCTCTCTCTCTCTCTCTCTCTTTCGTCCCTCTCTCATGCTCCTCTCTGCACCATTACACTCCTCATTTATTACTGTCTGATTTTACCCACAACGACAGATTAATAGGTGAAAAGTGAACAATGAATTTCCATCCAGACCTGCTCTCCTATTATGCAGTTTTACTCTTAGTCGGGATGTGTGAGAAAGTCTAGGATTTTTAGACACTTTGTTAATTTCCTTGTGACTGTGTGTGTGTGTATCTCGAATCTCCATGCCCCACATATGCTTTAACACGGGGTATGGTGTCGGGTCCCGCGTCAATGTATGCTCATAATGTTATTTAGGCGTCTGTGTATTCCCATGGCGGGGACATGTACATATGTACATCTGACACTGAACCGCAGAGTGGAAATAATGAATATGACCGTATACCTTGTGACTGTGACACCCTTTATATGTTGTTACCCCGTCCATCACTGCCTGTGTTGGAGGACCTGAGGGTAAAATAATGCCGAAAAGTGCGACGACTGCGAGTGGCCTAGGAAGAGTTAGAAGGTTCCCATAATATATACTTATCCCAAGTTATTTTTATACTGACGACTACTGTACTACTATATGGAAGATCCCGAATGTCGTCATTGATAAAGGTCAGGCACCTAGGAGGGAAATTATTATTGGAAGCGTGTTGATTTTAATATGCGAGCCATGTTGTTTTCCTATGAAATGACTGTAAGTAACAACACTGCCCATTCCCACTGACTACGGATTCCTCATGAGAGGTGAGGTTTTTGGGTGTATGGACCTACATCCTTATTTACATATGCACTACTTGGGATTGATTGTATCCCCTGGAAATATGTGAGCGGGTCTAAGATGTAGTGATTGCATCTTTATAGGTTATGTTTTCCCTGAGCCTGAGCTGAAAGATTGATCATGTTTTTCGTCGCGGAGTTTAATATGCAAAGAGCCTAGGTGCTGACAGTTGTGGATGCACATAGGCGGCAGGGGGGTTAAATTTTATGTACATGTATAAATATTGGTAAGGAAATGATCCACTGCATCCTCCTATATTTGTAGATACATATGTGTATTTGTAAATTATAAAATATATATGTATTCTATATGTAATAATTACATATATGTAGGTACAGAAACTTATGCAAGTATCCACATAGGTTTGGGCCCTTACTTTTAATATGCTTCCTCTCCTGAATGAATAGTAAATCAATGAATAAACACTAGAATGTTATAATTTGTGGTAGTTTATACGAGAAGTTGGTAGACGTTCCTGGGAAAATTGCAAATAAAGCGTGATCTACTGTTTAAGTTTAGGAAAATAAGAGTTGGCGTCGTCATGGGGGGTGAAATATTTGAAACTCAAATAGCTAAATATTTGCGAGCCAAATTGTAATTGTACATTCTTGAATTTTGAGTGCCTTGTAAATTCTTTAAGTTTGGCTCTGGATCGGAACAAGACATGTGTGAAGGAGTGAAAAATTATTCGGATGGTCGTCGTGATCATGAGAGAGAGAGAGAGTGAGAGAGAGAGAGAGAGACGCGTAATTAAATAAATGTGAAACCTAAAGGCGGCTGCCCTGTGCCTGCTGATGTTATTCTCTTTAGATATTATTACTATTATTATTATGACTACTACTGAATGAACATCTGGGGAAAAAAATCTTTCTGTATTCTCTGACTCTGGCAGATATATTAAAATAACCTGACTCCATGAAGTTAATAGGCATAAAACTGGTTTCACATACAACTTACTCAAACTGTTATTCTGATGAATGGTAGGAGAGCTGGATTGCCAAAAATAATAAAATCAGTATGGGAGTTATACGGTGGATATAAGTAATTACGTATGTACCTACATACATCCATCCGTAGTAGGTGACAACGGAAACATATCTTGAAGCATCTCCCATGCTCTCTCGAACATGGTATGGCTATTAGTAGTGGAAATACAAAAGTTTATATTAAAAATAGATACTCCTCTCAAAGCTATTTCTGCCTCGTTTGTTTTTGGTTGGAAATCTATGGATCTCAGTGAATGTGCGTTTACTTTGAAAATCTATGAAATTTTCATATTTTTATTATCACCTCATTACGGATATGAGCTTCGCTCAATAACGAGGAGTTACCCCTTGTATGTCCTACATGCTCCACTCTCTGCAAGCTTTCAAAAAGAACTGTACATTACTATGATTGCTTTAATGTCAAAAATGAACGGCTGTTACTCCACTATAGTGATTCCCATGCTCAGCTCTTTTTGATAGGTTTAATATGAATTCGTTGCACTTCCGTGGGATATTATGGTTTCTTTCACTTAAAACAAAACGGAGAGGAGCTAATCTATTTTTATTTTACTGTTTTGTCAAATGATTTTTACAAGTAGAGATACTAGTTTTTGGTGGGAATCCTCAATTTTCCAGGGAAGTTTATGATTTAGTGAATGTGGAAATATTAATATGCTTCCTTGCATATTCTGCTCCTCGGCTCTGAGAAGGCTGAGCTAGGAGTCTAGTAGTATATAGTATCTAATCAATTCCTAACATTTCCAGCCCATTTTCATATAACTTGGTTGAGTAGGTTCTAAATACTGGCTTTGAGTCTGGAGCTACTATGTATGTATATGTTGAGTCTATTTTATGGATGCATGGAACAGCAAATTGTCGGAGTGTACATACATACATACATAATTACATACATACGTACATATTAGAACAGAAGGACTCGGGAAATCCTATGTGTATATTTTATTGTGCTGTTGTTTTTGACTATACTTATCTGGAGGAATTTTTTTTCTCTCCTTCATAGTCAAATACTGAGAGTATTGATTCATTTCAGTGGAAAGATTTTGAGGAAAATATATTTCCCCTTGTTTTGTGCCTAACGAATTCCAGGCTACAACTGCCAAAGGGATAATAAGCTCACGGATTTTCTCTGGTGTGCTCCAGTACTGTAGAGTAAGTACTTACTTACAGTATATAGTATGATAGTAGTGTGCAAGTGCATATATTCCTAAAGGAAATTAGCTGGGATTATTTAAATAGTATTTTTCCATTGTTGATGCATGTGTTTAGTTTCATTGGGATCTGTGCACACAAAGGATTGATTACAAAGGATTACTTTTGAATGAGCTCCTGAACGTGGAAATAATTGGAAGATTTCTTGAGAATCCAGTATCTGTACATCTCTCCAGTATGTATTAATTTTAGAAATTCTTTGTTTTTTGGTTTCCTTGTGTGTGTGTGTATGTGTGTGAGAGAGAGAGAGAGAGAGGGAGTGAGAGAGGAGTGCTACTTACTCATACTCACCACATCCAAGTACATTTACTTGTGCTTTCAGTCACTTGTGTAAGTGATGCTTACATCATGTAATTATATTAGAGAGTACATACATAATTACTTCCACGCAGGATTCCCATGAATGTAATCCCTTGAGTTAAATGTAATTTCTGGGCTTCATAGGAACATCAGTTAGCTTAAAATTGTAACAGAGAATAGCTATTGAACATACATAAATACATATGTATATAAGTTTACTGTGAGTCTCTATCTACAGAAGGAAGGTATCTGGACTATCTGCTGGAGAAGTGCTTTAATTTAATGAAGTAGTCAAGGCAGGGAGATACGGAAGGCTCACTGGTAGTAGTAGTAGTAGATAGATACTATACTGTATAGAGTAGGACGAGCTTTTGCTATTTGCTAGTCAGCACAATTTGTTTACATAGGAGAGAAGATTTGTTTTACAACATTCCCTAAGATTAAATTCTGAGGAGAGAGAGAGAGAGAGAGAGAGATGCGTTTCAAGTTGAGTTTAGTTCACAAATGTGGTTCTTGACGAGTGGAGAGACTCGTGTGGAGCAAGATAGGAAAAATATTTGCAATGTATGTATTAAGTTTCCTGAAAGAGTCATATTATTTGGGTTAAATGTAGCCGTTACTCCGGGATGAAGTGTATCTTTGACTAAGAGGGTGGAATTGCCTGAATACTATTTAACTTGTGTACTCTTACAAGTTATTGACTGGAGATGAAAGCAATGTGGTTGTTCACTCTCGGATTGTATGGAAACCCTTCGTGTTTCCATCCATGCTTCCTTTCTCGTCCACTCACGACGGTTCAGTGTTACGTGGAAGTTCCGAGCTTCATCGAGTTTATCAGCTCCTAGTTCCTGTGCGAGTCTCTCTCTCTCTCTCTGTTGGAATGCACAATGGGCTAAATATACAGGCTAAATATCTCTGAGCTGTATACTATTAATACAAACCTTTGTGTACAGTTGATCTGATGAAATGGTTTTAGAGTCAGGTATTAAAGTCGGTATTAAAATGGGGAGAAGGTTCAAATATACCTGGAGTGATGTTACATACACACACACACACGTTCTCTCTCTCTCTCTCTCTCTCTCTCTCTCTCTCACTCTCTCACTCTCTCACTCTCTCACTCTCTGTATCTGTCTCTCTATGTCTCCTGCCTTTTAACTTGTGTTTCCTTGAGTTATATTTGAGGAGTGGGAAAAGAATTGTGGAAGAAATTATCCTGCAAGTTTGGAGCCCTGTATTTAGAAACAGATTAAGGAGCTACATAACTTGGACTCTCTGCTTTTACTTCCTCTCTGTATATGAGACACCAATAACAGGGAGCAGTTTGAATGGGTGCGAGAGGAGAGATTCGGTAGCATTAAATATATATATGTAGGAGAATTTTCCCTCTTGCACCGCCTGCCGTTTATGTATCGCGGCCGGCTCCTTAACTCCTTATTATTGTAGTAGTCACAATCAGTGAATGCAGCAAATTTGAGCAGGCTCCTTGTAACACTCGGCTCTCATGCTCTCTCCCTTGTACTTACTGGTAGCTATTTAGGTAGGGCATGAGACTACTGTGACTACAGTACTGTACTACTAGTAGTGTCGCAATTCTGTGAATAAAATGGATTTTATTTTGGATCTACTTGATGGTTATGGAATGGGTCTTGTCACAGGATCTATCCTCTGTAGTGGTTATTACTATTTATATACATACATACATATGGTAGTATTATAGGAGAATATAGTGTCTATACGTGTATGCATAGATCCTATCAACAACCATTCCCCTTCTCTCTCACTCATATTACTCAAAAGCCAGACTGTGTGCATGATAACCATTTTGGAGGTATATTTGTTTGAGACCTTGAATCCGCTGGGGTTTGATTTTCTAAACAAGCTGCTGGGGCTATAATTTTTCTCCAAGTACAAATTAGAAATAGATTAGCAGATGTGTAAATTTTTCTTAAAATTCCCTACTGAATTCTTCTAGTAAGTACCTCTCTGCTCCTGTCCTGTTATTTAGTTTAGGCAGAGTTAAGTGTAGACCTGCCGCATTAGCATTTTTGTATGAAAATACATACATACATACCCTGAATTGGAATATATTTACTTGCAGGAATTGAGATGCGAATTTTTTTTCCTCGTAGATTTTTCCTACGTTATGCACAGTTATTGCAAAATGTAATGCAAGGGAAAATTGCTCGAGTAGGAGTATAAAAATAAATTGCGAATTTCAAATTTTTTCGACTTGATTCTCGAAGGGAATGATGGGAAGAGGTAGGAGAGAGAAGAGACGTGCTTCAGTCGAATATTGCCTGAACGACGGGGAGCGTTTAAAAAGTCCAAAGTGATTCAGTCATGAAGTTGATTACTGCTCTGCCGCCCTACCTTTTACATGCAACTCTAAATTGTCCCTGTGCATAAATAATATGTAACTCGATAATGTAGAATTTAGTGTGAGTTGACAGGTCAAAGGCGGAGATGGGTTCTAATTATTTAAAAATAATTAACAACCATCTGATGAGCTTGAACAGACCTAACAAGATTTACAAGTTGGACTTGATACTGTAGAGACGATGAGAATTGGAATGAATTATGCAAAATAGAGGGGATACCTTCGGGTGTCTCTCTCACTCTCTGGCTCTTTTCCTCTGAAATGTAAATGACAAGCTCAAGGACAAGTGACGCTTCATTATTCACTTGAGAGGTAGGAAGAGAGAGGTAGAGAGAGAGAGAGAGAGAGAGAGAAGATGTCCTCTTGGATTTTCGGAACTAGCAATTATTATTTCTGTAAATTCCATTCACATTTATCTCTCTTTAAGGCAGGACCGCAGAGCTATCTTGAGTATTTCCCCTTCCTTGAATACATCTATACTGATTGGGTTTCCAAGTAGTCAAATTATTTTGAGATCTGTAGATATCCAGCGGTACTCAAATGTCATTTCTATCCACACTTGAATTCAATTTTACTATGCAAAGTGCAGAGGACTTATTACACTGTATCCATTTACCCCTAAACTCTCATTCCATGAATTCTAATGGATTTCAAGGAATATTGTCCCTGGAGATGATATTATTCCATTTTTCAATTTGTTTTTCCAACTTCCAAAGTATTCCAAATTGCTGGAAAAAGTAAGGCGAGAAATCCCAAGAAAGTGTAGATACATACAAATATGTACTTACATTTGAAACGAAAAATAAAAGCATTTATATTTCCCTTCATTCAGTAATATTCTGCATGTATCTCTTGCAGGAGTCATGGAATGGCTTTGTGTAAGACTGAGACGAACATGGATGCTCAAACTACAGATAGTCTATAAACATGCTACATTTATATTCTAGTAATTTTTGTCTATTTCGAAACCATTTTAATTTCTTGATTTATTGCTCGAATTTGTGCCTTTGATCCACGGGATAAACAATTCTAGGCTGTAAGGTGGGAAGGGGTAAGATCGTAGAAGTAACAAGTATCAAGTTTGTAGTCTCTGGGGTTTTGCTTTAGTCCTCATCCCCCTTCACTGCTCTTATTCTTACTATACTAAGATCCATGTACAGGAAAAGAGACAACCGATGGAGTCATATCTTTTCCCAGTACCTTTCCTTTTTCTCCTTAGTAGATCCTTATTTTCACTACTTTCCCCTTGTAAGCATATGAGTCTGATTCTAGGTTACAACTGTATCTATGTAGAGTATGTATGTACCAATGTAATTATGTATTTCAAAAGAACAGAAAAACAAGAGTGAGTGGGAGTCGTTTATGAAACAAATCTAAACTTGAGAAAGTATTTGACTGAGGGGAGCATCATTGCAATTTCCCTGGAACATTAAATTGAAGCCTTATCGACATAGGACTTGAATATATGTATGTAATATCTATAACTATAGATACATATGCACGTAGTGAGGGGAAAAAACTTGAGAGATATCCGATTTGATTTTAGAAATGCACAAAACATTGTTCAAAATTGCTCGAATACTTTTGAGATACTTAGATTAACATCATATAAGGCAGGACTGTGAGTATGCATTTATAGTTTTGATACTTTTTTTGAAGTTGTTTGGGCTTGCATATTTTGTGAGAAGAAAAGAAGAGAGCTATGCTGCAAAAGTTTTTCCCCCTATGTTGAACGTTCCAAAAACAATTTTCTTACAGACTGTTGTTATGGACTAGCTCTGCAGAAAATCTTTTTGCATTGTTCATGGCAACGATAACTAGGTGTAATGCTCAATGCTCATATGTAGAGAGAGAGAGAGAGAGAGAGAGAGAGAGAGAGAGAGCTCGTACATAGATCCTAATAGTAAGTTTCCAGTGGAAATTCTCGATTTCGTTGGAGGAAATTGTCTTATAGATTGTATCATGGTTGGAGTTGGCTACTACTACTGTACGTCTGCCTCTGCTTTAGGTACAGTTCTCTCTTGAGTGAATCAATTATTCTTATTAATTTTGTCAACTCGGACAGAATTGTCATTGGAGTGATGGATGAGCATTTATATAGCACGAGAGGGTCGTAATAATTGCAACTCTTTCCCGAAGGTTTCCTGTCACGTGCCTATAGGATACTTTGTTTCAATAGGAATTTCCGAATGTCACTAATGCCAGCTCTTGTACATGTGTGGATATGAAAAGGTGGACGTACATATATGTACATATATACAGACTAGTATTTTTACATTTTGGACAGCATTCCTTGGGGAATCATTGTTTGCCCTTTGGATGACGACTTTTTTTCAGTTGACTTCTTTTTTCACGTAGTCTCTCTCTCTCTCTCTCTCTCTCTCAATACTCACACACAATGGTCCTGACCACTATGTATGCCCTACTTGAGAACCATGAGACCATGATCATCATACTTATTTATTTGTGTGTATGTAGGTATGGATATTTGTATAGTAGGAAAGGCAGGACGTGCATACTTATCTACGTATAGGAGTGGACTATTCGCAGAAAATTCAATGGAGTATGTGAATTGGTTGTAGACAAGTTGCAAACAGGATTGTAATTATTGGTATGTATGTAATTATATATATATATATGTGTGAGCTGGAGAGACTATGTATGCATATATTGTACAAATATAAAGGTAGTATTGATTCGGGTAGTAGTACTCATGTAATTTAAAGGGACGTGAACCTGAAGAGACACTACCTTATAGAGCCTATCCTGTGCCTGTACTTATGAGTGCACTGAAGTTTTCTCGGAAAGTCTGTACACATTGCAACCACTGACAATTTACTGAATGGTCAACAATGTGACAAATGGAGAATACTGACGAAGGTAAATTGAGTGAATGAGTTGAGAGAAATTGTCTCTATGGATAGAATGGCAACTCCTGACATGGAGAAAAGTTTCAAATTCCTTTAAGTTCTGAAAGTGTTCATTGTAGTGAATTGGGGGGGTTTCAAACCTCAGGATTCAATAGCTTACGGATCTGCGATCGGAAGAATGGAATGAATGTGCTATTGTGAGTGCATGTGCCCACTGTGTTGTTTTTATAAGGTCTGTATCTCGGCGTAGAGTCATATGAGTGTCTACATGTGGCCCATTTCATTACGTACACCCAGTACAGCCCATAGATATGTATGTACGGTCGTCGATGAGAGAGATGGAGACAGAGAGGTCGGTTAGAAATATCTACGGTGAGCTAAGCATGAGAAGGCAAGTTAATGAGGTAGGAGAGGAGACACAATGTAAATGACATTGATTAGCTGACAAGGAGCCAATTCTTTTATCGTAGCATTGTTTATTTCGTGAAGCTTTCTCACTCACTCAACTACTTGAACTTTAAAATTTGCGCATTTGCATTGGTAATTACCACAACTCCAAGTCTCTGTGGCCGGACCATTTTCCATGAATAATGACCGGACTACTCGTGTTATTTAGCCGTAATTGGCCGCTCTGAATCCAGTCTCAACTCCGTGGTTTGGTTGTGTACTTTAGAGGAATGGCACTGTCCCTCTCGACCTTACTCTCAGTCTCTTCTCTGTCCCCCTCTCTCTCTCTCTCTCTTTCTCTCTCTCTCCCTCTCTTTCTCTCTCTCTCTCTGCTTCTCGTTATATCAAAGATCAATAAGAATTGTATCGATTTCGGTTAAGGTTTACGCAAATGGTGTATTTTTCGAGTGACTTCTTCTCTGAGTGTGTGTGAGAGAGAGAGAGAGCGAGAATGAGGGATGTTTTCCCTACTTTTTCAAAGTAAACTCGTGATTTTCTGGAATGAGCTTTAAAATTGCTTAAAATAGCTCCAGGACTCCAGGCTCTATCATTTTAAATTAACGTCCAATTAAAATTCAATAAATATACAATTGCGTATACATAAACATCACTTTCGTATATCTACATCTATTTGGACAACTTCCACTGACTCTGAGAGACCAGAGTTTTTCAGGAACATATGTATTCATACATACATATCTTACGTATGTATGTACGGGACACATGAGACTGTACTTACTCAAATAAGAAATTTGATAAAAGAGTCAACCCTTTATTTCTGCGTCCCTATACCGCGAGCCTTTGGTGTCCCAAGCAATATGGGGATGTATGCATGTAAATAAATATGTATGAACGTACATACATATGTGACGTTCTGTCTGTGCAGCCCTCCTAGCGTATAAGTGAAACTCAGAACTGGTTGAGTAACTTGACCGTTGCCATTTGTAATGTAGAGGCACACGTTCTAAGAAATCGAATATTTTAACTCTTTCGTATTTTGGTGTCTGTATGTATCTACGTATGTACATACATATGTTATGAGAAGAATCCACATTAGTGAGTATATCTCTCTATCTGCAGTTTTGGTCTTTATGGGGGGAACCATGTAAAAATACATATATCTATCTGTAGAGACGTTAGTACATATGTACATAGGTTGGTGTATGGACGGTCCTAGTTCTGATGCTCTCTGGTTCCTTTCGCGTTTGACAAAAACGAAGTGAATGTGCACCTCTGAACAACAATGATATAATAGAGGAATGTCTGGAAATTGAAATGGATGATAATAGGAGTCTCTTGGTCAAGATACCATTACATAATGGGAACTGACTGAGTTTTTTCTTCACTTTTTCCCCGGATTATTTCCTCTGTCGTTTTTTCACATTGTCACTGTTACTATAGATCCAGCATGTAGTGGAGCCTTGTGTGGAGGTGCATTTGAAGTATCTATACATACATATGTACGTCAGGGTTCTCTCCTGCTGCTCGGAGAAAATATATTTTTCCTTTACTTTTCCGCCTACGCCATAAATCTGATTAGGGAAATAACGGCGAGTGTTTCTTCCTTTTGTATTCATTATACTAATACTCAGGGGTATAGGGTTTTTAGACACATTTCCTCTCCCGCTAAATGTTTACTTCTCCCGTCCTTTCACTCCGATCCCTGATATGGGTGTGCATATGCCTGGATATGCATATATGCCTATAGGTATTTATGCACATTCCAATTGGAACGCTCCAATTCAGGAGGCATTTTTACCATATTAAGTAGTTAACTGTGAAGTTGACTTGAAGGATATTGGATATATCTGGGAAATTGTGGGACTCAAATTATGTGCTATTCGGTAGTAACAACAGTTGAATCTAATCTGTACCTATTCATATATCTAAATACTAGAATTAATAGCATCATTTGAGAAGGTTTACATGTATATAACGGCATTCAATCAAACTAACGTAGAGCTACCTGAGTGAGACATGGAAAGCCTAGGTATTTTTTTTCTCGTTTTTTTCTCTCTCTCTCTTTTCAGTAGAGCGAGCAAACAAGTTGATGAAATAAATCAAGGTTCCCCCCTATCTTTACCTCCTCGTCCTGTCTTTACGGATATAGTAGCCTTGATTGAAGATATGAACGTCAGTATGTAAACTCTCTGGTCATGTGTCGTTTTGCCAGTGTGATGCATATAAATATGTATGGATTGGTAGGAGGATTGAATTGCGTAAAAGTATTTCATATGAATCACTTGATTGCATGCAATGTTCAAGAAAGCTGTGGTCAGTAACTTGCGTGAGTCGTAATGGGATGTAAAAATGTTCCTAACGGATACTTTTTTACATAAACTCTGTATATAGAATGTATGGGGATGTTTGTATGTGTGTGTGTTTGTGTTTGTGTGTCTGTCTACGTTCCTGGGAAAATAATGATGGAGTGTGGAGAAAAGGGTTGTTTTATGTATAAATGAAGTTCCTCTATGCTTCTGTGTCTAACTACCATGGATGTGTAAATACCTACGGGGAAATAAAATTAGCTCAATACTTTCGTGATAAATAAATCGGAAATAGAAGCAAATGATATCCAGGAACGGAACTCTACTCTTAAATTACCTAACTTGAATAAATACACTCGACGGAAGTAACTCAAGCGTATAAGTCAATTCTATTTTTTCCCTGTATACTCCTACTGCTACTATTTATGTACAAGTACATCGTGTACGTATCAGGATGATGTATGTGTACAGTATTATGCATGTTCTACGTAGATGTGACGACGTGTGTACTTACTTTTGCAATTTCACACTACATGTATGTATGTAGGTGGATATAAGACTGGAAATGTCTATGTATGATTACGTAATTATGTGTACCTACTTTTATACTCGGTTTATTTTTAGCCTGACGTTATATTTTTACCATCAAGATTTACAACGAAAGGAAAAGATATGCACGTGTGGGCATTTCAAACTACCTGAGCTATATTTCCCTGTTGAATTAGTACCACTCATAATAAATTTTTCCGTCTCTCTGTTTTTATTTTAACTTGAACTTAAATAGGAACTGTTTGTTTTTTTTCCCCTTATTGCTGTTTGTCTAAACATTCATTTTAAAAAGGTAATAATAATAGAGGAACATTTCCGGGTAGAATGTACGTAGTAGGAAGTTATGTAGGTATGTACATAATAAGTATATGGGTATGTATGTATATGCATTCAAAATGTGACATAAGGAAAGTAACAGTGTCCAGGAATATATTTTTTATAGTCCTTCATTCCTATTTGCATATAAAAGTGTGGGGGAAGGGAACCCCTATGAGCTTAAAAGGATAATAAGGATAATTTGACTTTGAAGGAGTTTGTTTTACTTTTTTTTTAGAGGGAAAATGCAAATTTCCCATAGAAATCTTAACGACTTCCTGAAACTTGTAATTACTTAGAGATTAGAAGGCTCAAGTTGAGTTTGGGTGGATTCAAAAGTGATTTTGAATGACTCTCTGATTTGACTTGATTTATACAACTGGAAATGAATTTCTTGATAATCATTATCAATTCCCATACTTATATACTTTCTGCTGACTCTGTACACTTGCACACTTGATAAATAGGCTGCGTGTATGAGGGGTATCTGGAGCTATGGAGCGGGCCACTATGTGTATATACTGTCTATACTTTCCGTACACTGACTATGTATGTATATTTAGTCCTACGTACAGAAAATTGCATTTGCATTAAAGGATATGTCACATTCAAGTGTCATTCCTGTCTGCATTCAGTATTTATAGTGGTGTTTCTTTATTAAAATGCATGGTTGGTGTTAAGTCCAAAATAATGCAAGGGGAAAGAGAGACTTGGGAGCTCAAGAGAGTTATTGTCCCATGTGTTTACTCACAGACACACAGACACACACACACACACAAACACACTATTATTGCTTAGCTTTAAAAAAAACCGCATCTGCTGTATGTGGCTTGTAAAACATTGGAACTTTTTTTCCACACTTTTCCTACACAACAGTTAACATTTGATGACACCGTAATCTTGAAGGGATTTTAATTAGGTTACTTGAGGTCATCCAGTTTCCTCCCCAGAATTATGTATTTTATGGAATTATCTATACATCTAATATGGGGGGGGGGGAGAGAAAAATTGTATGGAAAAACCAAAATAAATAACTCTACTTTAGAGTCATCTCATTAGCTATGCATAGGACTTGCTGTGATTTTAACTAATAAAGTACGTCACTGGACAGAAATTGTCTCTCTTCAGAAATACTACAGTAGAGAGTGGGGCTTGGAGCTTGTACAGAGCTCCTTGGAAATTGCATCAAAGATCAAAGGGAAATATTGTGTATGTATATGTATCTCTTTCTCTCTCTCTCTCTCTCTCTCTCTCTCTCTCTCTCTCTCTATAGATATTTAGATATATGACATGAGTAGAATTTTGTTAGTTAGTGGGTATGCTCGTAAAGTATTTAGGAGTAATAAAACGTCAGAGTCCTCCATGTATCCTATACAGAGCTACTCTAACAACCCTAAACAGTGTTTACTAAAATATTTTTTACTTTGTTAATTTATTTTTACTGTGAGACAGTTTCCATTAGCAGGGCTAGCCTTCCTAGATAGGCATTGTTTACATCCCCACATGAACATATGAGCACACAGATGTACAGATTTCTATGCCCTTCCTATAAATGCTCATGTGCATGTATTATGTAAGTTTTTATCTCTAGTCTATATAGGTGTACACACTACAACGTATCTGCATATCTGGAGGGTGGTTTTTCACTAAAAAAAATTAGTACTAACTAACGAGTCCCTGGATTGCGTGCTGGTGAACTAACAAGGTAATCAGGGAATGGCCAAGTATCCCCAGTGCTGTTTGTATGATAGGAAAGTCTCATGTGCTTTGTTTCTCACATCTTTAATCTTTTACAAGTTCATTAATAATTGCACACAAGGGGAATGAAACCGTAAAAAAATTAAGCTTTTCTTTTCTCTCTTGCTCCTCATTTCTCCCGACTTTAGTGTAGTCCGGAGGTATGTATGTAATTACATATGTGAGGACATGGAAGCCTGCCTGGGATATCTATACACTGTTGTAGTAGAGTTCTTCCTCTGCACGTCGGAGGAAAACTTATTATATTTGCTGATTATTCCTGCAGTATATATAAATACAGGGATGTAGATACATATGTATGTACGTACGTGGAGCACTATCACAAAATAACTTACTTTGTTTAGGTAATGGACATGAGGGTAAAGAAACGACGTGAAAGTTTTTTCCTATTACTGACTGCGAGAGATACATACCTTTAATGTAGGAAGTACTGCTGGAGTTTGTATATTGGAACTATAGAGGTAATACCTTCTCAAACACTTTTCACTGACTGAGGTTTAAATATATTTTAAGGTTTTATATATAAGAAGAAGAGCATGAGTATGATTACCAAGTTTTTCTGGGTATTCTCACCTGCTCTTAGAATCCTTTCACAAGTTTTCATTTGCTACACACACATATATATACAGACATACAGATACACACACACACACACACAAATACACACAACCTCCCAAGTATATTTTTTTTATGAATGAAGAAGGAGGAAAAACTCGTAAGAAGTTAATACTTTTAGGTAGGGGAATGTGGGACACATAGTGACTCTAATTCAAAAAAGAAGTTGAAGTCAGCAACTAATGGCATTAAGTATGAAAAAAAGTTTTGGGAATTGGTTAAAAAAAAAGGTAATTCGTACTTTCCTGTGGGCTGATTAAACTTTGTCGGCCATTACATAACTATTAGTAATTCATGGGGTTTAATAGCTGTTCAAGCAAATTAGTCAAAATTTGTAAGGATCATGCTCCGTATCATTATGGGAGGGTTATTTGTGAGGACAAACAAGAGTGGAGCATTTATACTGTAGAAGCACTCTCGGTAAAATTCAATTAGTGTGCGGAACCTTCAATTTATTTGAATAAACTCAATATTTCTGGTTCGACTGAAGGTAAAATTTTCGACAGGTTTCTCCTAATTGATTGATTAGAGAGTGACAGATGTGCTTGTCGCTTGAGGATGTGTCTTCACAGGAAATTAGTAATTAATTTATTTTGTTCAATGTATAGTTTTCCACAGGGCTTGCGTGTGGGTATGAGCAAATTACAAGGAAATATTTTTATATTTTTGTAGTAATATTGAATACGTATGCTTAATTATATATAAAGGAGTCGGAATTTCTACAAGAAGAGCATGCACTTGATCCAAGAGCTTATTATCTCGATCTCGCTGACCCTCAAGAATTTAAGGGGATCCAGAGAGAAAAGGAATTTTAATCAATTCACTGTCTTCCAATAAGTGAGCCTCTCGGTACATGTCTTTATGCTTACTTACATACATATGTACATAATTAATTATATGGGGACACCTAACCCCGTCCTTACATGGTTCTTTGTATATGTACATAGATACAGCTAATGTAATATTTGGTAGCATTATTGCTAAGATGCTTCTCCACCAGGGATTGTAAATTTGAGGGGATGGAGCGGTGAGGCTTATAATATAATATACAAATACTACGTGAGAAAACAAAGCATCCCTCAATGAGTTTATCATGAATATCTGATAATGAAACCTTGACGTGATAAATATGCTATGGCTCTTACTCTGAGCCTAAATGGAGGAGCTACACTTTTATAGGGAAATTGCATTTTTTATCACTGAATTTCTCCCCTACCTCCCTCCCTCCCTCCTCCGAATAACTAAGTCAGTCAATGGATCCTGTCCTATTATGATTTATCAACCTCCCAGCAGGACCCCGTCTGTTTATATTGGAAAGCTGTTTTATTGTCCTGCAAAATTTATGCACTGAAGGACTTTACAAAATTAATTGACATTGAATATCTGTCAAGAAACTTGATCGCCAATTGTTTTTTCCCCAGACCCAAAATTGGACTGGGATAATTTCCCCAAGCGGATCTCACACACCAGTATCTATTTATTATTAAGGTTAGGGGATTACGAACCTCAAGCTGAATATGGCATTAATAGCACGATCTGACTTGACCCACAGTCAGTCCGAGCATTGACTGTGATGACTACAATTTGCTGACTGAGAAGCCCTGTATAGTCATTATGTATTTATCTGGGAAATATTTCCAAATGGGCACATTTACTATATATCTACATGACTGGGGAAATGAGTGGGGAAGGAATTGATTGGGAAATAATTATTATTAAGTCATTGAGAGATTAAATAAATAAACATTTGTAGAAGGTTTAAAGTTACCTGGAGTAAACAGTTCCATGTGTGTGTGTGTGTGTGTTTCTAAGTAGAGTGGAGCTGACACGCTTTCACAGGGGTCCTTTCAAATGCGTTTATATTGGTAAATAGTGTCTTTACGCGGAAACTTGTGGTAGAATGAGAACTCGAGAGTTTCCGCAACTTGCACCCTTTTAGAGAGTTGTCACTTGACAAGAGTCATAAAAGTATCCCCTTCTCCCGCTCTTATTCCTTGTACTTATTGTTGTGTGTGTGTCTGTGTGTATATGTGTCGGTGTGTGACTGTGTGTGTGTGTGTATGTGTTATGTGTCTGTGCGGGAGTGAAACTGGAAGTAATTCCTTTCCTTCACGCTTATCTTCTATATCGTTTCTCTATTATGAAGGAACAGTTTAAGAAGAAGGAGAAGAAGAAGTGGAGGAGGTGAAATGCACCGAAGCCCGGCATGAGTCTGACTGAGGTTGAGAGTGAGCACAAGACCACACTATATGCAGTAAGTAGTTTGGTGGTGGTTGGTTGGTGACTGTGGAGTAGTCTGTAAAAGAAGTTGCAGTAGTCAGTTCAGCGTTCAGCAGCAGCAGTCCGTCCGTCGTCCCGTCCTGTGAAATGAGAATAAAGCGCGCTTTGGAAGCATGAAAACCTGCACATGCCGTTGCTCCTGCTCCTGCTGCTGCTGCTCCTTTCATATATATTTCTTCCCTGTGTAATAATGTGTATGTATCTACTGGTAGTAGTATCTCTGTTTCCAGTCCCTATACATAGTATGTACATTTCCAGCCATAAAACTCTGATCTTGCCTGTTCTCCTTCAGAACAGTGGAAGAGGTATCAGTGGAGGGAGTGTGTATGTACTTAAGAAGTCCTATGTGGAGTGGTTAGACTCCTCACACCATACAAAACAGCTATGTATAAGTATATATATACAAGGGGGTCTTTCCTTGTAATAAGACGTATCTGCTCAAGAGGAGCTGGGACAAATAATAGGAATAGTACGTACATTTGTAGGTATGGTAGAGGTGAACGTATAGGTATATGTGTGGGCTTGATGTTTAAGTGTCTATCTATCAGTTTTAGAAAAGTGTCTATCCAGGGAGGAACACACACATATAGGGCCTATCCAATCCATGGTGGGAGTGCATAATAGCTGGAGCTGGAGAGTGGATGTAGAAAATGTAGTCACTGGAAATCCACAACATTCGAACCTAATCGCGACTGGTTGCAAATGCAGTTACATACGACCTGGATGTTGTCTCTGTCTTAACTGCTGACTACTCTACTACTACTAGGGCTCCTAGTGCTACTAGTGCATTGCAATGCATTAGACGGAAGAAGAGTAACTGTAACTACTACCAGGGAAGCTTCCCCTGTAACTAAACTAATCGTAGGGAGGAAAAAACAGGAAAAAAACCAATGAAGATTCGACTACTGTACTTTACTCTCCATAGTTAAGCTTTTTGCATGGAGTTCCTCTGGTGACTCCGACTGCATACAGAGTACATACTTTCGAGTGTCCTCGTGACCCTACAATGATGGGGTTTTTGGGGGGAAAAAAGAGGAAGAACGGCTAAGGTGGAGGATGTGGAGAAAACACCCGGTTTTACTGATCCGAATTTTACAGCTGCCGCCCTATCTGATTGTGAGAGCGGAGAGTATACTTATGTATACTTAGTGTGCTAAGTTCATGGAAGACCATGTGCATCTCCATCTCCAGGAGAGGCCTTGTGTGTAGAATTTTTATGTACTGCTGCAGAAGGAGAGGAGGGAAAGTAACAGGAGGATGTATAGATGCATAATTTGACGGCGTATACACAGATAGTTGTGAATATGTAATGTGTGGGCAGGATGTGTGTGTATAGTTATTTGGATTGGGAGGAAGACTCTAATAGTGTAGGGGCATGTGTACGGATAGTAGATAAAGATAATATGTGGAATAGGAGTTGTGCCGGTAGAGAAGACGATTTCTATACAATTTTATGAATTTCATTGCCATTCATTGGATCCGATGTTATGTGGTGATTTTGGCCCCTGTCCTTTTTTCTTTTTGCTCTGTGTGGAAATTGTTCGTCCCTTTTCAGGGCAAGGAAAAGAATGCTTTTGATTTCACTCGGCGTGTGTCGCTCACAGGGAGATTTGATGCATATAGACGTCTCTATATTTATATGTATGTATGTTTGTGTGTTTATGTGTTTGTGTGAGTGTGTGTGTGTGTATATATGTACCTCCTAAAACATTACTGCATTCAATGTATTCTTTTAAAAGGCTCTCGGTATTAAATCCATACTGTATTGTGTAGCATCAAATGTGCAATGTCTGTTTTAAAAGCCATACTTGAGACTCCGTTCACTGCATTCCAGAGAGCCCAGACGGGATGAACTAAAACTCTTGGCATGGATGGAAAGTAAGTATGTACATATGTACATATTGAAGGAACCTACACAGTCACGTACATATGAAAGTACTGCATCAAATTTATTCCAGCAACTGTCCGTGATGGATTCTATTCAAGCTCTTTTTTTTATTATAAGTAATATTAGTACTATTATTTTGTGGTGCATCATAATTGCGAGGCAGGGGGTGCAAAACGGATGGAATTTCAGAGTATAATTTGTTTCGGGAGTAGATTTTACTCTGGAAAAGTTTTTGAGCTCGTGGGCTTCTTGTTACGACCAAGAGTGCATTTTTATGTTCCACAAGTATATGCATGTGTATGTGGGCATGTAGAGGTTTTATTGACAAACGTTGATTACTGGGGTGAAGCTCTATTTTTTCCCTCAGTCCTGTGGTATAGTACTATTGGGACAAGAGTGGGATTTATGAATGAAGATTATGTAACGTGGCGCGTGCATAATTCAGGATTAAAAGCAAAAGTATTAAAAGTGGGGAACCTTATCGCCCTCCATGCTTTTATGAGGGTTACTATTTAAAGCCCTGTAATGGCCCGTACATGTGGAGAGCCGCGTACTCCCGGCTCTCGTATAATTATATGTCTTCTCAGGGGTCGCTGCCAAGCTCGTCATAACTATGGAGGTATTACTTTTAGCAGATCTTACCAAACTTTAATATACGTGCTGGTATGTATATGTACGTGAGCTCGGAGCTCTCCTCTCCTCACTCAAATGCATCCAACACGTTGACCAATTTAAGGTGATTCATGTTCAGATAGGAAATGGAGAAAGTTAGCCGGGGTTTTTGCGAGTGATTAAGAATTTTTCATTAGATTTTTTTCTCCGAGCAGGCCAGTAGTAGAACGTAGTATGAGCAGTGTGTGTGTGTGTGTGGAAGGCTGAACGATTCTCACTCACTCCGTGTATGTCGGAACGTTTTGGAGTGTGGAAGGAAATCAACTCTTAGAGAAAGATATTCTACGGGTATATTCTTTTATAGTGAGTGCTCGTATCTATAGTTAGGTAGTATAAAGAAGCATATATTTACATTATTACAGAGAGGAGATCCATAGTTAATGTGCGTGCGGATATGGGGATTCTATGCCTAAGTACTGGAGAAAGAAGAGAGGAACTTTTAGTGGAGTATCGTAAATTGTGTAAATCCAGCTGTCTCAAGTAATTTGATAGTGGGTGGTAGTAATTTGTAATTATTTCAAAATGTATAGGTTATTGCCTCGAGGATTATAAGGGAAGTGAGATAGAGAGACAGAGACGAGGGGTTTTTCCTGCTGAATTGCAGTTTTCTCAATTGAGGGATAATTTTTGATTAATATTCGGTTCTGTGTCGGAGTTGGAATCATTTTTTTCAGGCTTTTTTCTCCTCTATGCCAGTTTATGTGGGATAGTTGAGGGGAATGATGTTTGTATGAAGAGAGGCGGGTTTTTTTTCCTTGGAAGAATAACGTGTATGATAAGGGATTGTCCATTATGCAGAGAGATAGATACTAAATGTAACCTCTGTATGTAGACTGTTGGCTTGGGTATAGGTCTCTACTCTAGGTAGTCCTACTACTACAATTCCTAGTATAACAGGGAAGTGTGTTCTTATATAAATGTATCAAATGGAGCTGAAAGTGAAAATGGACAATTTTAGGTGGTTGAGAATGGTTGAACAATCGCACCTATAAAATGTGCACGTGTCTCAATACTTTATATACTTTTTTCAATAAGTACGGTATAGTTAGCAGGAGATAAGATTTTTTTTCTCTGTCTCTCTCTCTCTCTCTCTCTCTCTCTCTCCTTAAAAAGAACAGGCCCCTGTGTGAATAGTAAGAGTATGTATATATAATAGTATGTATACAAACTGCTGAGGGATGGGAGGAAGAAGAAGAAGAACAAGAAGAGAGTGTGTGGCAAGCAAAGATATAGTCATTTTGAGTTTGCACGTTATGCATTTTTCAACAGGATCGGGAGAAGAGAGAAAAAAGGGAACTTGAGATGGAATTCGGTGTGGAAGCTGAACAAGGTGGTACATTTCCCTGCTCTTATCCGATAGGAGGTTGGTCTGGCAGTTCATGCCGAACTGAAAATTCTTCTATGAGGGTAACATGATGCATATTATTCTTGTAGGGAAATTCCCTTTTCTCATCTACTTTCCTATGCGGAACGAACGAAACCACTAAAAAATTATCAAGTACAGGGTTTGAGTGAGAGAGAGAGAGAGAGAGAGAGAGGGAAGAGTGAGGGAGAGAGAGAGACGAGGTCGAAGAAACTCTTCAATCAACCATTAACCGTACTTGGAGTTAATGGGGTAGGAAGCGCTATGTGATTATTACAAATTGGGAAGCTTTTTAGTATTTTTTCCTATAGTGTGAGTTGATGCAACAGATTTTAGGAGAGGATTCCTGAGTGCACTGTGAAGGAGGTTTTTAGTGTTAATGAACCAACTTCTCCCTGTATATTTTGAAACCCAATTACATTTAAGCACACGCTTGAGGATGAGTCTGGAGAGTGTGTCCTTTGTGAAATAATTGTTTTTATTGCATTTTCTCCTGGGATTGTTATTGGGTCGGCAGTCCACTATTGGTTTTGGGATCCCCTCCTGTATTTACATTCACATTACAAATTATTATCATTATTGAAATGGAATATGTTGTTGGTATTTGTATACTTATACTGGGAGAGGGGGGATTTCCAGGAATTATTATTTTTGATGTGGAGTAGTCTGACCCTACTATCTCATCCGAGTTGTTTTTGTTAATATGGTTATTTTTGCATAACATCCTACGTCGGAGTTATCAGGAGAAGCTGGGAATAAATTAAAGTCATAATGTAGGTATATTTCATGTACCTTCAGTCAAACTACAAGGAATCAGTCTGCTCGCACTAATAGTAGGTTTCAACTTAAAATAATAGGTCAAGAGTTCCTTGTTTTGGGATAGGAAAGGAAGGGGGAAATATCTAGCGTGGATCGTATTTCGTACTGGAATTGCGAGTTATATCGTTTACTCGAACTAATCATGCACGAAGCAATAAATAAAAAGAACATTTAGAGTATTAGTCGTAGACGTAGATGCGAGTGAGAGTTTCATATTGTATAGATACTTATCATCACTACAAATGTTCAGAGTACTATCAACAGATGCAGTTTCATATATGAAAATAATTATATAATGGATGTATGTTTGTATATCTGCGTATCTATATCTAGTTTGTATGTATAGATATGCGAGGAAAAAAATGGAATTGCCTTTCGGAGCGTTGAAGAAACGTGAGATGAAATGGATAAGATTAATGACTCAATAACATTTTGTGTAGTATTAAGCAGTCGGTTTGCATTTGTGATGTTTGCAAGGAAACCTCCAAGACGAATTCTCAAGGACGGGAAGGAGACGAAGGAATATTAGTAACTCTTGTGTTTTTTCCCTTCTCATTCGAATAGTATTACTAAAAGTTTGGCTTGGAGTTTGTGTGTATGAACTGTAGACATGATCAATTAGGCCATTAGGAGCAGGTATCGAATGCTACAATCACTTCAATGTAGTACTCCTGCTGTTCCTCAAATGATCTCTATGCGAAAAATTCACTTCTTGAGTGTCGCATAAACAGGTACATGATTCAGAGCCCCTGATACCATCAACATATACCTACTTCTAAATGCTGCATAATTAGTTACATAAAGGATGGACCTTTGTTATTACAAAATATGCATAAGCTGACAACTTGCGTGAGTGCTCAGGTGTGTATCTGCTTCTGTACTATGAACTTGTTGGGTTACATACATGAGGAATGACGTGTCGAATTTTACTTGGAACATCTCTCTCAGGTCAAAATTGCCAAAGGTATGAAACGTACTTGGTTTTTTTTTCAGTATCCAAGCGCTCTCAGGGGTTGGTAGGATTCTCGGAATGAGTATATGTACATAGATACTGTAGACTGAGGTCTCTTCACGTTGGTTGTTTTTGCTGAAACTAACTAAACTATTTATAGCTCCTTATAAGTGCATGTTTCATGGGTCATATTTTGGTGCATTTGCTGATTGACTAGTATTATTGAACTGTGAGGATATAAAATTTGGAAGGGGGAGAAGATTCCTACGTCGCCCCCCTTCCAAACGAGTATAATTAATTGCAAGAGTAAAACAAATTCGGATGAAAGGATAATATAATGTAAAGGTACTTGACTTGTTTTATAGTCCGTATTGATAATGCCGCAAAGGGATTTTTGGGTGTTTGCCCACATCCCTTAAATGAATCGAGTCAGACAGAAGAATGTGAGCCGGGCTCCTTGGGATTTGTGTCAGGCTGTAACTGTATAACTGCTGAGATAATTATACTATCTGTATGTTTCTAAAGATTTGGCTGCAAGAATCCACGTATGTACATACGTAACCGTCAGGGACATGGGAGGATAGTATGAGTGTTACTTCCGAACTGGGAAGTTTACTAAACAAGGGTGGTTTTTATGTTTTTATCAGGGACCTGCATGGAGCTCCTTGAACTCACGTATAAATCAGAGGTGTAAAAGTGTAGTTGTTGTAAATAGTTGAATTGAAGAATACGCCTGGTAATTGAGTTGACGTGTATCCAGTTACAAAGAAAATTTTTGGTGAAATAATGCCGACGTTTATGAGTATTATGGATGAAATTTATTTCCATCGTGGAATTTTCGGGTCGTAAACTGTGGTGTTAGCACATTTGTTGCTCTCTTGTCTCCACACTGGTTATATTTCTTATTCTATGATGTGGCAGTCCGGAGTGTGTTCTATGTACGTACATGTATACATACATAGCGCTTATATACAGTGTATCTTTAGTTGAAGAGGAGGATTTCTAAATTGAATGTACAAGAAAGATAAATAACGAGTATATTACTGTTCTGTTTGGAATTGCGGATTAGTATGACCCAACAGGAAAATAATCATGTAGGTGGAATTTAAGCTTGCCACCTACCACCTACCCAATTGTTATTTGTGTGTGTAAGAGATAGTCGAATTCATTAGCCAGATATTGCTGGTATTAGGGAGACAAGTAAATTGAAGATTTTGAAGAGATGACAATCTACATATACATCGTTGAGTGATACTAACAGTAAAAGGAGATGATGGACGGATAAGAGACTGTATCTATGGATATCTTCGTCTCTCTCGGAGCCAGCGCTGAAAGTCCCTTTTTTCTCCTACCGGATTCAATTGGACTTTGGGGAGACAATGGATTTTTTTCCCCTTCAGTTTGGCAAATAATGCAAAAATGAAACCGGTTCATCCAGCTTAATCTCGTTTGAAGGCGTTTTTTGTAGGGATTGCAATAATAGAAACTCTTTAGGGACTATCAGGACTTTAGCCGTGGAAATCTACTGTCCTTATATACATTCCCCTGATTGTACGTTTTTGTTCCTTTTTCTCTGGAATTCTATGTCTGCTTTGGGGACGGGTCCTGGTACAATATGGGATGCATGTCTACAACTCTGTTGTTATCGTTGCTTTGACGTCTAGCCTACCGTGTGTGAAGGAACTCAATCCTATCATTATTAAATCCTATATTAGAACATGAGTATGTTTATGGTGAATGAGTCTTTTATTAAAAGAATGTAACTCTCTGAAACATCGCTGCTGGTCTCTTCAACGATTCTTCGGAATGAAAAACTTAATCTTTGCTGTGAAGCTGATTCTTCCAGTCATTTTTTTTTCCTACGAGAAGAACAACTTTTATAATAATGCTACAGTTGTGCATATAGATTTCCTTCCAGCACGTGTTTTGATTTACGGCAAACTTCTCTATATGTAGGTATTTGGTGGATGAGTCTTGTTACTCCACATGCATGTACCCTTGAGAAGTGTGTTTTATCATGTGGATACGGAATTTGAGTTTAAGTTGTTTGCAATTTATTACAAGGTAAATCCGCTTAGCTCTTGGTTTCTCTGAGGATGTATCCATTCCATAGCACGTATATGAGAAATGAGAACCTTTTATACTGTCAGGAACTATTAGTATTTTCCAGCCATTGCCATAGAGGGTATTTGAGTATCTATATATATATTTATATTATGTAGTAGTTTGTGTGTCTGTGTGTATGTATGTGTGTGTGTAAGTAACTAAGTTACTGTAGATAGTGCAGATGTGTTGTGCAAACTTTTTCCACGCTTCTTTTTTTCCTGTTGCTATAACCATTTATCCCCCTGTTTTGTGTGTATGTTTGTGTGTGTGTCTGTGTTGTTTTCTTCCTCTCTGCTTCTCCTCTTGTTTTAAGGTTTGCCGTGTAAATCCATCTCTTCTTAGAATTCAATTGAAAACTTTCCTAGCATGTATTTAGACAGAATGGTTGACAGCGGGTGAAGGCTTACTAGCTTGGATAGTTTCAGTTAATAAATAGCATTTAAAGTTTTATACCCAGAAAACATGCACATACTATGTAGATAGTCAAGTTAATGTAGTAAATCATGGGGGGATTGACGCCACACTTTAAATATCTCTCTAGCCCACTATAATAAGTCAGGCGTGTGTAAATAAATTGAGGTACGTAGTTTGTGTGGCGGTAATTGAATGTGTGAGGTTGGCGGATTGGATTTGTAAAGACGATTAAATATCATTGTCTCTTCAATTTATTTATTACACTCTATGAGTTTTCATATGCCTACTTATTTGCCCGTCATACTTTGTTTTGATGCAATTGAAATTCCTGAAAAAAAACTGAGAGCGTATCTTAATAAATTTCTATTGTTTTAGTTTAACTGGCGTAGTATGAAATCTGCAATAAAGTTTTTTTTTTGTCCTTTTCATTTCACCCCTCGAGCCTCGTATTTTAGAGCAAAGGTGATACTTGGAATGATTTGCGCATAAACTTGAAAAGCTTGTTATTTCATTCACTGCAACGTAATTGTCGGCTCAACAATTACATTTTTATTTGAATGCATTTTTTTTATATTTCATGTATACAGATATGTGTGTTGTAACCCCTGAGATGCCATTGAGGAGAGACATGGAGGTATTTTTTGTGAATAATATTTGCATTTTCAATTATTAACCGTCTGTTGTAGCATTAGCCGCACACACACCGTCCACTGCATTCTTAATTGTACTGTGCGTTGCTAATGAGCTATAACTTCAATTTCTTATGGATTGATTCCCAATCTGAGATATTAGAGAATAAGCTCTGAAGGTCATTGCTTGGTTCACTTTTAATCAGGCTGGACCTGGAAGTTGCAAATCGGGATTTTTCTCTCCTTCAATGATAAATGTTGTTTTGAGATAAGGATGAGATGATGTGCCTTTAGTAATAGGGGTTGGCTAATTTGGTACCTTTGAATATTTAAATATGGATTAAGCTCTGTTCGTCGGATTTATTAAGAGATAAACTGGGTGGTTGGATGGATTTACTACTTAGCAAATGGCATACTTAGGGAATATATACATTAGGAAATCAAATGAGTGCATACATCCAGTGTAAAGGTGAATGATTCATAAATAGAGGGGAAAGCAAGGGTGCTGCAGAGTAATTGGGTATGTACTTGTTGTCGTTTTGTATGTAATAAAGTGGCGTGTCTTGTTTGATGAACTTGCGGGAATATTTTTCATGAAGGACAGCCCTTCAGCACGTAAAGTCTATAAGCTGGGCTGTAGACTTGAGCTACTGTTTTTCTGAAAAGGTAACGGGCATTGTAATTGAGTATGACGAAGTGTATAAAGTTGTTCTCGCATTATGTAGATAGTTTTATATATGTGTAATTACATGGACTTGGAATGTCAATTACTTTGGATTATCTACTACCGGCCTTACTATTACCGGTTAATAATTGGAAGGAGAGAGCACCGTCTTTGTATTAAGGCTACCTGAGTCGATTGCAAAACGGGATCAAGAAGAATATTTCGTGTTAAAAATTGTTGTGGTGGTCAATGATTCCAGTGTGATGGATTTTTTCGTCTTGTAATTTTTTGGGAAGGGAAAGAAGTTCGTGTTATTGAAGAAATGTGTTCTTGTGAAAAATGTCGGAGTAATGTGTGGTTGTTCGCAGGGAGTAAGTAAGTAAACTTAAGACATGTGGTTTTTTAGACTGGGAGAAAAAGGTTTCAATTGGTTCGACACTGGAAGGGAAATAAAAGATGAAACGGAGCAAGTCATCTGAATTGTTTAAATTCATTGTCCTGCAAACAATTATTTACTCTTTAATTTGTAAATAAATAATATGCATTAAAGGGGATAATGGATGTTGACGCAGTTGGGAGGAAGGGAAGCACGTATAAGGAGCAACGAGCTGTATTATGTACGTCTGTGTGTGTTGAGCTGGAGTCAGTTGGGCATCTTTTCTTAGAGCGGCACATTTACTTTGTTGCTTTGATTATGTTCGTTGATAGGCGTCAGATTTCGCTCGAGGAGATCCTCACACATGTTATTATCTTATTAAAGGCCTTACAAGAAATTGCTCTTCTCCTCGACACTTGTACCATCCAGCCAGCCAAGTGGCGAATACGGGCGGAGAAAATTATTTATGCAAACTCGTTAACTATATATGCATATACGCGGGCTCATTCACTGTGTATAGTTGTGTGTGCAATTTATGTTCCTTTTCCTCATTGAGCAGTAAGTGCGAACATGGGTTTGCAAAAACCTTTGCTCGTAATATATCAAAAGTCTTGGGAATAAGGGAGATCCTGCAGAGACACTGTGTATATTTTTGACCAGGGATGAAATAAAAGTGAGGGTAAGGGTCGATACATATCTTGTTATAAAATGTGTGTTTCGTCGAACTGAGGGAAGTATGTGTTGGATGTTACTTATTGTGTGTGCGCATATTAAAAGTCAAAGTCAAGGAATTCCAGTAAAGACCACGCGCTGCTTTCTGTCCTATAAATTTGCCAGGAACAGGTGTATAATGTGTGTCTAATGGTAATATGTGAGTTGGTATTGTTACCTATAAATATACATATGTTCATTCTAAATATTTAATACTTGGAGTCCCCGAAAGGATGAAACAGTACGAGTTTGTGGTAGGCACTAGGGAACGACTCCTCAATGTAGGAAATTATAGGCCTTTTATACAGAGGTAAACATGCGATCAGGACAGAGTGGATTCAGACACAGAGTATAATCCCAGCTCCTTTATTTGCATTCTTGGAAATTAAACACATGTAATGGATTATGTAGATGGTTTGTTTCTCCGCTCGTTGCTCTTTAAACACCACACGAGTTTTTTCCCCCTCGTGTCCTTTCAACTTGAGGAACTCACACATGACAAGTACAAGCTTTTTATTCCAGGGATATTTGCATATTTTGCTATGAGCAGAGCTCGGCAATTAATTAAATCCTTATATGCATGCTGATATGGGGGTATCTTTTTGGAATTAATTATTAGCATAAATTGTGGTAGTACAACCTGGACAATTAGACATGCAGATGTACATAGGAATAGTTGTAGTTGGGAAGTGCATACGTACGTATAGGTAATTTTAGGAGATGCTCGTTAGGATCAATATCAGTCGACGCAAATGGAAATGTAATGGGTGACTTGGTGTGAAATAACCTTTCTATATTGTGATAGTAATTTCCCTTGCAAAGCGACAGCTTTTTTGTCCAAATTAATTACTTGTTTTTTGTTATTGCGAAATCAGACCGTGGTGTCAGAGCTATGAGGTTCAGGAATAATAATAATTATTAAGGATAATTTTGAGCCTATTAACAATTGACGAGTGTGAGAAATTAAATGGATGTGTAGTCACTAGTGTATGATCGTGATCATATACACAAAGGGCCCTGCATATTTCAATCTGTCATGCTTCACGTACCAATTTACTTTTTAATTTGTCTTACTCCGAGGTGGAAAAATGAAATGATCCTGACAGCTCACAACTTGAGCGTCTAACCTTGAAGTTGAGTTTAACATCTATTTTTGTGGTTTTAAGAATGATTTTGGCAAAATGGATATACATAGATACATATGTAGTTGCTTTCGGGCTTAAAATATATGAAAAGCACAACGTGAGAGCATTTTAAATGGGAGACGGAGACCGGTGTTTATTTACTGTGTAAAAGGATGGGCTACTCTGTGAATGATGGTTGGGTGAAGCGTGTAAAAGCCCAAACATATGCTCTCCACGCCGTCCAATGCATAAAAATGTGGAGTAAGAATCTTTGTCATTTCCCTAAGGAAATCTGATTCGTGCGATGATTTATTGGAAGTGAAGATTGACAAAAGTATTTGAGGATTTATAAGATGCAGAGGGATTGTAGCTTTGAGGAAGCGGAAAATTTGGCTGAAATCGGTGAAATTCTTATTTAAAGTATGTAAAGTGCATGTGTCAGTCAAGCAGAAAGAAAGTGTGATGACGTGGAGTACTACATAGAAGGATGCATGAAAATTTTCGGGTTGCATTTCAATGCTATATTGCCGACCCGACACTCGGAAGGATGCTGTTTGTATAGTGAAAAGCTTATTTGCATTGCTTTTGCTTTGACCTCGTAAAAACCGGGAAGAGAGAGAGAGAGAGAGAGGAGGAGGACGATGCCATTTTCGAGTGCGTATCATCTCCTAAAGTGCATACACAGTCTGCTCCCTGACTTGGATACAAAATTGGTCTTTGTCGTGTGTGTGTGAATTAGCATGTGCTTGTAGAGGAATTGAAGCAGTAGTATGCTTAGAAAATTGTAATTTTTTAGGGCGAAAGGAAACACAAGGATTTTGTAGAAGCGAGGAATTATTATGTAAGGCAAAGATGACATTCAAGCAGGGTCTTGAAGCATAAATCTATACCTTTGTGTCATTTAAACTGTCAATCCAAGTGGAAATAAATTTATTTAAATTTTTTTTTTTAACGAAGAAGTTTCTGAACATATGGGGGAAGAGGAATGTGCAAATGTTCCTATTCATTGTCCCTTGATGGGAATTAATGACTAACTTTTAAAACTTGTCTTCTGAAATTGCATCGTATATAATCAAAAGTGAATGTCTTTGTGATTGTTGGTATCTTTGTGCAGGTCCACCTAGCTCTCAAGGTCAACAGGGCTCCAGGACTCTCAACATTTTACATAATTCGGAGTATCCAGCCTCGACGTTTGCTCTGCTGGAAGTGCCAGCCCCGACAACGGCAAATATGATTCCACCTCCATTGAACCCAGGATTTAAGACTGTATCTTTGGTTGCAGACAACTTATTTGATCTTCTAGTCCTCAAAATGAAGGATGTGTATCCTTCTAAGAAGATCAAAATTGAATCGAAAGGAACAAGATTTGAACTAGGAGACTTTGTTGTGAAACTGGGCACTGTCATGATGTCTCAAAATTTCAAAGGCATTCTGGTTGAAGTGAGTTTTCTCTCCCGTGCTTTTATGTAGAAGCTAGTTATGTAGGAGCCTTTCTAGTGTAGGTAGTGTGTGTGGAGATATAAACATTCTTACTACTTGTATCCTTTTGGGATTATTTTTCCTGGGGGATGTGTCCAAGACGACGGCATTACACACAATAAGCATAATGATAGGTAGATATATATTTAGCATGACAAAATAGGAAATTGGACTTGTTGGATAGCATGGAGTTTCTTTCTGTTAAACTTTGATGTTATGAATAATTTCTCTTCTTCAAAGTTATCTACCGACCACGGCATGCTTTTTTTTTTTTGAAGCAGGGTTTTTTTTTCGGGCTCAACTTTATTTCGAAAGTATGTAATAATGAGAAGGTTATAAAAGCTGCTTTGAAGCACTTTCAACTCCATTTTACTGTCAAGTATGTTTTTTTTAGGTTTGTGATAAAATTTTTTGAAGGGAATTGTCCCTTTAAATTGTAAAGAGATGGGTTCGTTTCCACAATTTTCTACATTTTAGACTTGCAGTGGCTATATGTACGTTGTTGACATCTCTCCCATAAATTTTTGATAAGTTGATATATAGAAGAGTAACTGTGGCGGAAGGGTAGTAGTTTCTACTTTTTGAAGAATTTCAAGCCTTATCATTTGAGTGGGTGTTCCCTGGAGTGCATTTTTTATGTACATCGTATAATGTTCGGGAGGCTATCTCTGGCACATATATGGATGCAATGTAGGTTCCCCTTCATTGAAATTCTGGACGTTTAGTGCAATTTGCAAAAGAAAAATAAATTAGATTAGTGCATAAAATGAAGGTAGGACAGAAGATTAAGTTGTTGTAAAATAGCAGAGTTTTTTGAATCAGGAACCTTGAATTGGGCTCCATTCTCTGGGGTGTTATGTTGTCTTAGCCGAGTTTGTACACTTAGCAAACTGTATCATAAATCATGGGAGTAGTGACAGTTGAAACACCGCATTGAATCTGTAAACAAAAAAGAACATTTACAGTAGGATTTGAGGTCTCAATTACTGATATTGGTTCTTTAGTACAAATACTTGACACGCCAAGAGCTTATGTTATTTCTAATTTGTTGTATTGATTGCGGGAGTCAAATTGAGTGGGGAAATGTGTTACTCGTGTATGTTTTTGTATCTTTTTTTGTGGGATTGATCAGTTGATAAAGGCTTCTAGTTGCCTTGACTCTTGGCTTATTTTAAACATGAAATCGTGTTTGGAAGGATGAATTTTTAGTGTGTACTTAATTTATGACTGATTATTATATCAGGTGGAATACCGCCCTTGCGTGGTGGCTGAAGCATGCTGGGAGCTCCTGATGGAATTTATGCAAGGAATCTTTGGACAAAATGCTTCAACTGCCCCTCCTCGAACACTCCAGGTCTATAAATTTATTTCTCTGTTATTTATTGCACACAAGATTCCCACTGTCTTTTGGGTACCACTTCATGTAGATAATACATTTGATTCCATGTTATTGTATCTATCTATATATAGATAAAGTATACATGTAGTATTTTCTTTCTCCATTCTTCCTTATTCTTCATTTTCCTGGAAATGATTGATATTTTTTTCAAAGTTTTGCATTTGTGGATTTTAATTAAAAGAATTTATATGTATGTTTTTTGTTTACAACAACCATGTCCTTATTCCTGGAAACTCTCCCTTTGAGACCGTATTTTTGGGATCTGTACTTTCATCTGTCATCTGTCGTGGTTCTGGTGGTTTTATTAGAGATTCTTTCAATGAAGCTGTAGCAACTAGGAATAGAGGAGATTTTTATGGGAAAATAGAGGGATATATGAACATGTGTAGAGATTATATTTTTAGCATTTTTATTTGTTAGCATTATTTGTTTTGGAGGTGAATTCGGAAATGGTGTACCCGCGTATCTCTGTAGTAGTTTGTAAATGGTTTAGCTTTCCTTTAACCCTATTTCACTAATTTCCCATGGTTTTAATTTCTGTAAGTGCGTTACACCTGCCACATTTGCATGTGGTGTTGCAGATGTTGAAATACTGTTGCTTTTTTTTAAACCCGTGCGTTTCCAGGAAGTAAACCTGGTTCAAGGAAACAAAGATTTTATGAATTTGAAATTTTAGAGGTAGATTTTGTGTAGTCTCGTAGGTAGAGTCATGATGGGGTTATATTATTTAAGGGTTCTATGTAGTATGCCATATTTTACAGGTGCCTTGGTCACTTAGGGCAGACCGTAAAAGGAAAGTGAAATGGGTAACAGTAGTTAATTGTCTGGAAATATGTGGGTATACCCTTATACTAGAAGAATGTAACTGGAGAGTATGTACCTATACATTAGAAGTACGGTAATAAGTCTATGAGGGTTAGGAGGTCGCTGGAGGACTATTATAATTCTTAATGGAAGGTGAAGAATTGTAACATGCTGTCTCTATTTGTTCCAGGCTCGTTTGAAAGAGGTTTACACACCTTTGGACACGATGCACCAGTATATGGATCATTTCACAGTGTTCCGAAAAGCGGCCGGGATTCGTTGAAGTGACATTGACAAGAAGTGACAGCTCCCTTTATGCTTGATATCTAAAATGGTGGCGTCGTCACCGTCGATCTGTATTATTAAATAAAAGTAACATACTTTACTATCGACTTTTCCCAGGAGATGCTCCTGCCCCTTATTCTTATGCGTTGGATTCCTTGCACTTTTGTGACACAATTATGTCAATTCTCTTAACCTGTAGTACTATGGGACCAGGGCAATAAGACCACCATGTGTTTTGTTCATACATTACAGTAGAATACATTTTTTCGGGAGTCAAGACCTTTTCGACAGCTAGGGCGTCCATGCATATTCAAGTTGATGGAGCGTTCATGCTGTTGTCAAGAAACTTTAACAAGAATTTGACGCATCATTTGATCGTATTGAACTCTGTTTTGTGGATTCCATCATGTGTCGCTCTCATCCAGGAATGTGCGTATATGTGGAGTAGAGTAATATGCAGCTCTTGTGCAAATACTATCTTGATGCTGGAATCTGTGGCTGTTTTGCCGATCTTGTTTCCCTCCGCGGAGAGCTAGATTCCATCTTAGATTTGTTTTTTTTATTCAAGGATCGTGTCATCCTTGTAGCTTTCCCATTCCTTTGAGTTGTTTTCGTGTCGATCCGCTACAAGTCTCAAGTTATTGGCTTTGTTGATTTTGTCAACGGGCAAACCAGGAGCACACTACAGAGAATGTCGTTTGTGTTGTTAGCACTGCGTAGAAATTCTTCACAATTGCACGTTTTCACGCTGTTTTAAAAATGTCGTTAGATTGTTCCGTTTTATCATAAAATAACTCGTTCGATTATACACCATGTGCACCGCATGTTATATGTTCATATCGTGATGATACTATGCTGATAGACTCATGACTTGTTAAAAGCATTGTAGCTCACCTTTTCATTTGAGAAGTTCACCTCACACACCGTGGAAATCTGAATTTATCACTAAGGTTGTGAAATGCTAGCTCCGCTGAATTTTGTCAGTTTTTTTACCTCGTCTTTTGTTAAAACCAATATAAGACCCACTCGTTCCCGAGGAGATACGTTAATACTTGAATTTTTGTGTAATTTACATGCATCTCTGAAATACTAAAATACAATACTCATACACAGCAAGGCAGCATTATGCATGTGCAAACAAAAACATGAAACGGAAGGTAATGTTGCTTTGAGACTTTGATACCGGAATAGTCTTTCATGCTTCCCGTAGATAGTATGCATGAAAATATTTGGACAGTTTTCATCAAAAATATGCTGATGCTTTTATCAGCTTGGCAACGAAAGCAATTATGATTCCATGCCTCGTACCTTCCATATTTTTCAGGTAGAGAGAAAGTTGGTTTCTGGTTGGTCTCATTTGACTTCTCGTTGGAATGGAGGACGAAAAAATCTTTACAATAATAATAATTGATTGCTCATTTAATTTCCTGTCTAAGGCTGATAAAAGTTGTTAGGAGGGAAACCGTAACAAGCTTAATAAGTGTAATGAAACTATATCCATTTGTTGTTGTCGTTGACGAGAAAAGTTTTGACTCCGTAACAATGATCCCAGCAGGTACACTACAAAAGGTTTCCGGAACCAGTAGCAGTGTAGCAATGACAAGAACTTAAGGAATCATCAGCTTCCATGTACCTATGAGTTATGCATAGTTACACATACATAGTGACGCTTAATAAGTAAATCTGATCACCTTGAAACCGCATTATATACAACAGCTCTATCAGTATATTTGAGAACTTAAACCAAAATTGTATGCATTCACTCATATACATACAAATATGTAAGTGTACTTACAGAGCTTCTTAAGACATGCCAATAGAATATATAGTCTTTGTTGGTTTCCCTGCACTGGACCAAATGGCGTGTTGCCTTTGAAACCTTGTGAAAGCTTACATTCAGTTGCTATACAAAGGGACGAAATTCTTGTTGGTGCAAAAACGTAAAATAGCAGTGAGTCGTCGAGTACCTTTCTAGGATGAGCCCAAGATGACATAAAATCAATACTTCCGAGGTAAAAGTATAGGGTGACTTCCGCCTTTCGAAAACTGATAGAAAGTGAAAGGAAAAATGAAAATAAATTGAAATCAGAATGAAAAGGATGTGAGGTATTGGTACTGGTAATTGAATTTTCCTCACGTCCTTTGCTTACAAACTTTCCTTGCGGCATCCAACACTGGCAGGTATCAGTTGTTTCACGAGAAATTAAATTTTTCCAAATGTAAATTTCGTTGTTTCCATAACTTCCTTCTCCACAAGAATGATAGTGGCTTTGTTTGCAGAAAAGTATACTCCGACATCTCAATCATTGAGACTCGCAGTGCAGTACACGGACTAGGAGAAAATAAAATTTCCTTCAAAATAAAACAAACAGCAATCCAGTATCAATATCACTGAGGTCAGTTGAAAAACTCCGAAGACTGACCATGAATGACATTTTATAAATTTTGGATAGACCATCATAACCCTCTTTATTATTTGTTTCTACCCCGGTTGAGTTACCACCTCTTTCAGAAATACTTTTGTATACGGAATCAGCTCAACTTCAATACAGTAGTGGCTTTCATTTGTTGTATAATCTTCAGATAGTTGGTTGATTTATTTGCATTTTTGGGGGCGAAAAGATATTTGATTATTATTGTACTTAAGCTGAGGCATGAATAATAAGGTAATAAATATTTATCAATTTCTCTAGAATACTCATTATCGGAATTTAATTCTTATTAATAATTATATTAATTTAATTTCCACCAATAATGTTATGATTGAATTTAAAAATCTACCACTACTGTAAATCACATTTTAAATGATAATTAAAATCATTTGTCGATTGAACCTCAGTGGCTTGAGCAACAGGAAATTTTGATCCTTATTCGGTTTGAATTTTTTCCAGGGGAATACCAGGGTTAAGAGGATCAGCATTAGTAGGAATCCAGTAAGGGAGGAAGTGCTCCCTTGCAACGATCCTGGAAACTGTGTTGAAATTAATAACGTGTCTAAAGACGAAAGCATTGTACCAGAAGTTTGTCCTGGAGGCAGATGTAGGCAAATTTAATATTTATTCGCATAACTCAACATAAATTTATGCGACGCACTATGTTGCCTTTCCAATAGAACTCAAAGGTTTGCGAAATTTCCTCCTTATCAGCATTCCTCAATCCTTTTTCCAGGTAGCATTCAAAGGCCTAGTCGCCGGGCATCTAGAGCTAGACGATCCAGAGGACGTCGATCTGCTGGATCTGCATCAAACCGAAGGCGACGGCGATCCACTAAGAATAACGCCAGAAATAGGCGATCGAAGAAAAAATAGGAATTAGGGTGGAATTTGCACATTTTTATGAACGGACCTGGCAATGATGTAATAATATAACTGGAGAAGTATTCAATATATCCCAATGTCATCATACCATAGAAATTAATAGAATGCACACTAGCTCAAATCCAGCAATATGTTACGAGCAATATGACAGACCATTAATTGTGAAATGCTACAATTCTGTGTAGTAATTATCACTGGGAAGAATTTAAATCCTTGTGTAAATTGAGGTTGGCAATAATAACGAAAGTGTTTTCTGAATGCTGGGGTCTCTAAAATTAAACAAGATGTGGTACAATGATTTAGTTTGTTGGAAATGTAACTCATTTAAAATGCGGAGAAAATTACAATTTTTATAATAATAGGGTTAGTTGAATAAATAAGTAAACAACTGAATGATTAATTTCCTTTTTTTATTCGAGGATGTAGCTTTTTAAGTGATAATCAGATAATCATACAGTATATGACTAAGGATGAAAGGTAGAAATGGCTAAAGTGAAGACAACGAAAGAGGAAGTATTCAACTATAAGTTTTACTCATACGAAATGCAATTTACAGACAAAGTTCAATACAATTTATAGTCGGTGATGCCTTAGCAGGATGCGAGAATACTACTTGATTTAAGACATTCTTAGAAACGATCATACATGGAATAATAGTGTTTTGTACCACCGTATGCAGTTGTTAATTGTAAGTTCAGCCTTTTAAGAGTAGATACTATAAAAGTATAGTATGAGATGACATGCATGTTTAGGATTTGCGGGTAAAAGGTATATTCGTCACAATTTCAATTAAGTCATTGGTTTACAGTTGAGTATTTCTTTTAACATGTGAACAACATTGGAAGGATCGACGGTATCAAAGATTTTCCAAAATGCACCACACCGTAAGGTAAAGCAAATGTCATCACCTACGAGTAAGTACTTAATGGCCAACCGTGTCAAATTACCGTTGTACGAAAGATGATTGTCGGATTTGTGGAGCCCCCCAAATTTGAGGGATTCTTCGTAGATTCTAGGTGCGGAATGAGGACAGAAATAGAAACAAATTAAAGTATTCAATGTACGTTCGTATAAATTGTCTAGTAGAAACTGATCACTTAATGACAATAGCTCAAATAGCGTGGAGAGTGGGTAATCATCACAGGTCACGTTGGGTTTCTCGTCATTACTATTATTATCTTGAGCTTTTTCTTCTGTCTCCGATAAATAAAACAAGGATTGCTGATAAATTTGAGTGACTAGAGCGTTCAGTGCTGAGAGACTTGTTTTGCGAATATTCACACTTTGGCGTCCTGCCTCCAGGAAATGACCGTCAAACATCGCTGAAAAAACTGGGGAGGCCTGGGTAAGGAATTTTTTAGGAATGTTTAGTTTGCAGCCGTCGTCAAGTTCAAAACAAACCGTCTCTTCCTGAGCTAGATCCTCTGGTAAGGGAACATCAGGGTACAATAATTTTCGCTTGGAGGCATTTTCAGCATCCAACCATTTTAAACCTTTGGTTTTGGCGATACAAGTTAAAGCTAAGATGCAATTTTGGAATTGAAATACGTTGATATCGTCAATATTTGTGAGCAGGTCAAAAATTACTTGCCAAGTTTTAGTTCTTTCTTCAAAGTTACGGAAAATAGGACACTGCTGACGGTACAACAGAGGGATGGATAAAACAGCTTGGGTATAATCGTCATATACAAGTTGTGCTTCATGGCTGGATTTACTATTCTTATCTTTGATATGTGTAGCTCCTTGACAGCACTGACTTAGAAAGTATCCTTGACGCCAACCACTAGTTTCATTTTTTAATCCCGACATTCCTACCAGAGAATCCATTATCGTAGTACTGTAATCGTTAAGAAAGTCTTGTATTCGGTCATTTTTACTTAGGGACTTGAGGTCATACACGAGTATTCGATAGATGATTGGAATAACGTCTGTCTTTATGAGAACAGGAAATACGCTGATATCAGAGCACATCCTGGACACAATTTTGAATGCACGCTGGAAACACATTCTGCCAATAACTACTTGTTCTTCAGGTGTATCCACTTTAACTCCAACAACTGCATTCTCTATGGAGAGCCTTCCATTCCAAAGCATTTCGAGGAGGAAAGGCAAGAAATTTGTTAGTTCATGAGGAAGAACGGTGAGATGGGAGCACCGACTTAATATTCCTAGTATGAGGTGAATCTTATTAGAACGCAGTCGTATTTCCTTAGTGACTCTTTCTTCCCTTAGCAGGACATTACTACAGTCCCGATTACCAGTTTCCGATTTTTCTTCCTTGTCCATATCAAACTTAAATTTTTTGGGAACAGGTCCCTCTTCTGATGAAACATTTTCAGAATTTCCATCGTCTGACTTCCTCTGAAGTTCTCCTCGTTCATCCTCTGACTCTCCTTCGGACGAGTAATCATTGTTGACACTACCAGTTGTGTCCGTATTAAAGGTAGTAGACGATGAAGTTGAAGGACTGCTACTGTAAATACCTTCGTCATCACTAACAGCAGGTGAACCAGGACTGTACGTATACTGTGGGGAACTGCCAGGACTGCTAGCAGGGGAATACAGAGGACTTCCCGGAGATCCTGGTACAGCTGGAATGCTACTTGGAGACAATGGAGGACTGGTGTCCAGATCTTTTGAGCACAAAAACGCCGACATATTTGAAGCGGTTGATTCTCGGCGTTTTTCTTCTTCAGCTTCTTGGAACTGCAAGAATTAAGAAGAAACTGCATTAGATACCACAACAATGATCAGTTCAAGGTTACCCAAGCAGAAACACCGGCATACCTGTCTGTAGGTAGGACTGTTACACCGATACTTAGGAGTAAAAGGACATTGCTTGTTATCTCTTGTGTGTACATGGCAAGCATCGTTATCCATTGCAGCTATTTTACTTCGTAATGTATCCATAGTATATTCTCCAATTTCCTCTCGAAGATACTTGTCCAACACTCCTATGATACCTCTAGACACAAGATCTTTTAGTTTGTCCTCAGATAGCTTTTCGTAGAGATTTAACAGCCAATAGTGGAAGACTTTCAGGTCCGAATTTCTGCAAAAATAAATAAAATATAATCTTCTCGTATTTTATACATGACCGGTATAGGTTTTAAAAAATAGCAAAATTACTTCAAAATTTTAACAGTCTCCCCAATACTGATGCAGCATGACAATCGAAGTCTATGAGAAAGTGAACCATCAATAGCTGCTGCCGAGTCCTTGGTTAAAGCCACAAAGAGACGAAGAAGCCTCTCTACATTCAAAAAATGGCATAACATATAATACTCAAACTAATGGATGCAAGTTCCACTGCTATAATCATCCTTTATTTGACTCAAAAATGACTCCTTAGTTTATTACCCAGCCGTGTAGTATCATCCGAATGCTTCATGGCCTCCAGGGCCGCTTCGAAAACATCAAAGGTAACCAAAGCTTTAGCGAGAGTTATATTCTCAGACAACTGAGTCAAGCACATGATAGCAGGTTCCGCTACCTTATTCACACCATAATGGGATTTCAGAAGCACAACCATTTTTTGCAAAACAGCTTTATCAGTACTTTCAGTTTCCGTCAACTATAACAAAAATAAAATCATTACAGCACCGTCTTAAACACATAAATAAAATACTTCTTCTCTTTTTCTTCCTTAAATCCAGGTCAACTCACCAAATCCAAAGTTTCCCTCGGTAGTCGTTTCACATAACATGAAAGTACAGCTATTGCTTTGAGAATATCCGAAAACAAGTTTTGATTGTAGGAAAATTTTAAGAACCTCCCAACACTGAGGAGAGCTCCAAACCGAACTAAATGCTGCTGAAAGGCATAGTCCGAACAGAAGATCCTAATGGCCCGAGATGCTTGAGACACTATCATTTCCTCATCCTTCTCAATTATAATTTCTTCTATTAAAGCTGGTTTGACAATCTCCGAATTTTTCGTTAACTTCATATATATTTCATCCAGTCTACTAATGACTAATATCGCAATCCCCTCATGCAGTATCTTCGAACGAAGCTTATGATGTACAGCCAAATTTGCGAGACATTTTAAAACTCGACTCAGGATCTCCGCATTCGCAACATATTTCTTCGACTCCAAAAAAATCTTAAGGCTATAAATAAATTTTAGCTTCTCCGCCTGTAATACAAAAAACACAAAGATATAATAATTACTAATTAACGTATGTTCCCTCAAAACTATTCCCAGAACGTTACCTCTTTGACAGCTTCATGATCCACAGCAAAAGCATTTCCCAGAACACTGAGGCCCTTAGATAAAATTTCCTTATGAATATTATCCAGACTCACGCCCATGTCACTCTTCCCAACTTGTCCAGCTTGGGCAAGTCTATTAAAAAAGGAAATTAGTGCTTGGGTGGCTCCTCTCTTCCTCAACGTGGTTTCAATAAACGATGGCTTCCCATTCTTCTCAGGTCTCTGATTCCTCAGTAACGTCAAATACTGTAACAATTTTTCCCCATTGGATTTCTTCTCACTCGAATACACAATAATTTTGTAAATTATGTCCTGTAATATTTTGTCACGGGTGGACTGAGCCATTATTTAACATTAACTCGATCACAATGTGGATCTCAACAATTCCCAACCAAAATGTCTAACGGTCAACTTTTCACCCATCAAAATTGACACATTTAGACCCAAACAAACAATTCAAGTATTTTATTATATACATGTATATATTATTATTACTTCCAGAGCCTTCTTTTTAAAAAAATAACTAATTAATCACTTTTCATTATTTAAAACCTAAGTAAACTCAATCAAAATCAGTACACTGCAATTTAAGGCTTGTACAAATTTTGCGCCAGAACAATAACTTTGTAGCTGTTGGCTGTGGCAAGGGGGCATTACCAGTTACCAGCGTTTGAGCAGTGCTCGTCAGTCTTAACGTGTTGTAACTTTTAACCGACAGAAGAAACCCTGAGGATTTAACAGTAATGCCCCAAACTGTGACGGAACAAATGCTTCCTCCTCTGATAGGAGGAAACCCTGAACTCAGAATCGCCAACTTTTATAGAGCTTCTTATATTCTTCTGTTTGGTGATTTTATGAATTAAAAAAAAAATTTGCAGATTAGGGTATTCAAGTTGCTTTATTTACAGTTAGAACCTCACTCATTCACACTCAATATTTGGAATGCGAGAGACCAGTTGGAAATTAAGTGGCCACTCACACTCCAAAATGTGAGTGTGAGTGAAGAAACTTGAATAATTTCAGGGTGCGTGGCGTATTTGCTATTGGAACGGTCACTGATACTCAAAAAAATGCGTGTGATGGAATGAACTTGATTATTTTGAGTGTGAGTAACCACATGCTATTTGAGTGGCCACCCAGTGAAATGAATATGGATGCGGATGTCAGAGTGCAAGGGGTGACAAAAATTGTAATTAAATTTTAAGAAAATTCTTCTGAGTGTTTCAATAAAGGGGCACTTAATAAACTTTTAAATTATTAAGTGCAAGCAAACGGGCAATTTTATACAAGCTATAAAAACTTGTGTAGAAGAACACTACTTATGCTTGGAAAAGCAAAATCTAACTCATATTTAACCTGGGGTCAGGGCTCAGGAGTGGTAGATGGTAGAGCAAGGGCTAGGGAATTTGGGCTGAAGGTTCAGCGCTGAAGTGGCTTTTTTAAGTTGGTACTCTTTTAAGGGCAAGATTCAAACCAGCATAGTAAGGGGCTGGGGAAATTTAGGGAAATAATACCCTGAAGAAACCCCAAGAGCCTTGCAAGAAACTGTCAAAGAATTTAACGAGAGCTAATGCTCGGATGCAACTCTTTACAGGACCAACAGCACGTTGATTTTTTATTGCACTTCTGAATAGATTTAGAACTTCAAGCTATCATTGCTAACTATTGTAAACAACATTATTTTTTCCAACAAATGATTTGATGCCAACAATAACGGTGGATTTGAGTCCGAATGCCGCATCTTGAATACCAACCTTAATAATGCCCAGATGATGATGGACGAAACCTTCCTAGGGAGAGCACCCTCATCTCTGGAATGGGAACTGCCAACTGACTGGATGACGAAGTCCAAAATCCTGGTCAAGTCCTAGAGCTTTCGGACCATAAAAGGTGCATTTTTTCACTCGATTATACGACTGCTGTGTATTTCTCAAACTCACAGGGAAACTTTTAGGGACTTATAAATGTGGTCATTGAAATTCAGCAGGACCGTAATTTGTCTTAGATGTAGAGGTATGAGGTATCGATGTCAATGTTTGGATACCGGTATTTTAAATTACTCACATTAATATTCGACTCCATTTTACGGGATTACGTGGAAATTAATCCCAAGCTAATCTCAAGTAATTATCTCAAGCTTCATTTATTTACCAGTTTTTGACAGCCACCAGACTGTCATCCTCGGGAGTTACTCAAATCAAAATTATGTAATTATCCCGTTTCACCCAAACACTCCTAGTTTGTTTTTAGAGACAGAACGTAGAACGCTTGCGAGATTACTCAATATCAACTTGAAATGGTTACATGATAAAATATACAAAATATAATCACCCATGAGTATTTCCACTGCATTATTTAATGTAAATATGAATATATATAACTTTTCGCGTCTTGAATATTTGATTATACTAATCAAGTGATGATAGGTCTAATATTCTGAGGTAACATTGTTTAAGACGATTTTAAAAGACACTATCCGCAGACCCACAAATAATTAACGTTGAGATTCTTGAAAGAGCCTGGGATCCCAAGAGGTGTTTCAGAATGAAGCACGATATGCCAGTTGAATGAAGACCTGTGAAACACTGACTGAGAAGTCCCAAGTCCCAACAGTGAAATTAAGCGTGCATAAAAAGGGTTGTGAAAGTGTAGCCCGTTTTGTGTATACGTAAATGTCTACGGAGATACATACTAAAAGGCAGCGATAGCTACGCTTGGCGATCTTTGAGTGATAGTAGTGGAATTGAAAAGTCAGGAACATATCTCCAGTATGTATTCGTGTTAGATGCATACGAGTAGTGCTGACTATATAGACATATGTAGAAAGTGATTTCTCTGAATTTGAATGAGCTGGGCATTGGTTAGTTGGTTAGGGTTATTAGTTGTGTAACGTTTGTATTTAAAAACTGTTAGGACCTGTCATCCAAAGGTGGGGTCACCCCAACTCCGATCCTATTAAAATTCCCACTGTTTATTCTGTGAATTGTGAATTATTATTATTTGGTGTAATTTTTATGAAAGTCTTCCAATGAGTTTTATTTGAGCACTTTCAAAAGTAGCATACAAACAAAAACAAACGATCCTGAAGTTACATTATAAATATAACAGGGAGTATACATTTAATAAGTTGTACAGTACCTGAAAGGACTGATTTGAAAATATAATTTATTTGAAATAGGAATTTTATATTTAAATTACATTAATGATGTCGGATTTAAATACGTTATTAAGCACAGAGATTCCTGAAGGATTACAGAGCCTTCAGGATTCGCATGTGAATTTGGAGAGAGTTGCAGAATATTGTGAAAGCAATTATTTTCAAGTAAGTGGTAATTTTTGAAGTTACTCTTAATTTAAAATTATTCTAGAGTTGTTGCAGATAGTTTCAATCATGGAAGGGGGAGTTGACTTAGGTTTGCAAATTTTTGGATCTTTTGATTAATTAATTTTGATGGGTGTTGATTTTTTTTTTGTGACCTTGCAGATTGAGAACAAGAGGGAGGCAATTGATGAGACGAAACGGTATACTACTCAAAGCTTAGCATCCGTTGCGTATCAAGTGAATACACTTGCATATCATTTCCTTCAGCTTTTGGATTTGCAAACGGCTCAATTAGATGAAATGGCTGCTCAGGCATCACATATTGCACAGGTTCAGTTATTGTCTTGATGTTTTGGGGGTTAGAAAGGGTGGTGGTGTCGAAATGGGTGTTTGATATTGATGATTGAATTTGCAGCATATATCCATACATAAGGAGAAAGTCAGCCGACGGGAAATCGGAGTTTTGACATCAGGGAAAACCCCATCTAGGCAATACAAGATCCTGGCTCCGGCTACTCCGGAAAAGCCTGTTAAGTATGTTAGGAAGCCAATTGATTATACTATTTTGGATGACTTGGGATGTGGAGCGAGGAGCAAGCAGCAGATGATTATGCGTGGGTTTTTTAAAAGAAAATTATTTGTATAGAAAGTATTTACAAGTATATACTTGAAATTGGATCATATCTCTAGTAATTGAATTGTATTGATTGTTGAAATGTCGTTAACTAATTTGCAGGTAATAGTTATAAATCGGGGATGCCCATGACATCAGCGACTCTGATGAACATGCCTCCTAGTAGCAAGCCTCCTACGCCGCCAATGGGAAATAAAATGGGAACTTTGAGGTCGAATACTATCTATAGGACACCGCCTGCGGTTGCTCCGCCTCAAGTCCCTAGTCACTATGCACCAAATTTCCCCATGGGGCATCCTCGTCGAACGAATTCTCAAATAGAGCAGAGAGGCTACACAACACTGCCTATGCAAACTAGCCATCCACAGCAACAGCCCACTCAGAGTCAAGTGCCGGTTGCGGCTTCTGGGATTCCATTTAAACAGAGGGATATCCAGCCGATGTCTCACCAGCAGATTATTTATGCAGAAAATAAAGGTGAGATTGGTTTAATTGGTACGTCATTATCAGTGTGCCGAGACTCTGTATTTGTTGTTTTATGGCTTGCAGGATTGGGCTTACCTACGGGACCAGTTTCACCGCCACTACCTCCACCTCCAGTGGACACTCCGATGATGGATGACTCTATTCATTCCTTGGTCCCTAAAAACTATATTGAGAAAGTAATTGCTGTTTATGACTACGCAGCTGAGCGAGCTGATGAACTAAGCTTTCAGGAAAATTCTGTCATCTATGTGCTTAAAAAGAATGATGACGGTTGGTGGGAAGGGACCATGAATGGTGAGTTGAATTGCAAAAATGTGGTTCCGCATTAAGTAGAGCAAGTAATGATTCCTTTACTCATGTTTTGTCGATGAATCAATAGGCACAACGGGGCTCTTCCCTGGAAACTACGTGGAACCTTGTGTTTGAATTAACACTGACACCTTACATATTCTTGATTCGTGTTAAAATTTCGGAGTTACCACATCTGTTCATGCACGGTTTTTTATATTAACAGCATCACCAACATTCAAATTTAGACAATATTTACCACAACAGCATCGCGGTTCAAGTGGAATTTCACTGATTCAACAGGGAAATTTCGTAGGTAGTATTATATACTACTTGTAGTTGTTTCGTACATTATAAATTTGAAGGTTGAATGATTTTCTTGTAAAACTCAATGCCAACACAATTATATTTAGGAACGTTTGGTACAGCAAGTACCACATTTTCTGTAGATAGTTTGTACTGTTTATAATAATTAATGCTACCTTAAGTGTAAATACTTGTAAAAATATATACGCTTCTGATAGTACCATGTTTCTTGCACAAAGAAAATAAAACTCCGCTTTTGTTTCATATGTACCAAATTCTCGTAGGTAAACGTGTTTTTATTAATATTTATTTATTTTTTGAATTATACACAATTAAGATTTGCAAAAACGCGTAACTCGATTTCTTAACCAACTTGCAGGGAATGCGTCCTACTTATATAACTAATTAATTATCACTACTAAAAATTCGGCTTGTATTTTTTAACCTCAACCATAAGTTGATGAATATTAACTGAGTCTTGACGACCCGCTAAAGCTGGAAAGTTTTCACTCAAGATTTTTTGAAATCTATGATAATATTGCACTAAGAGTGTCAATGCCTGTTGTAGTACACCGGCACCGGTGCGAAAGCTAGGAAACGAAGACATAACATCACGATTGATGGCTTCAATTGCAGGTTTCCACACGGTACTGAATGAAGCCATAATTGAGGAAACCCTTGCTGTGAATTAAAAATACAAAATCAGTATAAACAATTGTTACACTAAAACTGAAGACTGAAGTATTATAACACACTTCTCATTTCAGTAGTATGTACTTTAAATAAACGAACAATTCATGGCATAAAACAATTACATTCTTTTTCCTGTAATTTTGGTTGGCCCTGACCAGATTGGATTTGATGCTCGGCTTCTTTTACAAACTGTATTAATCCACCGAAGTGTGGCGACAGTATTTCTTCAGCATACTCGGTTGTCCTGGAGGATAACGCAGCTCGAAACCTGTCACTCTCTTTTGGTTCTTGTCCCTTTTCCTGCAATAATAGGAATTGGTCAAGTAAAACTGGAACCGTTCAAATCAAATCTGGAGTAGAGGTTTAACCATTTTCCAGAACAAGGAATTTCAAATACGGGAAATATTACTCCAACCGGACGGATAAATGCTGATGGACTAAAAATTTTCCCTGTACACAGAAGATAAAAACTGAGATACGCATAATCCCATTTATACGTTTTTACTTCTGCGAGGGTCAGGGAACATTAAAACTTCAATTTTATCTGAATATGTCATGTGATATACTCTTGTATTGCAACAATAATCTACAAGTTATAAACTTCAGTTGTACTTAAGATCGGAGGTAACAAAATAGAATTTATGTTTCTTCCAAAAGTTCAGCAATACTTTTTTAAAAGTAATTAAGATTACAAATAAAAAGGAATATTGTTTAATAACATACCAAATGTACTGATAATATCAGATCGTAGTTGTTTATGAGAAAGACTAATTGCTTTGATCGATCTTGGAATGCACTGGCCATTCGGACTAAATTCTGGTCCATTTCTTCCTGCAACCACTGCAATGATTTTCGTACCCTGTCTTGAGGAAATCCAGCATCAATTACAGCCAAGCCACTGCTCAGCTCTGCGTATCTTCTAGTAACCTGCAAATCGAAGTAATTGAATTAGCACATTGCAGCCCAACTTAACTAACTGCGGCGAAAAAATGTAATAGTTTAGTTAATTTATTACATAATGCGGCATCAGATCCGTAGGCATGGTATCAGTATTCCTCAATGATAACGTATTTGCAGACAGAGATCGATCCAAGGCTGGCCAAATGCTATCAAGAGCCGCACCAAAAAATCGATCTAATGCAGGAACTGCTCGTTTGTGAGCGACCAACTGAAGTCGAAGAATAATATGAGCACACAACAAAATCCCAATGCCATCCCAACTACTCATCACGCCTTCTTCAATAACAGTCTAAAACAAATAAAATTCAGGTTCAATTAACCAATAATTGTACACCTATATTTCACAGACTTGAAAGTGTCATTACGTAAGTGTAAATCATACCAAAACTTGTCCAAGTGTTTTCCCCATGACTTGATCGAATAACTCCGACAAGTTTGGTCCTTTGTACAGGAAGAAATCATGCAGAAACAAGTACTCCCTACACCCGTTGTCAACTAAAGTAAATATAAGGGAACGGAAAAGAGTTTCGTAAGGCAGTGGTGGTCCATTCCAGGCGTGAGGCACCAACGCTGGAGATTCCAAATCAGTCAGTAAATCAGCCCGTTTTCCCAAAGAAAACACAGGATTTTTTCCTCGTACGTCTTCTGGAGCGGCGAGCAAATGATCCTTTTGTGCTATTTCAGAGGTCTGCTTTTTGGCCAAACGTGATGCATACGTTTTAAAATAGGAAAAATACACTTTGCTCATGGTGTCAATATACTCCGCTTTCACTTCTCTAGCTATGTTCCTTTCATTTTGCAGTAGGAACTCGTAGAAAAACCTGTCCCAAGTAAATAAAGGATAATTTCCTCGACCCTTAAATTTTTTTTGAACTATTCAAACAATTTAATCGGAGTAAATCTTACTTATGTTTTAGAAGTCCATTTTGCGGGATCTGATAATTAGTAACAGGTTTTCTAAATTTGTAAACCTGTGCCAGTAAATATTCCCGAACTTTGGCAGTCGCTCTAATAGTTAACTTTTGCAGAACGTCAGTCACATCCTTCGCAGCTCTTGTATCTCTCGCATTAGCAACGAACAGAGCTTTCTGACCCAGAATTTTAAGCTGATCTATAAATACGGACTCTGTAGCTGGAGTATCCAAAATGGTCCTGTGAAAATATCAATAAAAAAATTAGTACAATTATCAGAACCATCGAAATCCCATATATTGAATATTAAAATAAGAAAAATAATGCCTACTTTATCAAAGTTTCAGGAACGATCATGTCATCAACAAAAAGAGACAATTCCCCCCGAACAGCTTGACGATTGCAGAGCTGAACGCTCATGCTAATAGACTGCTTCTGAAGCGTTTCGATCTCATTACTGAGCGATCCAAGTTCCTTCTGAAAACCCAACAGCATCTTCTCCATGGCCTCAAGAATTTTATCACAGTCATCAATCTGATTATGCAAACTCGCTATATTCCCACTTTCTCGAATGTAATCCTTAATAGATTCATTTTCAGCCTGAAACCCAAATAAACAAGCATTATTAAAAAAAAACTACTTTCACCTTTATTTCCAACAACAGCAAAAAATATTTCCTCAATCTGCTTACCTCTCGAAGTTCCTTCTCTATATTTCTAGAGTACTCCCTCAGATCTCCCTGTGACTGCAGGGCTTCTCTAACCAAGTGCTCGATTTCGGGGCTGACTTCGTCCAAAAACCCGCTCGTTTCCATTATGACTAATTATTACACGAATTACCTTAATTTTATACAGTTTCACACACGAACGAAATCCTTCCCGACCTCACACTATCCACAAACATTATAACATGATTCCATTTATTTTTCCCAAATCCATACAATGCTCCACTTCCCTATCATTTAAATACGGACTTTTCAATTTTAATAAAATTTCAAAAATAAATAAATATTAGCACAATTACGGTTAACCCAGAATTCAGTACGTCAGCCAGAACTTTAGGTTTACAATGATAGAGTACCTCTAAGGATTCTTGAATATTCTTAAATATTTTTATTATTATTTATTTACACAAGTAAAACACAAGATGTTTAAAATTAAGACAACACCTGATGTAAATATACCGAGCACTGACTGTGGGGATACTTGTGTGTCACGTAGGAATGAATGACATTTAAATCCAAAAACTTACTTGATGTCACGGGTAGCGGCACCTCTTTTCATATTTTTAAACTCGAAGGATATTTCAAATCTGGAGCATTTCCCAACATGTGACTTCCTTCAACGGAATGCCCAAAAGAGCTCAATACCATCATTGCAGACGGGAATAGTTACTGAGTCTGCTGATGCTGAAGAGCAAACATACCTAGCACATTAGCACAATCCGACCTCCATTCATTCCTTTGGGTGTAGAAAGAAATTTAGTGGTAAAGAAATATCGGGTCCGGGATATTTTCACTTTAAAAAAAATTAACAAAATGATTGTTGCAAGGAGAATCGGGTCAAACGTGAGAACGCTGATGACCTCAGCCGTTCGAAGGAGTGGACATCATCATGTGGGAGGAATACCTGGAGACGTGAGTGTTCCGCAGTAACTCTGCATGTGAAATGAGAATTAAAAATAATATTGTTGCAGTGTTGATTGGGTCGAACCTGCGAGAAAAACATCTCGAAACCTTATCATCTAAAGTTTGCATTGGAATTGATAATTTCATTATTATGTAGTATCATAATTGAGTAAATGGGTAGAGAGAGAGTTGGAGAGGCATAAGTGTGTGCACTTATGGGAGTTGACCTTTGTACTTGCAATAAGTTCCATTTGTACATATTTATTTGAAGTGCTTAACAGTAGAATATAAAATCTTATCTAGTGTTTGCTAATATTGATGAGGAAGGACGTAGGATTTGTTTTTATGGGTTGAAGTGGTGGAGTATGTAGGTGTGTTTTTTGGAAGGGAAGATATGTAATGCTGTTTTTTTTGTATTATGTCGTTTCAGAATCTGCCCTTCTCTATCTCGAACCGCTTCAGATTGGCTGTGTACATTGGTGGATGGCTCGGCTCCGGATTCTCAGTTCCATTCATCATCCTCCGCCATCAGCTGAAGAAGAATTAAACGGAATATTTGTCGTAGAATCTCCGGAAACCAATAATGATAATAGTCATCATAAAGCAAATATTGTTCACGAGAAATGTGCTAGAGATAATGTAGATGTTCAAATTCAGTCTCTTGAAACAAAGTAATAAAGTCGAAATTGTTACTTAAGTTACACATGTTTGATTACAGGGGCATATTTTATTCGTTAGAGAAACGGGACATCGTCGATTATAAATGTATATAGGAAATTAGGAACTCTCTTGAGGGTTGGATTATTGCGAAACGTCTCAGTCGATTGCCGTAGCATAAAACGTATATTATGATAGTAACTAAGATTAACGGCAAGATTGTTTGGGTAGCATTTGTTCAAAATTTGCTCTTTGAATTTGTAATTTTGCAGGACATACTACATTATGTACACATACTGTTCATACAGTATGTGTTTTATTTGATTACAAATGACTACCAAATCATATATTAAGCATAAGTATGATTAAAATACAAATTATTATTGTGGTATTGCATCACGCTTTGGATATTCACAAATCCGACGGGAGCTGACAGTCAGTTAAAATGAGGCAAGCGAGCGCTAGTATTAATATTGGGGTCATCTTCTGAACTGTGTTGTGAATGTCTTCGGGGGTATTGGCCTGGATTAAGAGCACCTGGGATGCTAAAACTGAATCGGCTGGGAAATCCTCCTGCAGCTCCAATAGGACTTGGACCTTCTTCAGGTATAAACAAAGACCGACCTCTTTGTGGGTTAAGGGATCGCTTGGCGGCCACGGGTTGACGAGTTTCTTGCTTCATCTGGTTCACATTAGAGGCTTCCTCAGTTTTTGGAGAATCACTGACGGTAGCTGCTTCTTGGATTGCTTGACGGAACTGAGTGCGGATATTCCCAGGAGGGATTATTGGTCTATGTATTTCCGAACGGACAGGTTGAGGTGGATGTGGATCCGACTGAATTGTGGGCTTCGAAGGAAATATAACTCGATCTGCTGGTGGGGCCTTCTCCTTGTCTAAGAGTTTCATGCACATATCCAGCATTTCTTTGAGAGACATGAATTCCAGTAAACTATCCTGTAATAACACATTTATAATTTCAGCTAAGAAATTGGAAATCGTCATGTTTTTAAAATTACGATCGCAAATACTACAAGTTATGAAGTATTTTCTTAAATTACCGGCGATACAGGGGGGAAATCAGTCTGGCATGCCATGGAATGTTTCGGAGGTGATGACAAGGACATATTGAACATATGCCCTTTTAATGACCTAAAATAAAATAAAAATGCAATTAAATTATAAACAATCCTATCAATCTAAGTACTTTCATTCAAAATACACCTGAAATAATTGAGATTACTGGATTTCAGCTAGTAGTAAGTCATGACTATTGCTAGTGGCTCTAAACCCAGGCGATTTGTCTGGTCGGGGTTTGCGTTTTTGCTCTTCAATTTCTGCTCTCAACAAGGCCATTTCACGGGTGACCTCTCCAACTTTCCGGTCCCAACCCAATTTCTCTTTCCCATGAGTCTCTTGAAGAGAGGTTAGTTGCATTTGGAACATCTGAACGGCCTCTTTCAACTGCTTGTTCTCGTCTTTGTGCTTCGTGGCTTCATCAAGTTTTTGATTGAATTCGTATCTACAAAAATTGCAGTCTTATTTTAGAATTAATTCGTCCAAAGGCTTCAATATCATACTATTGTTAATTATTTCATGTCATCCACATTACTGCAAAATATCCAATGCTAGAGTTTTATCCTGCAACTGCGTCCCAGTCTCCTCCAGTATACTTGCGAATTGTTGGATTTCATTTTTCAAAGATGCTGATTCAATTTGCACCTCTTTGGCCTTTTGTAAGCGTGACTCGATTTCATCAGTCTCTTCATCTCCGATTGGGAATATCCTCTGGTAATCTCGACTCATCACTGCACTTTTGCAGTACGGACATTCTTGCCTGCAACCAATCCCATTATATTACAAATAGTTCACTTAAAAAATAACTTCTTTCAAACACATACGGCATACTCATAGTCAGTCTAAACCCACCTAGGATTTTTTTGTTTGTTGAACCAGTCGTTGAGGCAAATTAGATGGTACATATGACCACATTTTGTGGACACGATGTCAATCGTAACCTTTGGCCTGGAACCTCCAGCAGCCCCTCCAACGCTGACCACATCATTATGCGGGTGATTTGTCAACAGTTCCCGACACACAATGCAAACAAATGTCATGGTCAGCTCCGCCCACGTCAGCAGTGTAAAGGACACCAAACTTTCTACAACAAAAAAGGTCAAAACAAATCATTGGGTTATAAATTCCCACTTGTACTTTTCCTACTATAATGAGTCATCTATATCTAAAATTATGAGTCATAATTTGTAAAAACAAAAAACAAAATAGGGAGCACTAACGGGAAAAAAAATTCAATGTATATATCCCTCAAAACACAAACAGAGGCCTTGTGACAAGTGTAAATACAAATTATTTTTGTGAATCTACTGAACAGTCATAACCCACTTCTAATATTACTGAGCCTCTAAATTGTAATCAGAGCTATGCCTCACAATAATAATCAGTTTCATGAAGTAATAATTGGCAGTTACTTACATACGAGTTGTGAATTGTGACTGTCAGGAATAATTATATTACACTCACGTCAGCAAATCTGGGGGAATGGGAGACACAATCGCCACACGAACTTTTATACCATCATAATGCACATTGCCTTTAGTTCCGAGTGACTGTCTGTAAAAGTACCTCGTACCTAAATTAAATTACATGTGTAACGATCTATTTACGTTGGTAATATTTCAACTTTTGTGATACAAGGTTCAGAGTCCAGACAGAACAAGTAATTATCAATTCTGCAGTAAATATTAAGACGGGAGTAGAGACACTGTCAGCAGTCCTAGACCCATGGATGGTCAGCTTATCTGAAATTGGTCCGATTTTGAGATTTATTTTAACCAGGTTCATTAACTAGGAATTTATATATCTAACTTTATTCTATATACCTATACGGGATGAGTCCACGTCCAGCAGCTGAGTAATTGTAAGTAAGATTGTTACATGAGAGCAACCCAGTTTATAAAATGTTCATTCTGTGATGACAGAGTCTGGACCGATAAGAAGTGCTGTGGATGACTTGAGCACTATTTGTTTAGCCACCACCGACTCTATAGCTCGTTGTCAGAGGAAAGAAATTCACTATAAGTAATTACTATATGAAATGTGAATGGGTATGAAAAATACTTGAATGCTACTGCTATTTAATGTAGTTAGTATACAACTGCTCCAGAAATATACAGTGGTTTAACGACGGAATGATATCACTATAGTTGAAATATTAGCAGTGACCATTTTACATTAAATTCCTAACTGGTGTACATATCTGTGTGCCATTCACTTGAGGACATAGGACTGAAGTTTATCTACATAAAATAGATAAGCTTCAGTTCGTAGTTAATAGTAAATAGTAACTTGATAGGTTTCTGGTACTGATATTTTAGTGCATCTCTGTACTGTTTGCACTTATGGGCTCCCGTATATGTATAAATGTATTTAAATAGTATGCCAGGGTAAATTAGGCTGCCTTTCAAAGGAGTCTTTTGAGAATTTCGAGCGTACAAACATTTGGTGATTATGTTGTGATAAAGATAATAAGCCCATTTCTTTATTGTTCCTTGATGAGTCTTCTTGGAATTTTGATGAGAGGATGCAGAAGTGAATAAAAATGTATGAAAAAGACTGGAGGCTACATGCTATTTTTTGCGTATGGCAATATGACTCCAAACGTCCAAACTGTTGTTTAAAAGAATCAGGCAAATGTGGGTTAGATACTTTGTGTATAAACAAAAATGAAATTTTTCTGAGAAAACAATTTTGAGAAGAACCTGGGGAAGTAATATGGGCCAGCAACAACCCCCAATTGGGGATAAATAAGGCAAAACCTTTGAAACTAAAAACATTTACGAAGCTGGAAAAAAAGTCGGCAATAGATGGCGGTTGAAAATTGTAAACACAAGTTACAAATCAAATTCATGCTAAAATTGGTTCAAGTGCTGTTGGTCGTGCTTATTGTTAGCAAACAGCAGGAATAATTACATAATAATTTAAATTGAGTTATTTGACTTTGTATAGAAATGATGGGTTACTGAAATGAAGCACTCAACATTATTTCCATCCTTCTAAAGGAAATATATGGTATGAAAAATGGTTCGTCTTAAATCAATGCATACTAGTTTGGTTTACTTTTTAGTTGGTTAATGCAAAAAATGTTTTTCAGATGATGTTTTTATTTATTTATTACTTTGAACTGCAGTGTTGTAGCCCTTATAATGAGTGAGCTTCTCCAAGCTGTTTCAGGCAATAGTTGTAAAGTGGGAATACATCGTTTTTTAATATATTTCCAGGATATCAGTATGGTGCCCATACTGTACATGGAGTGGGTCCATGCATTTTGATTTTACTAGTAACTGCCAGCTTTATCCCTATGGTTGTGATGATGGGTCTGATCACTGGTGGGCGAAGAATTATCCACATTAGCTTGCACATTATCGTCCTCATGCAAAAATGTATTACACGGGTATAACTTTTTTCTTGGAAAAATACTGCTATCCTAAAAGTCTACATTAAGTTCTATTAAGGACAAATGACTCTGCGTGCATGACAATCAGGTCTCATGGATTCAGCTCAGTATTCTGGTGTGAACTCATTCGGGCTTGCGTCCTCATCCCTAATTGAATGTCTTGTCGTAATTGCCGGTAGTTTTACCGGGATGATTGATTACATCCAGCTCGTTCAAAATGACTACTTGAAAACAAATAAAATTAAGGTAAAGGAAAAATTCGAAGTCATTTAGCGATAGATTGTCTCTGGAGAACTTTACAATTTTTTCTGCTGTCCAGCAAATCAAAATGTTGAATCTGTTGAGCGTTATCGTGGTGTTGTATTGTGGCATTACCGCAGTTTTGGCCACTTTTGCTTACCCGGAGGTCTGGAGGGACGAGAGTGTTGTAGATGAATATTTTGGAGTAAAGGTAAACTATTGTGTATTTTGTATTTACTTACCATGTGCACATATCTTCAGGTTCTAGTTTTAGTCGGTTGGGTTGCACTGTATTGTAGGTAAAGTGGCGGGTTTAGAGAAAGTATTTTTCCATTCTAATGAAGGTTTTGCTCATTAATACTTACAGGTCCCAGACCCATACCGGTGGTTGGAAAATGTAGATTCGAAAGAAACTAGAGAATTTGTAGCACAGGAGGAAAAAATAACAGCTGAATTCCTGAGAAAAAATCATACCATCAGAAAACTGATTAGAACAAGACTAACGGAACTGGCAAATCGCACGAGGAGTGATGCACCCATCAAAGCTGGCAGTCGATATTTCACATTCCAAAATTCTGGGCTTCAGAATTACTCGTATTATGATACATTTATTGTTACTCACATACAATTAAATCTCATCTGCCCGCTTGTATTCTGGGGGCCATAATTATTGGTGATGATAATAATAATGATTTTATAATCCTACAGTGTACTGTATGTGCAAGACTCATTAAGCGGGGAGCAGAGAGAATTTTTAGACGTGAACAAATTATCCAACGATAGCTCAGTATCAATGGAACCTGTTGGTTTCTACTACGATTTTTCTAACGATGGATCAGTATTTGCGTATTCTGTACAGAAAAATGGCATGGACTGGAGGACTATCTGTTTTAGGAATGTTTCAACTGGAAAAGATTTCCCAGATAAACTGGAAAACTCCAAGTTTCCTTTCATTGAGTGGTCGAAGGATGATCAAGGAATATTTTATACTGTATGTTTTTCCAGTAACTAATTGTAAGCAATGTCAAAATTTTGAAGCGTCAAGTTCTACGAATTAAAAATATAATAATCCTTTGTTTAACAGCAATTTAGAAAACATGGGACATTAGCGTCAGAGGGAGTGACGAACACACCAGCGGTGTTTTACCACAAACTTGGCACACCTCAAAGTGATGACATTCTTATTGCTGACTTTCCTGATCATCCTTTGTATTATTTGCTGTACGAATCGCCTAAACTTGACAATAGCAATCCTTCTGAAAGGGACTGCATGCGCATTCTTAATATTTTTCATGAAATTTCATGAATTATTTCAGAGGAGCACATGTAAGTGATGATGGTAAATATTTAATACTTACTGTCGTCCAATCCTTTAATGCGAATGGAATCTACATGTTACCTTTGAAGGATGGAATCAATGACAACCTCAAATCTAAGATCGTGCCAATATTTTCAGATGCCACAGAGGCAGCATACAATGTTAGTACTGTTCACTGCTTTAAACCAAATTTGTAGTGTTAAGTCAATATTGTATGCAAAATTAATTCTTTAATGAAATCTCTTCTACACAGTATGTCGGGAACCTAGGATCCACGTATCTATTTCTGACCAACAAAGACGCACCCAATTACAAATTAATTACAGCAAATATCAACGCTACATCTTCGAAGCTGAATCAATCTGAAGGCACACAATGGTCCCATGTATCGCTGGTGTCAACGTTTCTTGAGGAACATCCTAAAAACGTTGTCAATTTTGCAGGCATTGTTGATGAGTACGTATAGAGCTACTATCAAAAATTGAATATGACCAAAACATTCATTCTTTACACAAAATTATGTTTTTATGTCGCAGGAGAAAATTAGTGATTTCTTATATGGAAGATGTCAGGCACACTTTGGAGATAAGAAGCCTTGACACAGCCAAACTAATTACCAAGATACATTTACCAGAGGGAACAATTTCTGGGTTTTCGCGGCAGAACATTCACGAGAAAGAGTTTTTTTTCAAACTTGATAATTTCATATCACCTGGAACTATTTATCATTGCACTGTGAATGGGGAGAAAATAGACTGCCAGGTATCATACCAATTTTACTAGAGACTTCATAAAATCAAGTCTTCCGGGGGAATGTTTATACGTTCTGTTTCTTTGTAGGTTTTGAAACAGATTGAAATTCCGAAAATGAATCTGAATGCCTTTACTACTGAGCAAATATTTTATCCCAGTAAAGATGGCACAATGATACCAATGTACATTACGAAAAAGAAGGTGAATTAATCTCGACAGTTCTTCAATAAATCGTTGTATGTGCATTTTGGAAGAAACTAGTGATTTTTTGCAGAATATTTGGTACGAGTAACCCGCAATATAATTATGTGTATTCTTCTAGGACGTTATCTACAACAGTTCAACACCAGCGTTACTCTATGGCTATGGAGGCTTCAACGAACCGATTTTACCCTCCTTCTCATCAAAAAACCTCATGTTTGTGGAGAGCTTCAATGGGATATATGCTTCAGCAAATATTAGAGGCGGCGGGTATGGCTTTCTGTATATTCCTATTATTGGGTTGAAATTTGAACAATATTTTAGAGCTGTTTTAAATCCTTTAGAGAATATGGGAAGAAATGGTACGATGGTGGGTCTAAGTTGAACAAACAAAATAGTTTTGACGACTTCCAAGCTGCCGCAGAATATCTCATAAAAAACAACTACACCAACTCAGCCAAGCTAGCTATATATGGCGCTTCCAATGGAGGTTTATTGATTGGTGCATGTGTCAACCAGCGTCCTGATCTATTTGGTGCAGCCATCTCGGATGTTGGGTAGGTTCTAAGACTTTTGTTCAAATTGAAATAATTATTATTATTTCAATTTTACCGAAAGTGATGTAGGAAAGTTTTAGTAACAATAATTCGTTCACACCATCGATCATTGGCTTAGAAATCTTCCATTTTGTATTAGGGTCATGGATATGTTAAGGATAAGCAAGTTCACCATCGGGTTCATCGCATGCAGCGAATATGCCTGTCCTGATAGCAAGGAGCGCTTTGAAGTTTTATACAATTATTCACCACTTCATAATATTCGGCTGCCCATTAATGAAAGCATTCAGTATCCCGCTGTACTGGTGAATACAGCTGACCACGATGATCGTGTTCCCCCATTACATTCGTACAAGTACATAGCAGAACTACAACACACTATTGGGAATGACCGCAGACAGGTAAATCCACCTAACTCCCTATTTTCGTTTATTGTTTGGAAATTTTATGTTTTTTTAGTGGAATTTAAAATAATGTTACGTAATTGTTTTGTTGTATTTCCCAGAAAAATCCCTTTTTACTTCGAGTTGAGCATAACTCTGGCCATGGATCAGGCATACCGACATGTAAACTTGTGAGTGATCCGTTTGTTGTATACTTATTTATCTATAAAAACGCTGACAGTCAATAGTTTGTTTATATGGTGATAATAATGGCGAGTTTTATGCTTTTGCAGATCGATGAAGGGACGGATATCTTGTCATTTCTTTCGGAGACCTTGGGCTTAGATTTCACAATTAATGAATGACCATTGAGTTACATTTTAATGTCATCGGTTGAGGTGCTTTTCTTGGATTTAATTGTATCTGAAGTAATTTCTGTATATAGTTGAAGTTCTGATAAAAACAAGTTGACAGTGTTGAAACAGTTATTATTTAAAATAAATAGTTGTCTTTTATGGTATTTACAGCGTTTCCCACTAGCTTGTACAAACGCTCGTGTGAAAATTTGAACCCAGTTTGGAAGGAATGTTTTGTTGAGTTTGTAATTATAAAAATTTAATTAACTGATGCAGATCCCCACATAAGATCACGCCAGTCAATTGAATAAAGTAAGGTGGAACATTTTTGGGTTTTCGTGATTTCCAGTTTTTAATTCCTGCAAGCGCTTTGTCAAATTTTGTAAGCTTTGTGATTTTGAGACATACTTTTTAGTGAATTTTATTGGCTTTTCAAAATCGTGTCTGGCAGGTCCCACCATCGAAGATGAAATATGTGAAAAATTTGGCTAGGTAATTTTTTCTTTTAAGATTGATTGTTTCTTGATTTCAATTTTTTACGCAAACAACGCAGCAGTACGAGTTGCAATGATTTAGGTGAGCAAAATCATTGTCTCATAATATATGTACATATATTGGATGTTACAAATGGAACATCCGCTGTCAGATGTTGTTACCATGCTATAAAAGATGCTCTCGGTGCAATGGGGAAAACCGGATTGAATTGACATTATTCGTTATAATCTCTTCATGGATTATTATTGTTAAGCTCGGCATGACTTGGAGTTGCACATGCAATCGCAACCGGATAAATAATCACCTCTTACCACAAAACTATTATATTATTTTATCAGACATACAGAAAGAATTTCGGAATTTTTATTATATTGAAATTCTAACCTGTTTGGGGATAGGAAAAGTTAGGAGTACCACATGTTCAGAGTTCACATTAAAATTCTAATCTGCAAAAACATTAATAAAAGACAACATTAATGTTACTGGCTGTTCGGATTGAGCTTTTAAATGTACGCAATAAATAGGGTCAGGTACAAGTAAAAAGGGAACCCGAACTTCGTAATTCAACTCGGGTAAACTGCAAGTACAGGTTGAGAGACTATACTTGCTTCGAAATATCTTGCAAATGCGGATCTGAGCTCATGAAATACCTGTACCCGAACGTGTAAATGTAAATAGCTGCACCAATCAATTGGTTGTATTTACATATATAGAATAGATGTGACCACCTCACTATAACTTCTTAAAATTAATCTAAAGCATTATTAAAATACTCACCACAATTTCTTTCGATGTTATCGGAATTATGGCATAAAGTTTTGTTTTAAAAAATTACTTAAAGCACTACTTGAAATTCAAGTTCGGGTTCAAGAAAGTGTCAAGTTCTGGCTACACAATCTTGAAATCGAATTAAAAAACTGCACTTGAAATTCAAGTTCGGGATCAAGATCGGGTACAAGTTCCGACTACACAATTTTGGAATCGAATTGCACAATTGCAATTTCAAAACTTCAATCAAAAACCCTAAGTTGAAACTGCAAATTACAGCTGCAATTGGAAACTACATTTTTAAACAGCTATTTGATACTGCCAAATGAAACTAAAAAATGAAACTGCAAATTAAGGCTGCAATCAGAAACTGTAATTTGAAACTGAAAATTAAAGCTAAAATTAGAATCTGCATTTCGAAACTGCAAATTAAAGCTGAAATTAGAAACTGCAATTCGGAACTGCAATCTAAATCTGCAATTTCAAAACTTCAATCAAAAACCCTAAGTTGAAACTGCAAATTACAGCTGCAATTGGAAACTACATTTTTAAACAGCAGTTTGATACTGCAAAATGAAACTACAAAATGAAACTGCAAATTAAGACTGCAATCAGAAACTGTAATTTGAAACTGAAAATTAAAGCTAAAATTAGAATCTGCATTTCGAAACTGCAAATTAAAGCTGAAATTAGAAACTGCAATTCGGAACTGCAATCTAAATCTGCAATTTGAAACTGCAATTTTAAAGCTGTATTTGAACTGCAATTTAGGTTTGCAATTTATAAATGCAATTTGAAACTGCAAGTTCAAAAGTGAAAGTTTAAACTGCAATTCTAAACCTGCAATTTAAAATTGCAATTTAAAACTGCAATTTAAAACTGCAATTTAACCTGCAATTTAAAACTGCATATTCTAAACTGCAATTTAAAACTGCAATTAAAATTTTTCTTTGAAACTTTAATTTTAAAACTGCAATTTGGAACTGTAATTAAAAAGCAATTTATTATAAACTGCAATTTAAAACTACAATTTAAAACTGTTTATTAAACTGTAATTTAAGCTGCAATTTGAAACTGCTATCTGAAACTGCAATTTAAAACTGTATTTTCAAAAGTTAAATTTTAAACAGCAATACAAAACTGCAATTTTAAACTGCAATCAAGAACTGCAATTCCAAAAGTGAAATTTTAAACTGCAATTTAAAACTACAATTTAAAACTGTTATTTGAAACAACAATTGGGGACCAGAGCTGCGTTTGGGTCAAGTAAATTGAGGATCCGAACTTGAACTTGAACTGCACTTGAACTAGCAAGTATTAATTTGCATGGACACGAACTTGGTATTTTGAATCTTGTCAAGTATTTGACCATTCAAGTAATTTCAACCAAGTATATTTTGAGCTACCTGAACTTGAAATAGTACCTGCAATTCGATTCCAACATTGTGTAACCCGAACTTGAACCTGAACTTGAACCCGAACTTGAACCCGAACTTGAATTTCAAGCATTACAAGTAATTTTTTAAAATATAAAACTATACTATAATTTCTGGAACACAACGAAAATTACATTTTGTGAAACAAATTGTGGTGAATATTTTAGTTAAACAAAAGATTGATGTTAAGAAGTTATAGTGAGATGGTCATATTTATTCTACCTAAGTACAAACAAACTGATTGCTGCAGCTATTATTACGCATCCCCCAGTATTCTTTGTACTACCGCAGTAGCTCTCAGCTTGAGATAATCGTCGCGTTTCATAAATTTCAACCATCCCTTTATGCAAAGACAAGTACGAACAGTGTCTGATAACATTAACAGACGATATTTGAAGAAGCGAACACCATTTATAAAAAATCCAATAACTAAAAATTATAAGTACTTAATTTATACTTAATCCCATTATATCGTCGGCTAAATTCTAAAACGTACCATTTTCATTTGCGAACCCGTTTAAAAGCATAGGTTCTGAAATGAAAATGGTACTTTTTAGAATTTAGCCAACGATATGTAAAATATTGATGGGCAATTGTAGAATTGAATTTCCTCTCATTCTCCGGTTTTGCAGAATGACCATTTTCTGTTAATTCTATAATATTATTTCTGAGCACGAGAACTTATTTGTATATAAAAAATAATTGTACTTACAATACCCGTGTACTATGAAGTGTGAATCCGAAAGCAAACGGAACCCTCGTCTAGTCCTTATCCTCCAAACATTGCGGTGTAATTTGTATGCTTAACGAGTCCGTAACGTTTTCATTATGAGCGCGGAAGCAGCTCGTTCTCGGGAAAAAGTATGACTGAACCGGTGGGGCATTTGAAAAATCGTTGAAAAATTGAGAATCAAAATACTTGAAATAATACTTGCATTTACACGTTCGGGTGCAGGTATTCCATGAACTCAGATTCGCACTTGCAAGATATTTTGATGCAAGTATAATTTCTCAACCTGCACTTGCAATTCACCCGACTTGAATTACCAAGTTCGGATTCCCCTTTTATTTGTACCTGACCCTATTTATCACGTACATTTAAAAGCTCAACCCGAACTTGACCCGAACTTGACCCGACTTGGTACGTGTCAAGTAATACTTGCACTTGAGCGCAGCTCTGTTGGGGACAATAGTTTTAGTTTGGAATTTAAAATGGTAATTTGAAACTGAAATTGGGGACAGTAGTTTTAATTTGCAATTTAAAAGGTAATTTGAAACTGATATTTGAAATTAAAATTCCAAAAGTGGAAATTTAAGCTGCGATATAAAACTGCAATTTTAAACTGCAATTTAATACCGCCATTCCAAAATGTAATTTGAAACTGCAATTTGGAACAACAATTTAAGTTGCAAGTTACAGTTGCAGTTTAAAAATGCAACTTCAAACTGCAATTTTGAAACTGCGATTTAAAACTGCAAATTGAAACTGCAGTTTGAAACTCCAATTTGAAACTGCAATTTGAAAGCGCAATTTGAAACTTCAATTAAAAATTGAAATTTGAAACCGCTAACTGATCTACAATTCAAAACTGCTAATTGAAACTGCAATTCGAAACTGCAGTTTTAAACTGCAATTTGAAGCTGCAACTTGAAACAATAAGTTGAAACTGGAAATTAAGGCTGGAATTGCAAACTACATTTTGAAACTGCAGTTTGAAACTGCAATTTGAAACTGGAATTTGGAACTCCCATATGAAACTGCAATTAAAAACTGCATTTTAAACTGTAAATTAAACTGCAATTTGAAACGGCATATTGTAAACTACAATTTAAAACTGTACTTTGAAACTTCATTTTTAAAACTGCAATTTGGAACTGCCAGTCAAAAAGCAATTTAAAACTGGAATTTAAAACTGCAGTTTAAAACTGCAAATTCAAACTACAATTTTAACCGGCAATTTAAAACTTCATATTTTAAACTGCAATTTAAATTGGATATTAATATTTTTCTGTGAAACTTCAATTTTATAACTGCAATAAAATTCAAAACTCCAAATTGAAACTGCAATTCGAAACTGCAGTTTTAAACTGCAATTTGAAGCTGCAACTTGAAACAATAAGTTGAAACTGGAAATTAAGGCTGCAATTGGAAACTACATTTTGAAACTGCAGTTTAAAATTGCAATTTAAACTGCAATTTAAAACTGCATATTCTAAACTGCAACTTGAAACTACAATTTAAAACTTGTTTAAAATTGGACTTGCGAACTATATTTTAAATTTGAAATTTATAAAAGTAATTTAAACTGCTATTCGAAACTGCTATTCGAAACTGCAATTTAAAACGGCACGTTCAAAAGTTAAAATTTTAAACAGCAATATAAAACTGCAATTTTAAACTGCAATATAAAACTGCAATTTTAAACAGCAATATAAAACTGCAATTTTTAACTGCAATCAAGAACTGCAATTCCAAAAGTGAAATTTTAAACTGCAATTTAAAACTACAATTTAAAACTACTTAAACTTGGAAACTATAGTTTCAAATTGCAATTTAAAAATGTAATTTAAAACTGCAATTTTAAAACTGATTTTGGAACTGCAATTTAAGTTTGCAATTTAAACATGCAATTTGAAACTGCAATTTTGAAACTGCAATTTAAAACTGCACTTTGAAACTGCACTTTAAAACTGCATATTCTAAACTGCAATTTAAAACCGCAATTAAAATGTTTCTTTGAAACTTTAATTTTAAAACTGCAATTTGGAACCGTAATTAAAAAGCAATTTATTATAAACTGTTATTTAAAACAACAATTTAAAACTGTTGTTTTAAACTGGACTTGGGAACTATATTTTCTATTTGCAATTTATAAAAGTAATTTAAACTGCTATTTGAAACTGCTATTCGAAACTGCAATTTAAAACGGCACGTTCAAAAGTTAAATTTTAAACAGCAATATAAAACTGCAATTTTAAACTGCAATCAAGAACTGCAATTCCAAAAGTGAAATTTTAAACTGCAATTTAAAACTACAATTTAAAACTGCAATTTGAAACTTCAATTTAGAACTGTTATTTAAAACTGCACGTGGAAACTATAGTTTCAAATTGCAATTTAAAAATGTAATTTAAAACTGCAATTTTAAAACTGATTTTGGAACTGCAATTTAAGTTTGCAATTTAAACATGCAATTTGAAACTGCAATTTTGAAACTGCAATTTAAAACTGCAGTTTGAAACTGCAATTTGAAACTGCAGGTTGAAACTAGAATTTAAAACTGTTGTTTGAAATTGCACATGAAAATTATAGTTTCAATTTGCAATTTAAAAAGGTAATTAAACTGCAATCTGAAACTGGGATTCCAAAATACAAGTCCGAAGTGTAATTTAAAACTGCAATTTAGAAACTGCAATTTGAATCTGGAATTTAAAACTACAATTTAAAACTGCAATTGTAAACAATAGTTTCAATTTGCAATTTAAAACGGTAATTTGAAATTGCAATTTGAAATCGAAATCCTAAAAGTGAAAATTTAAGTTGCAATATGTAACTGCAATTTTAAACCGCAATTTAAAACTGCAATTCCAAAAGTGAAAATTTAAACTGCAATGTAAAGTTGCACTGTTAAAATGCAATTTAAAACTGCAATTTAAGTTTGCAATTTAAAAATAAAACTTGAAACTGCAATGTAGAAACTGCAATTTGAAACTACAATTCGAAGCTGATATTTCAAACTGCCATTTCAAAACTGGATCTTTAGAACTACAATTCCAAATAATTCCATCTTAAACTGCAATTTCAGTTTGCAATTTGAAAATACAATTTTAAATTGAAATTTTGAAACTGCTATTTGAAACTGATATTTAAAAATAATTTAATTAATTAAGAAATATTTCTAAACTGGAACTTTGGAACTATAATTCCAAATAATTCCATCTTAAAATGCAAGTCCGAAATTGAATTTAAAACTGCAATTTTTAACTGCAATTTAAAACTGCAATTCCAAAATGTAATTTAAAACTGCAATTTTTAACCTGCAACTATGAAACTGCAATTTGATAGTGCAATTTGAAACTGCAATTTGAAACTGCATATTCATACTGCAATTTGAAACTGCCAGTGATGCGCCCGTTACGTTACTTTTACCGACAATAACGGAATAACGCCGTTTTTTAACGTAACGGCCTATATTTGGAGCAGGCAATAACGTAACGGTAACGGAACTAGGGTGTGTTAAACATTTATCCGAATAACTATAACGTTTAAGTGTGTGTAAACAGAAAACGATATTGGAACGTAACGTAACGCTATCAAATAAATATATGCCTGTACATTATTATATTGTTAGGTATGTATATAGAAATTACATAAATTAGTTAAGTCTCACAGGAATAATTAATTAAGTTGTGAAATACACAACCTTAGGTTAAGTCAGTTCAAAGTTACTTCAACACTTATTGTAAAGGTGCAATGTAAGCACTTCCCATCGGCTAAAGCCGACGAGTGTCAACGTCCCGTTACATCCGTTATGATGTAACGTCTAGACTTAAGATTGTAAAAATAGGCTCAAGTAGCCACTTGTTAAGTTTAAGATTCTTCCAGACTCTTCAGTGAATAACTGAGAGTCATTCCAGTAACACCTATTTTTAGTTGTCAATCTTCATTTCCTTTTCCTTTTGATTTCAATTATAAATAAAAGCAATTAGTCTTCGGATTAATGTAAAGTCACACTCAATCGTTTATTCATAATCATTCCTTTCATCAGCACGATTTCCAATTATTTACAATTTCTTGACAATTACATAAGTAAATAATCCAGGAGTTAGGATTTCATGGTATGACCATAACCTACTCTTACATGGTGGCCTTTGTAAAACATTGCCAAAATATTATTTCCCTGGCGATGCTCCCGAATTACTCTCAATTATCACTCCCCTTGGGAAACAATCGATTTACTTTAAGAATTGATTTCATTACCAGGCAAGTTTGAATAATGTGTCATATTTCGTGAGAATTTTTGATAATTATAGTTTTGGCCACGCAGAGGTATCATTCCTGCAATTTTGACGTCGCAACACGCACAGCACAATCGGGACTACCCCCAGAGGAGTCAACCGTTATTGACTGTGACCGGTCGAAGAACCCCTCGTAAGTTTTATTGATAAACGGGGTTACTATTATTTTGCCCACGGAAGGCAGACGGATTTTCCTGCACTTCACCGACCGATGCCCTGAGGATTTGGGTATACTCAACGGACAGCCACGGAGCTCAGTGCCGTTCCCACCTCATTCAGGAGGAAATTTATACAGTAAAAACAAAGTGTTAAGTTTCATATCCATGAACCACCGTCACGGTACGTACATACTTACGTTATAATTTATGTCCGATAAAAAGAAGCCCTCAGCATCCAAACCAGACCCTAAACCTTCTACAAGTAGAGTCACTCGTAAAAATTCTGACCCTGATTTAAAAGACGCCTCCGAATTAGCAAAAGTACTACAACAAGCAAAAGCAAAAGCTACCACTAGCAGTAGTAGAAAGCCTAAGCCTCCACCATTATCGCCTCCAACTTTGCCTACACCTCTAGTTCCTCCGGCACAAGCTTCACCTCCAAGCACTCCAAGTCCACAATATTCTACCCCTCCAGGTACACCTCCACCGATTTCTTTACCCCCACCACCACCACCACCATTACCAGTTCTTTCGCTCGTTACTCCTCCCACACGCATTGTTCCATCTTTAAAACGGCAAATTTCCAAGGCCCGCAAACGCCAAAATTTTTATCGAATAAACCCTCATAAACGTCCTCGCACAGTAAAATTTTTCAATATGGCTGCTGCTGCTGCCAACCCTGTTAATGTTAGTCAACACTGCTCCCATTCATTCCATAGTTGATTTTCAAAAGATTAAACAATTCCTTCCCGCAACTCATGATGTTCATGATTTTATTATTGACGTTCAACGTGTCGTGGCCCAATATCAATGGGATTGGCCCACTCTCCAAGGACACACTCCCAATTTATTAGCTCGTGACCCCTTTCAATGGCTCCAAACCCAACTCGCAATAGCTCCACCCACTATTGTTAGTATTGATACATTCTTCACGGCTCTCCGTGAACGCTATGCCAAGCCTCGACAAGTTTATCTCAATCAGTTAATTTCCCGTAAACAAAAAGACAATGAATCAAGTGCCAAATTTTTGTATGATGTTGATAGTATTTGCACTCGCTACGACCCAACCATGAGTCAACCTGACCGTGTTGCTTGGGGAATGGAAGGCCTCCTTCCCAAGTACAAATCTGCAGCGGCAGGTTTTCCATTTACGAGCATAGCTGCTCTCGTTCGTTTTTGCGAACAACGGGAATTTGCAGATACAACTGCTGGCCCCTCAGATATGGCTGCAAAAGTTAAGTCTTTGGAGGAAACTATCCAAAAACTTACCTTATCTGATGCGCCTAATGCCCAGGCTAATTTTGCTTTTGTCCCTGGCCGCGGACGAGGTCGTGGCAATGGCCGCGGCAACTCCCATAATAATAATAATAATCACCGCGGTAACCAAGGCAACATTCACCAACCGGTTCCCCATCAGCCCAGAGGTAACAATAATAATAATAATAACAACAATAATAGAGGACAGGCTCAGAACCCCCATAAGGGTATGCAATGTTATAATTGTAATAAATTCGGTCACATCAGTCGTGACTGCCGTTCGGGAAACCAACAGAGGGGGCCCAACCAGCGTGGTCAGGGTCCCCGCCCGAACTTTCGGAACAACAATTTCCGCGGAAACAACAATGGCTTCCGCAACAACCAACAAAACCACGGCAACAATCGCCGGAACGACCAAAATGCCCACCGATTGGAAATTTCATTCAATCCCAATCCGCCCCAAAACAATCAAACTCCCCAGAATCACTTTGCGAATCTTCAATATCCCTCCATAACTTACCCACAATAAATCTGTCACCCGCTTCATCAATGTGCCCGTATATCATGTGTTATTTTGATGATGTCTCCATTGATGCATTAATTGATACAGGAGCTTCTCATAATTTAATACAAAAGAATCACATCCCCTCCAGTGCAGTCATCACTCCTTGCCCACAAAGATTTGTTATCACAGCAGATAAAGCTCGCATTCCTACGTCCCATATAGCCTCCTTAACGTTCCAACTTGATAACTACTTTTACACAACAGAGGCCCATGTCCTTGAAACGCTCACTCCTCCACTCATTCTTGGCTGTAAGTTTATTACACAATTTGACTTTCATATACATCTGAACTCCAACTCCCTATACAACTCTCACGTATGCCATTACTTTCGTAAGCATGCATACTCAGCCACTTGCTCGTCTGAGTGCGGCTGTTCCTCTCCCGTCAAAACATTATTTACTATACAACTTCCCCCTCGACACCAAATGTATGTACCTACTACTACACTACACACGTCTCACACAACATTTTTCAACCCTCATCCACTCATCGAAAAACAATACAAAGTAATCTTTCCTCCCGTCAACCCAGCGAAAAATGTTTTGCTAGCCACAAACATTTCCACATCTACCCAGATTATTCCCGCTGATACTCTTTTAGGTCATGCTCAACGCTATGATTTTACCCAAAGCTTAAACACGGCTCCGGTAATTCCTCTAAATCCCACCCTTTTACTCCTGAACAAATTCAATCCTTAAATATTAATCCCAAATTAAGGCCAGCTGAACGCGCCTCGATCATTAGTCTCCTTAATAAGTATTCATATTTATTTGCATGGACACTTATGGATCTTCAAGTTTGTACCCTGCCTCCCATGCGAATTACGTTAAATTCTGACACTCCAGTTCAGGCTAAACCCTACCGCTTGAGCACCACGGAGCGTGAGATTTTAAAGCAAGAATTAGATAAATTAATTCAAGCAGGTATAATTGTTCCCTGTGAAAACTCCAATTATTCCACCCCTGTATTTTTAGTCCGCCAAAAATTAGGTAAATGGCGACTCGTCTGTGATTTTCAAAAACTAAATAAAATCACGGTAGACGAAATTTTCCCTCTCCCAAGGATTGATGACTTGCTTTTTCAGTTACGAAGTGCTGCGTATTTTTCTCCCTTAGATTTATTTAGCGGTTATTACCAAGCCCTCATCCACCCGGATGATCAGCATTTAACTGCTATTGTCACTGAATTCGGACTATATATGTACCTACGTGTCTGTTTTGGTCTGAAAAATGCCCCTGCCTACTTTCAAAGGCTAGCTGCTCGTACTCTCGGTACTTTAAGATACACACACGCTGTATCTTATATTGATGACATTATACCCTACAGTAAAGACTTTCCCTCTCACCTGGTCGCCATAGAACTTGTATTTCAACGATTAGCTAAAGTTAATTTTCGCATGAATCCCAAAAAGTGTTTCTTTGGTATGCAAGAACATGTAGTGTTTGGATTCTTTTTGTCCCAAAAAGGTCTATCTACTGAATCAGCAAAAGTAGCTGCAATTATGGAACAGCCCAAACCTAATAATTTAGAAACTCTACGAAAATTTTTGGGCACTATAGGCTATTATCGCAGATTTATTTGGAACTTTGCTCAAATAGCTGCTCCACTCCAAGGATTATTGAAGAAACATTCACTATATCACTGGAGCCCTGACTGTGATAAGGCATTTTTGACTCTCAAAAAGGCGTTATGCACAGCTCCAGTACTTAGGCATTACGATCCCACACTCCCATGTATTTTATATACGGACGCAAGTAATTTAGCCATAGCTGGCATTTTACATCAACAATTTGAAGATGGTGAACACCCCATTTATTTTATTTCCAGAGCTTTGACTCCAGCTGAGAAAAATTGGGGTGCTACCGAAAAAGAATGTTTAGCGGTAGTATTTGCCACACGAAAGCTTCGGGAATTTTTATATCTCAAACCCTTCATAATTGTTACTGACCATCATGCTTTATGTTATTTAAAATGCCAACGTAACCCCACCGCCCGACTTACTCGTATGGCTGTAATTTTAGAACAATTTCGCTATGTAATTAGGTATAAGAAAGGTACCCTACATAGGAACGTAGATGGTGTCTCTCGTTGCCCCTACGCTCTTTCCACTACAAAAGACACGGAGGATGATCTTACAATTCCAGGTCTTTCAGCCCAATCTCCAACATCCAGCCCCAGTCCACTCCCAGCGATACCTCTCATTAATCCTGCTGATTTAAAGCATGCTCAAGCTATTGATCATACTTTAAATAAATTATTGCAGAAAAAGCGCTCCAAATTAATTCCCAATGATGATGGTATTTATTTTATTCAATTTAATCCCCGCAATCCTAAACTTTTAGTCATCCCTAAAGCTATGATTCCCATCGTGTTACAAAATGCTCACAATCATCCCCTTGGTGGTCATTTGAATTTTCAAAGGACTTTGGCACGTCTTCGTCCATTTTATTGGTGGAGATCAATTACCTCAGACACATTTAAGCACTGTACTCATTGCCCAGAGTGCCAAAGTCGCCAGCACCTCACTAAATTACGTATGGACAGTCTGAAAAACATTCCCATAAAAATTCCAGCGAGCACATATGCTATGGATTTATTAGGCCCCTTTCGTGAAACTCCGAGAGGCAATAAATATGTACTCGTCCTCACCGACTTATTTACCAAATGGGTACATACCTCACTCCTTCCAAACAGAGAAGCTGCTCATATAGCCATGCATTTGGAATCTTTTATCTTAACATTTCCAGGCATGTCTATATTAATTTCCGACGGAGCTGCGGAGTTCAAATCTGCAACTCTACAAGAATTATTAAAACGGTTTAATATTACCCATAATGTAAGTATGCCCTTTCACCCCCGTTCCCACGGAATTGTAGAGAGATTAAATCAAACTCTCGCAATTATGCTCAGCAAATTTGTCTCGGACAATCAGTTAGATTGGGACATATTTGTACCGTATGTAATTACTGCATATAATACTTCCGAGCATTCAGTTACAAAAATTTCCCCTTTTCAAGCATTTTTCGGTAGAGCTCCTCCAGCCCCTCTACTCAACTCCATTCCAAATACACTTTTGCAAATGACTCAGCTCAGCGCTTCTCAGGTCAAAATTATGCACCAAAGAATATCCCAGTTAATCAAAAAGGCTCAATTACAAGCCAAAGAACGATTTGATGCTATGTATCAACCCTTAGAGTTTAAAGTTGGTTCTCACGTTCGATTTTATCTCCCTCAGCGAAAAATTGGTTTGTCTGACAAACTTCTTTGTCGTTGGGTTGGACCTTATACCATAACTTATATTGATAAGAACAATAATGCTGACTTAGTTTTAACCTTTCCCTCTACTAAGCTTAGACCTAGTATTAAGTGTCACCTCTCCCAACTCAAGCTCATAAAAATTGATTTGGGGGATGGCATTATTCATCCCGAGTATGTATATACTACGGAAGACCAGCACGAATTTGACGCTTGGTTGACACAATTTCCCTCCGACACCCCAAACTCCGATTCCTCTCTCCCTTTTCCCATCCGTAAACCTTCCACACGTCCTTCACGCAAAATGAAAATACAACCGTCCACTTCTTCTGAAGACAGTCCAGTTAAGCGTTTAACTTCTCCTCCTCCAAACTTCTCGCCTCAAACTTTCGGTTATCACTCCACAAAGTTAAAATCAATTCTCAAATCACCCCAACCAGTTGATAGCAATCATACACTTCGACGTTCCACACGTTTACGAAATAAAACAAAGAAAGTTGCATTTTCCCATGTCTGACCACAATGACCAGCAACAATCCCCAGTCCCCGCCTGTGTACCCTTATGTGCCAGGCATTGTCCAATACCCGACAACTCTGGGCATCAATCCTGCCATTCGACTCTCCGACAACCCCTGGACGGAATTAATCAAAGTTTATCTCCCCGGAACCCCGGACACGCTAATCTGTTGCCCAGTATCCATTTGCACAGTTCAAATATTTCCCTATCAATTTGCCGACGCGTCTGGGAACGAACTCAGTTGTTACGACTCCTCAATTCCTATTCTGAAGAGGACCTTCCGCCATGTTGCTGTGGGAATTGTATTGCCGGACCAAATTCCCTCTCTTCTGGACCAGTTGAGCGCAACTTACTTCCAAGCGACAGTGAAACAATCCCAAATGTGGAACGAATTTCTCCTTCAACTACGCGACGCCCCACCGAATTACGTCTCAGCGACGCCCGTTATTTCCATCGATCCGCAAATTCGGTTCGAACAAATATCTCGGGCATGTTTGGAATCAGCCAACATTTGTGCAATCCAAACCCGTCGATCCAATTGGATCAAGAAACACGGGCCACGTCAAGGCCCTACTCTGACATTGCCTCAACAACTCCTGACAACAGCTCCACCGGACCCCATACAAAACCCTCTCGCCCAGCCGCCTCAACACGGCCCTGTACATATACCTTCACTTCCGAAAGTGACTTCACCGGAAGTGATGACGACAGTTTGCCAAACTCGCCCTCTCCCAACTCTGACGCCCGGCCCCCGCCAACGACTCATATGATGACTGGTACGACGCATGTCAAGCCGCCGCCGCAATGGACTCCGACGACTGGGACGGTGATCGACCTCAGACCCCAACCGATAATGGAAACCATACAACTCACTCCTCTCCATCAACCTCACCGAATCTACCCGGAACTCGTTCTCAACGAACAAGGGGAATTCGTGGAAGCCCCGTCAACTTTTCAACCCTAATAATTATGATTTTTCTTTTTATCTTCGCTTGTGAAAGTGCTCCACTAGGCATTTGGGGAAGTCTCCCCAATCTATCCAAGATCACCGGTGCCGGAACCAAAATCAACATGGCCCGGACCAATTCAATGCACAAGATGGTACCCCTTCAACGGTCAGTCAGTATCCAATCATTACCTTCCATGGCTCAAAACGGTAACAAAAATTTTGATCTTCCCATGCAGGCTGCCCCTTCCAAGAAAAATAATGCGGTCAAAGTTATGGCTGCTGGAGCTGCTCTTATGGTAGCTCCACCAATTATAAGTAAAATCTTGGATTTTATTCCCTCTCGCTCCAACACCTTCCCCGAAATTCCTAAACCTGACCTGGAAACTCTTCCTCCTGCCCCGCTCACGCCTTCACCCCTTGAAAAACGACTCTTGATAAATTCACCAATTACAATTGACGATTATAAAGACGATACTTTTAAGCCATTCAAAGATGTTAATAATTATGATGCTAACATAACTCAAATGTTAGAAGAATGGAAATCTATTCATAATTCTTTTCTCTCCTTACAGAATAAGCAGGATGAGCCCGGCCAGACAGTTACTCTCACTACTACCCTCTCTCCGCCTGTCCATGCTAAACAAACGGCACCGGAGCCCATTCTTCCCGTTCTTCCGGTTCCAAAGATGGAAATTGGCGTTGGCGAGGGAGATTCCCAAGTTCTTCTCCGTATTTTTACCTTGTCAAGTACTGCCCTTTCAACCATTATTGGTTTTGTTTTAATTATATATTGTTTATATTGTTATTACCGGTATCGTCAGCGAAACCGTCAGAACTCCCGAATCTCTCATGCACTACCCAGCGCCTACTTCATCAATAATCCCCGCCCACACAACAATGACCCGTACCCACCCATCGTGGCCCTCAACAATTTATCCAACCAGCTGTCTGCCCGGACTCCAGCATAGTTTTAATCTCACTTTGATTTTCTAACGATAGGATGTACTAATACAATATTGATTTTACACCTGTTATCACCTTCGCCTTAAATGATTACAGTTTGTGTACTAGCTTGTAAAGAAAAACACAAAAATAATTTTTTGACCTATCTCTTCTTTATTCTACCTATCTTTTGTTCAATCATACATACCAATTGTACTAACACAATATGAATTTTAGATACAAATTATTAAATTTTGGGGACAAAATTTTCCCCGACCGACCGGGATGTTAGGTATGTATATAGAAATTACATAAATTAGTTAAGTCTCACAGGAATAATTAATTAAGTTGTGAAATACACAACCTTAGGTTAAGTCAGTTCAAAGTTACTTCAACACTTATTGTAAAGGTGCAATGTAAGCACTTCCCATCGGCTAAAGCCGACGAGTGTCAACGTCCCGTTACATCCGTTATGATGTAACGTCTAGACTTAAGATTGTAAAAATAGGCTCAAGTAGCCACTTGTTAAGTTTAAGATTCTTCCAGACTCTTCAGTGAATAACTGAGAGTCATTCCAGTAACACCTATTTTTAGTTGTCAATCTTCATTTCCTTTTCCTTTTGATTTCAATTATAAATAAAAGCAATTAGTCTTCGGATTAATGTAAAGTCACACTCAATCGTTTATTCATAATCATTCCTTTCATCAGCACGATTTCCAATTATTTACAATTTCTTGACAATTACATAAGTAAATAATCCAGGAGTTAGGATTTCATGGTATGACCATAACCTACTCTTACAATATACTATAATATTATTACAGTAAAACCTGTATAACGTGGTTTTCCTAGGGACGCCAAAATTTGTCCACTATAGACAGGGACCACTATATAAGTATATAGTGGTCAGGGGTCACTATATAAATACATACACATATACGTATACTAGCACGAACCAACCAAAGTTTTACTTTTACACGGTATTGAAAATCAGTTATTCTACTTTTTTAAAATAATCACTAATTTTACTATTAATAACAAATTACTTAGATACAATGAACATAATAAATAAGCATTTGATTTAGTACAGGTACATACAATACGAAACCTCTGAAAATAAAAACGTAGTCCAAATGCCTGTAATTGAGTTAAATTCAAGCAGCCGTGTTATTGGTTCGGGTTCGCGCGAGTTGTATTCCTTCGTTCTGACTGGGTGACCACTATATACAGGTACTTCAAGCTGCATTTTTAACTGAAGGGGTATGATTATTAGTCCACTATGAGCAGGTTTCCACTAGATAGAAAACCACTATATAGAGGGAGTTTCCTATGTTAAAGGATAGGATGTGGGACCTGGATGTAAAATGTATCCACTATAAACATGAATCCACTATATAAACGGCCAATATATACAGGTTTTACTGTATATATAAATTATTGGCTTTGCTTGGAGTAACTGTGCGCGCAAATATACGGGGGAAATATTAACAACTTGAGTTGGTTGTGGATGCCCTGATCCCTGAGCATCATTTATGTATACGTTACTGAAAACATGGCAAATTTCAATAGGAAGTTTTTGACCCTTTATTTTGCTCAATCCACACGCTTTTGTGCACAAAAAAACTGTGTGATCGGCTTACGAATTCCGTTTTGGTTGTAACGAAGTTTTTAGTAGATAAGAACTAACCATGGAGAATACTGCTGCTAGTATCAGGAGAAAATTGAATTTGAAAAAAGGACAAATGTTGAGATTACCACACCGGGTAGTCGGGATGCGGATCACATTACAGGTGAATCAAGAACTACACAGAAACTAAATTTCCTTTTGCTACATTTTCTGCATACCAGGTACGTCTGGCAACACTAGTTATTTGACATTTTAGTTTAGTTGCCGCTTGGCAGGATCAACGTTTCCTCCTTCGATAGCCCAACAACACTCTATGACTTAATGGCGGCTATAATTGAATTTGTCTTCGTTTTGACTCAGGCAGTCTCCGGAGCGACTGAATTGACATGCACCAGTAATTGTTATTGCGACTCAAGGTAGGTTATGGCAGTGTTCAATAATTAATTGATAACATTTCCTTGATTTAATAAAATAAATTAACAAGTGCTTTATTCGAAATATCGTGAAAACGGTGAAAATACTGTGCCTTTGCACAGAAACAAGTGCTCAAACCAACGGCTCAAACAATAATGATTGAGCCAATTCAATTTCAACATATCCAATAAATGTGCAAAATAACGTGATGTAATACAATATTATGGTGCAAATAAATAATTCTTTTTGTTTGATTTACAGATCTTCAATAAATTTCGTCGTCATGAGTTACTCCGTAACATAATCCCCCCAGTGAAGTCTCCAACTGACTTCACTCACTTTTGCAAACGCCGAGAATAATTAACTTGGCTACGGGACGTCGGTAAACGCCAGTAGAAGTTTTGACATCGGCCACTCTTTTCCGGGAAAGACAGCAACCACTATTCCTTTAGTCCAAGAGTTTCTTGGCATGGCATCGTCCGTGAGTATCACAACATCAGAAACCTTTAAAGGCCGCTCTTCTCGATTCCATTTCTCTCGTCTTAGTAAGGTTGGTAAATACTCTGCCTTCCATCTTCTCCAGAACTGATCCGCTAACTTTTGGGAAAATTGCCACTGTCTCCTCAGGAACCTGTCACCATCAGTGAATTCTCCAAGGATTGGATTCGGACTTGAAGAGCCAATGAGGAAATGGTTCGGAGTTAGTGCCTCTGGATGATCATAATCAACTGAAACATGGGTAAGAGAACGTGAATTAATTTCATTTCAGCTTCACAAAACAAAGTTTGAAGAACTTCTTCACGGGGACATCTTTCCTTCAACGTAATTTCGAGAGCTATTTTGACAGACTTTACAAGTCTTTCCCAGGCTCCTCCAAAATGTGGTGATCTCGGAGGAATAAATTTCCAGTCTATTCCACTTGTTGTGAGTTCGGACTGGATTTTATTTTTATCCCATTTATTCATAGCTTCTTTGATTTCTTTTGATGCTCCTTTAAAGTTAGTGCCATTGTCTGAATAAAAGCAGGTGGGATGACCTCTTCTGCTTATGAATCTTCGAATTCCTAGAATGGCGGAATCCGTTGACAAGCTGTGAAGTAATTTCAGGTGGATAGCCCTCGTGCTAAGACAGGTTAATATTAATCCGTAGCGCTTCTCCACTCTCCTTCCGATCTTCACACCCATCGGCGCAAAACCATCCATTCCTGTATGCATAAAGGCTCTGGTCTGAATTGTCACTCGCAGCTCCGGCAGATCCGCCATCAAAGGTGGGTGAGGCTTTGCACGGTAATTCTTACAGTACTGGCATTCACTCCAACTTCGTTTTACTGCAGCTCGTAAATTGAAAATATAATATTTCTGTCTCAATTCATTAACTAATAGTTCCTGTCCGTGGTGACCATTTCTTTTATGATGCCAAAGGATCAATAATCGTGTAAAGCTGTGCTGAGTTTCCAGGATAATTGGCATTTTGACATTTATTTCTAGCTCAGCTATTTGAATTCTGCTCATTACTCGAAGTATTACATTGTCATCAAGGACTGGCGTTAATGGGTTCAATTTACTTAATTTTGGAATTTCTTTTTTCATTTTTAGGCATTGAATTTCTTCTTGGAAGTACTGTTGCTGTACCGTCTTGATCCTTAGATGTTCCGCCTTTTCTAATTCTTCCGGAAGAAGTTCGTCCGTTGGGGTTGGACGCTTGCGAGATTTTTTAATGAAACGAAGACACCATGCTGTACTTCGAATTAGCCTCATCCAATGTGAAAATCGATTACAGCATGGCAGTGAAATTTCTTCTTTAATGACCGTGACATTGACCAAAACATGTTTAATGTCTAGATCACCTTCATTTACTTCGTCTTTTCGTAATTTTAAATCTTGTGGCCATTGTTCTTCTGATTTTTTCAGGAATGAAGGACCTTGAAGCCAACGACATTGTGATGATAAGTCTGCTGGAGCGTTAATGCGTGTGGCATCATCGGCAACATTTTCTTTAGTCGGGACCCATCTCCAATGACTGGCATTTGTCGTTTCTTCAATTTCCCCAATTCGATTAGCTACAAAGGACTTGAATCGGCGAGCATCTGATCGAAACCAACACAGGACTGTGGTAGAATCTGCCCAGAATTGTACTTTTGCGATTTTTAATCTATGACCCTCTTGAACTGCAGTTGCTACTCTTGTTGCCATCACCGCTGCCTGAAGTTCCAATCTAGGGATACTGACAGGTTTTAACGGAGTCACTTTCGATTTTCCCAAAATGAATGCAGTTTTAATATTCTCATTGTGTTTAATCCTTAAGTATGCTACTGAAGAAAAGGCTTTTTCGCTGGCGTCACAAAAGACATGGAGTTGAAGTTCGGATTCAATTTTATTTTCGAAACCATACCATCTCGGGATCCTAATACTGGACTAGGAATCCTTTGGTAAATCAGTAATCCAGGAAGTCCAGTTTTTAAATATTTCGTCCGAAATGTCGTCATCCCACTCCACCCCAAATCTCCAAACATCTTGATTGAGAATTTTAGCTTCTACAGTACAGTGTGAGAGGAAACCTAAAGGGTCGTAAATTGACATTACTAATTGCAAGATTTCTCGCTTAGTCCCCTGATTGAGGACATCATTCCGAACTTTGTGGAATTTAAATTCAAAATGAAGTTCATCATTGGCAGGATCCCACCTAATTCCCAATACTCGTTCATCTGGCAGAGTGGCAATTTTCAGATCCGTTAGTTCTGGAGCTCGAATTGATGGCTCAATTGACTGTAAGGCGTTTCGTGAATTACTGACCCAATTGCAAATCTGGAAACCCCCTCGGCGATGAACTTCTATAACAGCGGCAGATATTTTTTCAGCTTCATCCTCTGTTGAGCAGCTATCAAAATAATCATCCATATAGTGATTATGGATGATGGCCTCGTAAGCCTTGGGAAATTCCGTTTTAAATTCTGTCGCATTGAAATTCTTTACGAACTGAGCAGAAGCTGGGGATGAAACAGATCCGAAAATCATCGACGTCATTTCGTAAACTCCAGGCTCGCTATTTCTTTCTTGACCTCTCCATAGGAATCTCTGGGCTGCAGAATCTTCCGATCGGATTTTAATTTGAGGGAACATCTCTTTGATGTCGGCGCCGATTGCGATTCTGTTTTCACGGAACATTAAAAGAATTTCTGGTAAAGAGTTATAGAGATCGGGACCGGTAAGCAGATGACCGTTCAGGCTTAATCCTTGGCTCTTTGCTGCGGCGTTAAAGACAATTCTCATTTTCCCGGGCTTATTTGGGTTAATTACAGGGAAATGAGAAAGATAGAATGCTTTTGGATTTTCAATCATCTCTTCATTTGTGCTTAATTTTCTAGCGTAGCCTTTTAACATGTATTCTTCTAATTTTTCAGAATATTTTTGACCAAATTTAAGTGAAGCATCCATTTTCTTTTCGACTGATCGGAGTTTACGAAAAGCCTGTGCTTTACATGTGGGTAGTTGCACGATGTCGGATTTCCAAAGAAGCCCAGTCTCGAAACGATCTCCAATTCGTTTGGTAGTTTTCCTCAAAAAATCATTGGCTCGCACATCCTCTTTTGACATGATTTTATCTGCACAGATTTTAACACCAAAGAAATCTGAAAAGAAAGAGTAATGTTGCTTTACTAGTTCATGAAGATCTTCATCTCTACGGCTGACTTCCGACAACAATACAAATTCTGGTTCAATTCTTCCTTTGTTCAGGAATTGTTACCGTGTATCACCCAGCCCAACTTGGTCTTGCATAGCATTGGCCCATGCTTTGGTCCCTCAATTAATTCCCGACTGACAATTAAATCTGCATTATCTTCACCAATAAGGATTACCGGCTTCGCATTCACCAGAGATTCTAAGTCAATTTCTGCAAGATGGCTCCAATTTCCTTTAATTTGCTGCATATTGACAGATTGCGCTGGTAACTGCAAGTCTTTCACGGTGATGGCATTTTGAAGAATAAATTCTTGTGATGATGCCCTGCTGATGATTTTCAGATCTACTCTTTTAGAGATTTCAGAGTATTGACTTTTCCTCGTACCTTGTATCTTTACAGTTTCTGATGGACCATCTAAACCCAACTCTCGTGCGATGGTATCGTCATCCAATGTGGCTGTTGCAGCATCATCTAATAAAGCATACGTTTCCAGGCTGGCTTTTGATCCTACCAATGTCACAGGAACAACTTTCAGGAGAATTGTCGAAGATTCTGCTCCTTTGATAGCATAACGTTGACTTGTTCTGGCGTTTTTCGCGTTTCATCATGAAGCAGAACGTGATGCGGTCTTCGACAATTATTTACCCCACAGGATTTCCGTGCTTTACAAGTTGTGAGTAAGTGTCTTTTTCTAAGGCTGTTGAAACAAACCTTGGCTTCCTTCACAACCTTCCAACGGTCATCAAGACTCATTGATTTGACTTTACTGCATTCTTCACTGTTTTTATGCTCCGGGTTTTCGCAAAAGATACATGGGTACGTTTTCTTTTCAGTTGTGGATGGTGAGTACGGTTTCTTTTCTGTTGTCGAAGATGTCGTTGTGGTGAGAACAGTTTCTTTATTAGAATATTTTACCTTATCATCTTTTTTTGCAGATTTGTGTTCCGTCATGTAAGAGGTACCGGCAAGACACAGAGCGTTGGCAAGACAACTTAACCATTCCGAAAATATTTTTAAATTCGGTTCTTTTTCTTTTAGTAATTCAACCTTTTCTCCCCAACGAAGACATAAATGGAATGGTAACTTCTTAGCAACTTCCTTGAGAAGGATTGGATTTTGGAGATGCTGTGGCTTTCCTAGACTCTCAACTGTCGCCACAAAGTTTTCAATCATATTTGATAGTAGCAACAATTGTTCTGGTCGGTCTTCTCCAACTTTACCCACATTCTGCAATTTAATAATCATTGATTCAATAATTGTTGACGGTTGACCAAATCTTTTTTCCAGTACTTTAAGGATCTGAGGTAGATTCTCTGGAGATATTAGGAGACCTCGTACTGATTCTTTGGCTTTTCTTTGAAGAGATTTTTGGAGGCGAATAAGGTTCTCATCTTGAGTGAATCTACAGTTCTTTGTCGATCGAATGTAGGCATTGATAAAAGTTGGCCAGTCTTCCCCATCTCCGTAAAAGTTATGAAGATCTTTGGCTCCGCTTTGCCTAGCTACAAGTTTACTAATTTCTGAGTTTTTCCCCTCAGGATGTGCCGATTTTCCCGCAGTGATAATTGCACTGGCAATACACCTAGAAAATTCTTGGAACTGATGCGGAAGATTTGAGGCAGAATGCAACTCGGTTTCGCAGTCAGTCGTAAGAGCAGGAAGGCGTTTTGTCAAAATTTTAATTTTTTGTACTGCTTTTTTCGACTCTGCGGGGTCGGAATCTTCGTATTCGTCACTTTCAATCGAGGATAGCTTCTGGGACTCTTCTTCGCTCTCATTTTCTGCCTCTTCAAGACGACATTTCTCGACTTCCAGAATGGTTTGCGCAATTTCTTCATCTCGTTTTAATTTATTTAATTTTGTTTGCATCTCTAGACGAGCTATCGATATCATCAGCTCATCCTTTTCTTCCTCAAGCTTGCTCAGTTTTGCTTTTGTCTTCTACTCGGCCTCGAGTTTCTGACGTTGTGGTACTACTAGAACATCTGGAGGATTTGCTTCGGTTGGTATGCTTACTAATTATTGATTCGGGGTTTCTAGCAGTGTTTGTAGTAACCATATAAGGATTTTCTTGTTGCTTTTCATCATATGATGTTGACGGATTGTTTATTGACTTGATCTTCAAGTAGTTTACCCAGTCTCCATGGCAATCGGGTGGGCAATCCGCAGTTACTCAAGTAGAACGACGTGGATCCGGCGTGTCAATATGCTTTTCCATGATGAAAACGGAAGAAAAGAAAACTCTCTTACTTGTTCGGTGTTTGGATCAATAAGGATTCAAGGCAGGATCAACGTTTCCTCCTTCGATAGCCCAACAACACTCTATGACTTAATGGCGGCTATAATTGAATTTGTCTTCGTTTTGACTCAGGCAGTCTCCGGAGCGACTGAAGTGACATGCACCAGTAATTGTTATTGCGACTCAGGGTAGGTTATGGCAGTGTTCAATAATTAATTGATAACATTTCCTTGATTTAATAAAATAAATTAACAAGTGCTTTATTCGAAATATCGTGAAAACGGTGAAAATACTGTGCCTTTGCACAGAAACAAGTGCTCGAACCAACGGCTCAAACAATAATGATTGAGCCAATTCAATTTCAACTTATCCAATAAATGTGCAAAATAATGTGATGTAATACAATATTATGGTGCAAATAAATAATTCTTTTTGTTTGATTTACAGATCTTCAATAAATTTCGTCGTCATGGGTTACTCCGTAACATAACGAGTGGACAATAATAGTAACGATAACGAAAAGTAACGGCTATTTTATATTTTTTAATGGTAACGAAAATTAACGCTGGAGAATTACCGTTGTCTTGTAGTAACGGAACGGTAACGCTGTATTTTTGATACGATATTTAGTAATGTAATGATAATTAACGACCATTTTAAAACCCATCATAATAGTGTAACGTAACGTAACGAAACTGTGGATGCGCATCTCCGGAAACTGCTAATTGAGACTGCATTTTGAAACTAAATTTTGAAACTACAATTTGAAACTACAATTTGAAACTTCAATTTAAAACAGAATTTTAAACTGCAAATTGAAAATGATATTTAAAAATCAGTAAATGAATTAAGAAAAATTTCATAACTGGAACATTGGAAGTACAATTGCAAATAGTTCCATCTTAAAATGCAAGTCCGGAATGTAATTTAAAACTGCAATTTTTAACTGCAACTTAACACTGCAATTCCAAAATGAAATTTGAAACTGCAATTAAAAACTGCATTTTAAACTGCATTTTAAACTGCAACATTAAACTGCAATTCGGAACGGCATATCTTAAACTACAATTTGGAACTGCCAGTCAGAAAGCAATTTAAAACTGGAATTTAAAACTACAATTTAAAACTGGAATTTAAAACTACAATTTAAAACTGGAATTTAAAACTACAATTTAAAACTGGAATTTAAAACGACAATTTAAAACTACAATTTAAAACTATAATTTTTAACTGCAATTTGGAACTGCCAGTCAGAAAGCAATTTAAAACTGGAATTTAAAACTACAATTTAAAACTGCAATTTTAAACTGCAATTTAAAACTGCAAATTGAAAGTGAAATTTAAGGGGAACAATTTAAGGGAACTAAAGAACTACAATTCCAAATAATTTCATCTTAAACTGCAATTTCAGTTTGCAATTTAAAAATACAATTTAAAACTGAAATTTTAAAAATGCCATTTGAAACTGATATTTAAAAACAATTAAATTAATTAAGAAATAATTCTAAACTGGAACTTTGGAACTACAATTCCAAATAATTCCATCCTGAAATGCAATTCCGAAATTGAATTTAAAACTGCAATTTTTAACTGCAATAATTTAAAACTACAATTCCAAAATGTAATTTAAAACTGCAATTTTTAACTGCAATAATTTAAAACTGCAATTCCAAAATGTAATTTTAAACTTAAATTTTAAACCTGCAATTTGATACTGCAATTTGAAACTGCATTTTGAAACTGCAATTTGAAACTGCATTTTGAAACTGCAATTTGATACTGCAATTTGAAACTGCAATTCGATACTGCAATTTGATACTGCAATTTGAAACTGCAATTGGAAACTGCAATTTGGTACTGCAATTTGAAACTGCAATTTGACACAGCATTTTGAAAGTGCAATTTAAAACTACTATTTCAAACTTGTTTAAAACTGCACTTGGAAATATTGGACTGTAGTTTCTGTTTGCAATTTAAAACTGCATTTTTGAAACTGCAAATTGGAACTGAAAATTAAGGAAAACAGTTTAAGGGAACTTTAGAACCACAATTCCAACTAACTCCATCTTAAACTGAAATTTCAAATTGGAATTTAAAAATACAATTTTAAACTAAAATCTTAAAAATGCTATTTGAAACTGATATTTATCAATAAATAAATTAATTCAGAAATATTTCTAAACTGGAACTTTGAAACTACCATTCCAAAAATCTTAAAATGCAAGTCCGAAATTAAATTTGAAACTGCAATTTTACCCTGCAATTTAAAACTGCAATTCCAAAATGTAATTTAAAACTGCAATTCCAAAATGTAATTTAAAACTAACAATTTTAAACCTGCCATTTTGAAACTGAAATTTATTACTGTAATTTTGAAACTCCAATTTGATACGGCAATTTGGAACTCCAATATGAAACTGCAATTAAAAACTGCATTTTGAACTGCAACTTAAACTGCAAATTGAAACGGCATATTTTCAACTACAATTTAAAACTGTAATTAAAAAATGTTTTTATATAAACTGCACTTGGAAACATAGTTTCAATTTGCAATTTGATACTGGTAATTGAAACTGCTATTTGAAACTGCTATTTGACACTGCATTTTAAAACTACAGTTTAAAACTATATTTTAAACTACAATTTGAAACTACAATTAGAAATTAATATTTGAAACTACAATTAGAAACTAATATTTGAAACTACAATTTAAAACTGCAATTTAAAACTGCAATTTAAAACTACAATTTAAAACTGTTGTTTAAAACTGCACTTAGAAACTATAGTTTCAATTTGCAATTTAAAAATGTAATTTGAAACTGCAATTCGAAACTGCAATTTCAAACTGCAATTTGATACTGCAATTTGAAACTGCAATTTGACACATCATTTTGAAACTACAATTTGAAACTGCAATTTGACACAGCATTTTGAAACTACAATTTGAAACTAAAATTTAAACTTGTTGTTTAAACTGCATTTGGAAACTATAGTTTCAATTTGCAATTTACTGGAACTGCCAGTCAAAAAGCAATTTAAAACTGGAATTTAAAACTAAAATTTAAAACAGGAATTTAAAACTAAAATTTAAAACAGGAATTTAAAACTAAAATTTAAAACAGGAATTTAAAACTAAAATTTAAAACAGGAATTTAAAACTGCTTTTTAAAACTGCAATTTAAAATTACAATGAAAAACTGCAATTTGAAACTGCAATTCCAAACCTCAATTTTAAATAACAAGAAAAAATGCAGAATTAAGTATTCGAACCTAACCTAAAGTAACCAACTCAATTTAACCTAACCTAACCCAATATAACATAACTAAACCTCATCAACCTTTCGACTGCATTTAAAAAACCGCAATAATAAACTGAAATTTGAAACTGCAGATTGAACTGCAAACTGAACTGCAAATTGAAACTGCAAATTTAACTGCAAATTGAAACTGCAAATAGAGACTGCAATTCGAAACTGCAAATAAAGCTGCGATTGGAAACTGCAATTTCAAACTGCAATTTGAAACTGATATTTGAAACTGCAATTTGAAACTGCAATTTGAAACTGCAATTTGAAACTGCAATTTGAAACTGCAATTTAAAACTGCAATTTGAAACTAGAATTTGAATTTGGAATTTAAAACTGGAATTTGAAACTGGAATTTAAAACAGGAATTTAAAACTGCTTTTTAAAACTGCAATTTAAAATTACAATGAAAAACTGCAATTTGAAATTACAATGAAAAACTGCAATTTGAAATTACAATTTGAAACTGCAATTTAAAATTGCAATTTAGAACTGTTGTTTATAGAGAGAGAAAGAAATAATTTATTTCACTGATACCACAATAGTATTTGCCTTACGACACAGTACATAATAATTTCAAACATTTTTAACACAAAAAATATTTGTTATACACTTGGTTATAAACATACTAATTATACAAGTGATGAAATGCTATCCTGTAAGATCCACGAATTGTGGTAATAATTACATCGTTTATAAGCTGTTTAGATAAATTAAATCGTTGTCTAAATTGTTCAAAATGTTCAAAAATAGTTCCACGAGCTCCAATTAATAGTCCAATAACTTCAATAGTTTTCAAATTGTATTTTTGCTTAAAGAAAGGAACACAAGGTTGATAAATCTGCTTCTTTTCATGATCCACTTCCATTGGTTGATTTCTATCTTTTTCCCATCTAACAGTTGGGTCTATTATGTAACCTACTTTGGTTACTTCATTAAAACATAAAATGTCAATTCGTCTAGTAGAATCATTCTCTCCAATACAATGTACTTCTTCGACCACCATCCATTGCTTGCTGTCTCTCAGATATTTTGCAATTATTGACCTAATATCATTATGCCTGTTGTTGCGTAAAAGACTGCCCTTATCACAGGAACCAAGGACGTGCGCAAGGGTTTCTCTCCGAAAGCATCCATTATGTCTGCATCGGGAACCGTCCTGACTCCTACCGGGAAGATCTCTTACAGGGAAAACATTAGTTGACATTTTCAATACTGAAATCCATTCAGAACCAGTAAGGCCTTGCTTATGTAAAATAAGCTTATTTCCAAAAGTGCATTCTTGGTACGTCACAACTCCAGCACCACGATGTAGTTTACTGCACCATTCGTCGTATTGTTGTTTTCTTAATTTATCTCGCATCATTTTAGTAATTTTTATTTTAGTTTTTGACTTTGAAATTAAAATCCTCCAAGAAATCATATCTTCAGTGCTTATTCCTAATGCATTCCTACATTCCTCCATTTCAGCAAAGCAGTTGCGAACATAGGGAATAGCACTAACCTTGGAATTCACTAATGCCACACAAATATTATAATGTTGTAAAAACACTTCCCATTGAGCATTAAACATATGCAATCCTCGTAAACTTCTTGAGGTGTAAAGCATTGAAGTCGGAACATCATCGGGAAGACCAACAATTTCTTTTATAGACTTAGTTAATACGTTATTCAAGTCCAATAGAAAACGCTTTGGAATTTTGTTCATGGGAGCACATTGTAAGGGATAAATAAGTGTTGGCCAGATGTATTGATTGATGATGGATAACTTCTGATCTGGCCGGAGCATTTTTGTGCTCACTAAGTTTTGCAAATCTTTGCCAAAATTTTTCATTGTACCAGCGAAATCAAAAATAATTTCATTATTGAAATTAACACCAAGATATTTGATGGTTTCATCTTTCCGAATTGATGGTATTATAAAATTTGCATCAATGATTATGTCATCCTCACATAATTCCCCATTCACTATATTGATTGATTTACATTTTGATGAATTCGAACTGTATCCAACTTTGTCCATATTCAGTAAAGCTATTTTCCCCAACTCACATGCTCCTTCTACAGATTCCGATATCACAGCCAAGTCATCAGCAAATCCCACATTTGTCACTTTAGGAATGTTAGGATGAATTTCAAATCCATATGCATTAGTAATTTCATGTTCTGATAATTCTTTATGGATGTGATCTACCGACATATTGAATTCTAATGGCGACTTGGGCAAACCTTGAAATACTCCTTTGTTGACATCTATAGGTTTTGACAATCCTTTCTGAGTTTGAATTTGCGTAGAGTTGCCTCTTAGTAAAGATTTTGATATTTCTCGCAGTCTTGATGGAATCAAAGTGTGATCATAGCATTGACAAATATGATTATGACTACTTTCTTCAAAAGCCTTGTTTACATCAAAAAATAAAATACAACATGAAGATTTTTCCAGTTTGGCCTTTAGAAGAATTCCATTGATGATTGTTGTATTAATATGACATCCCGGTATATTTGTGAATCCTCTCTGGTTTTCATTTAAATGTACAAATGATCTCAAACGCTTTTCAAATATTCGTTCTATAATTCTTCGTAATATTGAGCAAATTGATATAGGTCTCCAATTAGTAATTTCCTTCAAGTCACCCTTCTTTGGAATTAAAACTGTGCGAGCTCTTCGAAATGATTCGGGAACTAAATTCCATTTTAGCATAATGTTGGCAATCGTAGCAATAACCTTCTTGCAGCTAATAATTCTTATGCTTCGAATTGTTACTCTATCCAGTCCGGGAGATGTATCATGATTGATACCTTTTAATGAACTAACAACTTCATCCTCTGAAATATCATCATCCTGATTCGCCAATTCTTGATCATTGTCTGCTACTGTTGGACCATATTCATCTAAAATCTTATCATTACTAAGGCTCCATCTTTGACTATAATGCTGAAATATTTGGTCTTGTGGTATTGAACAACTTGGTAACCTCATCGTACTTTGCATTACCATCTGAACAGCCTTCTTCCTTGAATTTGTGTAAAGATGTTGCATCAAATCATGATTGTATTTAGCTTGATTAAGATCACGTTTTCTCTTCGACTTTCTCATTGGATTTGATTGATTTTCATAGGTCTCTTGAGAATTTAGAAAAATAGCATTATTTTTTCTTGCTTGATAATATTTGGTGGCTGGATGTTTTGGACCAGGTAACACGTTAATGGAGTCACGCAATGTAATTGAAATTGTGTCAACAAGTTTGGAGAATGCCACAAGGGTTGGTTTAACTTCAATCATGTGAGATAATTCCACATTGTATTCATTGGACTTATAAACTATAGTTTTAATTTGCAATTTAAAAATATAATTTGAAACTGCAGTTTGTTACTGCAATTTGATACTGCAATTTGATACTGCACTTTGAAACTGCACTTTGAAACTGCAATTTGATACTACAATTACCAAACTGTATACTATAATTACACATATATTACTGACAATATAATTACATGAAACTGTATTTAAAAATGTACTTTGAAACTTCATTTTTAAAACTGCAATTTGGAACTGCCAGTCAAAAAGCAATTTAAGCAAATGAAGCTGCAAATTGAAACTCCAAATTAAGGCTGCAATTGGAAACTGCAATTTGAAACTGCAAATTGACACAGCATTTTGAAACTACAGTTTGAAACTGCAATTTGAAACTGCAATTCCAAACCTCAATTTTAAATAACAAGAAAAAATGCAGAATTAAGTATTCGAACCTAACCTAAAGTAACCAACTCAATTTAACCTAACCTAACCCAATATAACATAACTAAACCTCATCAACCTTTCGACTGCATTTAAAAAACCGCAATAATAAACTGAAATTTGAAACTGCAGATTGAACTGCAAACTGAACTGCAAATTGAAACTGCAAATTTAACTGCAAATTGAAACTGCAAATAGAGACTGCAATTCGAAACTGCAAATAAAGCTGCGATTGGAAACTGCAATTTCAAACTGCAATTTGAAACTGATATTTGAAACTGCAATTTGAAACTGCAATTTGAAACTGCAATTTGAAACTGCAATTTGAAACTGCAATTTAAAACTGCAATTTGAAACTAGAATTTGAATTTGGAATTTAAAACTGGAATTTGAAACTGGAATTTGAAACTGGAATTTGAAACTGGAATTTGAAACTGGAATTTGAAACTGGAATTTGAAACTGGAATTTGAAACTGGAATTTGAAACTGGAATTTGAAACTGGAATTTGATACTGCACTTTGAAACTGCACTTTGAAACTGCAATTTGATACTACAATTACCAAACTGTATACTATAATTACACATATATTACTGACAATATAATTACATGAAACTGTATTTAAAAATGTACTTTGAAACTTCATTTTTAAAACTGCAATTTGGAACTGCCAGTCAAAAAGCAATTTAAGCAAATGAAGCTGCAAATTGAAACTCCAAATTAAGGCTGCAATTGGAAACTGCAATTTGAAACTGCAAATTGACACAGCATTTTGAAACTACAGTTTGAAACTGCAATTTGAAACTGCAATTCCAAACCTCAATTTTAAATAACAAGAAAAAATGCAGAATTAAGTATTCGAACCTAACCTAAAGTAACCAACTCAATTTAACCTAACCTAACCCAATATAACATAACTAAACCTCATCAACCTTTCGACTGCATTTAAAAAACCGCAATAATAAACTGAAATTTGAAACTGCAGATTGAACTGCAAACTGAACTGCAAATTGAAACTGCAAATTTAACTGCAAATTGAAACTGCAAATAGAGACTGCAATTCGAAACTGCAAATAAAGCTGCGATTGGAAACTGCAATTTCAAACTGCAATTTGAAACTGATATTTGAAACTGCAATTTGAAACTGCAATTTGAAACTGCAATTTGAAACTGCAATTTGAAACTGCAATTTAAAACTGCAATTTGAAACTAGAATTTGAATTTGGAATTTAAAACTGGAATTTGAAACTGGAATTTGAAACTGGAATTTGAAACTGGAATTTGAAACTGGAATTTGAAACTGGAATTTGAAACTGGAATTTGAAACTGGAATTTGAAACTGGAATTTGAAACTGGAATTTGAAACTGGAATTTGAAACTGGAATTTCAAACTGCAATTTGAACCTTGGATTTGAAACCTTAATTTGAAACAGCAAGAAACTAAACAGCTAAAAATTACGTAACCCAACCTAACCTAGCCCAACCTAACCAAAGGTGAGCTAAGCTAAGCTAACCTAATCTAACCTAAACTGATCAACCATTCGACTACGTTTAAAAAAACCTAAGCCCAAACTGCAATTTCAAACTGCAATTAGAAACTACAATTTGAAACTGCAATTTGAAACTGCAATTAGACACATCAATTTAAAACTGCAATTCGGAAAGTGAAATTTAAACCTGCAATTTGAAACTGCAATTTAAACCTGCAATTTGAAAATCCAATTTAAACTGCAATTTGAAAATGCAATTTAAACTGCAATTTGAAACTGCAATTTGAAACTGCAACTTGACACTGCAAATTAAGGTTGCAATTTGAAACTGCAGTTTGAAAATCCAATTTAAACTGCAATTTGAAAATGCAATTTAAACTGAAATTAAAAACTGCAATTTGAAACTGCAACTTTAAACTGCAAATTAAGGATGCAATTTGGAACTCCAATATGAAACTGCAATTAAAAACTGCATTTTGAACTGCAACTTAAACTGCAAATTGAACCGGCATATTTTCAACTACAATTTAAAACTGTAATTAAAAATGTTTTTATATAAACTGCACTTGGAAACATAGTTTCAATTTGCAATTTGATACTGGTAATTGAAACTGCTATTTGAAACTGCTATTTGACACTGCATTTTTAAACTACAGTTTAAAACTATATTTTAAACTACAATTTGAAACTACAATTAGAAATTAATATTTGAAACTACAATTAGAAACTAATATTTGAAACTACAATTTAAAACTGCAATTTGAACCTTGGATTTGAAACCTTAATTTGAAACAGCAAGAAACTAAACAGCTAAAAATTACGTAACCCAACCTAACCTAGCCCAACCTAACCAAACGTGAGCTAAGCTAAGCTAACCTAATCTAACCTAAACTGATCAACCATTCGACTACGTTTCAAAAAACCGAAGCCCAAACTGCAATTTCAAACTGCAATTAGAAACTACAATTTGAAACTGCAATTAGAAACTACAATTTGAAACTGCAAATTGAAACTGCAAATTTAACTGCAACTTGAAACTGCAAATAGAGACTGCAATTTGAAACTGCAAATAAAGCTGCGATTGAAAACTGCAATTTGAAACTACAATTTGAAACTGCAATTTGAAACTGCAATTTGAAACTGCAATTTGAAACTGCAATTTGAAACTGCAATTTGAAACTGCAATTTGAAACTGCAATTTGAAACTGCAATTTAAAACTGCAATTTGAAACTAGAATTTGAATTTGGAATTTAAAACTGGAATTTGAAACTGGAATTTGAAACTGGAATTTGAAACTGGAATTTGAAACTGGAATTTGAAACTGGAATTTGAAACTTGAATTTGAAACTGCAGTTTGAAAATCCAATTTAAACTGCAATTTGAAAATGCAATTTAAACTGAAATTAAAAACTGCAATTTGAAACTGCAACTTTAAACTGCAAATTAAGGATGCAATTTGGAACTCCAATATGAAACTGCAATTAAAAACTGCATTTTGAACTGCAACTTAAACTGCAAATTGAAACGGCATATTTTCAACTACAATTTAAAACTGTAATTAAAAAATGTTTTTATATAAACTGCACTTGGAAACATAGTTTCAATTTGCAATTTGATACTGGTAATTGAAACTGCTATTTGAAACTGCTATTTGACACTGCATTTTAAAACTACAGTTTAAAACTATATTTTAAACTACAATTTGAAACTACAATTAGAAATTAATATTTGAAACTACAATTAGAAACTAATATTTGAAACTACAATTTAAAACTGCAATTTAAAACTACAATTTAAAACTGTTGTTTAAAACTGCACTTAGAAACTATAGTTTCAATTTGCAATTTAAAAATGTAATTTGAAACTGCAATTCGAAACTGCAATTTCAAACTGCAATTTGATACTGCAATTTGAAACTGCAATTTGACACATCATTTTGAAACTACAATTTGAAACTGCAATTTGACACAGCATTTTGAAACTACAATTTGAAACTAAAATTTAAACTTGTTGTTTAAACTGCATTTGGAAACTATAGTTTCAATTTGCAATTTACTGGAACTGCCAGTCAAAAAGCAATTTAAAACTGGAATTTAAAACTAAAATTTAAAACAGGAATTTAAAACTAAAATTTAAAACAGGAATTTAAAACTAAAATTTAAAACAGGAATTTAAAACTAAAATTTAAAACAGAAATTTAAAACTGCTTTTTAAAACTGCAATTTAATATTACAATGAAAAACTGCAATTTGAAATTACAATTTGAAACTGCAATTTAAAACTACAATTTAAAACTGTTGTTTAAAACTCCACTTAGAAACTATAGTTTCAATTTGCAATTTAAAAATGTAATTTGAAACTGCAATTCGAAACTGCAATTTAAACTGCAATTTGATACTGCAATTTGAAACTGCAATTTGACACATCATTTTGAAACTACAATTTGAAACTGCAATTTGACACAGCATTTTGAAACTGCAATTTGACACAGCATTTTGAAACTACAATTTGAAACTAAAATTTAAACTTGTTGTTTAAACTGCATTTGGATACTATAGTTTCAATTTGCAATTTACTGGAACTGCCAGTCAAAAAGCAATTTAAAACTGGAATTTAAAACTAAAATTTAAAACAGGAATTTAAAACTAAAATTTAAAACAGGAATTTAAAACTAAAATTTAAAACAGGAATTTAAAACTAAAATTTAAAACAGGAATTTAAAACTGCTTTTTAAAACTGCAATTTAAAATTACAATGAAAAACTGCAATTTGAAACTGCAATTCCAAACCTCAATTTTAAATAACAAGAAAAAATGCAGAATTAAGTATTCGAACCTAACCTAAAGTAACCAACTCAATTTAACCTAACCTAACCCAAAATAACATAACTAAACCTCATCAACCTTTCGACTGCATTTAAAAAACCGCAATAATAAACTGAAATTTGAAACTGCAGATTGAACTGCAAACTGAACTGCAAATTGAAACTGCAAATTTAACTGCAAATTGAAACTGCAAATAGAGACTGCAATTCGAAACTGCAAATAAAGCTGCGATTGGAAACTGCAATTTGAAACTGCAATTTGAAACTGCAATTTGAAACTGCAATTTAAAACTGCAATTTGAAACTAGAATTTGAATTTGGAATTTAAAACTGGAATTTGAAACTGGAATTTGAAACTGGAATTTGAAACTGGAATTTGAAACTGGAATTTGAAACTGGAATTTGAAACTGGAATTTGAAACTCGAATTTGAAACTGGAATTTGAAACTGGAATTTCAAACTGCAATTTGAACCTTGGATTTGAAACCTTAATTTGAAACAGCAAGAAACTAAACAGCTAAAAATTACGTAACCCAACCTAACCTAGCCCAACCTAACCAAAGGTGAGCTAAGCTAAGCTAACCTAATCTAACCTAAACTGATCAACCATTCGACTACGTTTAAAAAAACCTAAGCCCAAACTGCAATTTCAAACTGCAATTAGAAACTACAATTTGAAACTGCAATTTGAAACTGCAATTAGACACATCAATTTAAAACTGCAATTCGGAAAGTGAAATTTGAAACTGCAATTTGAAACTACAATTTGAAACTGCAATTTAAACCTGCAATTTAAACCTGCAATTTGAAACTGCAATTTAAACCTGCAATTTGAAAATCCAATTTAAACTGCAATTTGAAACTGCAATTTGAAACTGCAACTTGACACTGCAAATTAAGGTTGCAATTTGAAACTGCAGTTTGAAAATCCAATTTAAACTGCAATTTGAAAATGCAATTTAAACTGAAATTAAAAACTGCAATTTGAAACTGCAACTTTAAACTGCAAATTAAGGATGCAATTTGGAACTCCAATATGAACCTGCAATTAAAAACTGCATTTTGAACTGCAACTTAAACTGCAAATTGAAACGGCATATTTTCAAATACAATTTAAAACTGTAATTAAAAAATGTTTTTATATAAACTGCACTTGGAAACATAGTTTCAATTTGCAATTTGATACTGGTAATTGAAACTGCTATTTGAAACTGCTATTTGACACTGCATTTTAAAACTACAGTTTAAAACTATATTTTAAACTACAATTTGAAACTACAATTAGAAATTAATATTTGAAACTACAATTAGAAACTAATATTTGAAACTACAATTTAAAACTGCAATTTAAAGCTACAATTTAAAACTGTTGTTTAAAACTGCACTTAGAAACAATAGTTTCAATTTGCAATTTGATACTGGTAATTGAAACTGCTATTTGAAACTGCTATTTGACACTGCATTTTTAAACTACAGTTTAAAACTATATTTTAAACTACAATTTGAAACTACAATTAGAAATTAATATTTGAAACTACAATTAGAAACTAATATTTGAAACTACAATTTAAAACTGCAATTTGAACCTTGGGTTTGAAACCTTAATTTGAAACAGCAAGAATCTAAACAGCTAAAAATTACGTAACCCAACCTAACCTAGCCCAACCTAACCAAAGGTGAGCTAAGCTAAGCTAACCTAATCTAACCTAAACTGATCAACCATTCGACTACGTTTAAAAAAACCTAAGCCCAAACTGCAATTTCAAACTGCAATTAGAAACTACAATTTGAAACTGCAATTTGAAACTGCAAATTTAACTGCAAATTGAAACTGCAAATAGAGACTGCAATTTGAAACTGCAAATAAAGCTGCGATTGCAAACTGCAATTTGAAACTACAATTTGAAACTGCAATTTGAAACTGCAATTTGAAACTGCAATTTGAAACTGCAATTTGAAACTGCAATTTGAAACTGCAATTTGAAACTGCAATTTAAAACTGCAATTTGAAACTAGAATTTGAATTTGGAATTTAAAACTGGAATTTGAAACTGGAATTTGAAACTGGAATTTGAAACTGGAATTTGAAACTGGAATTTGAAACTGGAATTTGAAACTGGAATTTGAAACTGGAATTTGAAACTGGAATTTGAAACTGGAATTTGAAACTGCAGTTTGAAAATCCAATTTAAACTGCAATTTGAAAATGCAATTTAAACTGAAATTAAAAACTGCAATTTGAAACTGCAACTTTAAACTGCAAATTAAGGATGCAATTTGGAACTCCAATATGAAACTGCAATTAAAAACTGCATTTTGAACTGCAACTTAAACTGCAAATTGAAACGGCATATTTTCAACTACAATTTAAAACTGTAATTAAAAATGTTTTTATATAAACTGCACTTGGAAACATAGTTTCAATTTGCAATTTGATACTGGTAATTGAAACTGCTATTTGAAACTGCTATTTGACACTGCATTTTAAAACTACAGTTTAAAACTATATTTTAAACTACAATTTGAAACTACAATTAGAAATTAATATTTGAAACTACAATTAGAAACTAATATTTGAAACTACAATTTAAAACTGCAATTTAAAACTACAATTTAAAACTGTTGTTTAAAACTGCACTTAGAAACTATAGTTTCAATTTGCAATTTAAAAATGTAATTTGAAACTGCAATTCGAAACTGCAATTTCAAACTGCAATTTGATACTGCAATTTGAAACTGCAATTTGACACATCATTTTGAAACTACAATTTGAAACTGCAATTTGACACAGCATTTTGAAACTAAAATTTAAACTTGTTGTTTAAACTGCATTTGGAAACTATAGTTTCAATTTGCAATTTACTGGAACTGCCAGTCAAAAAGCAATTTAAAACTGGAATTTAAAACTAAAATTTAAAACAGGAATTTAAAACTAAAATTTAAAACAGGAATTTAAAACTAAAATTTAAAACAGGAATTTAAAACTAAAATTTAAAACAGGAATTTAAAACTAAAATTTAAAACAGGAATTTAAAACTGCTGTGTAAAACTGCAATTTAAAATTACAATGAAAAACTGCAATTTGAAATTACAATTTGAAACTGCAATTTAAAATTGCAATTTAGAACTGTTGTTTATAACTGGACTTATAAACTATAGTTTTAATTTGCAATTTAAAAATATAATTTGAAACTGCAGTTTGTTACTGCAATTTGATACTGCAATTTGATACTGCACTTTGAAACTGCACTTTGAAACTGCAATTTGATACTACAATTACCAAACTGTATACTATAATTACACATATATTACTGACAATATAATTACATGAAACTGTATTTAAAAATGTACTTTGAAACTTCATTTTTAAAACTGCAATTTGGAACTGCCAGTCAAAAAGCAATTTAAGCAAATGAAGCTGCAAATTGAAACTCCAAATTAAGGCTGCAATTGGAAACTGCAATTTGAAACTGCAAATTGACACAGCATTTTGAAACTACAGTTTGAAACTGCAATTTGAAACTGCAATTCCAAACCTCAATTTTAAATAACAAGAAAAAATGAAGAATTAAGTATTCGAACCTAACCTAAAGTAACCAACTCAATTTAACCTAACCTAACCCAATATAACATAACTAAACCTCATCAACCTTTCGACTGCATTTAAAAAACCGCAATAATAAACTGAAATTTGAAACTGCAGATTGAACTGCAAACTGAACTGCAAATTGAAACTGCAAATTTAACTGCAAATTGAAACTGCAAATAGAGACTGCAATTCGAAACTGCAAATAAAGCTGCGATTGGAAACTGCAATTTGAAACTGCAATTTGAAACTGCAATTTGAAACTGCAATTTGAAACTGCAATTTGAAACTGCAATTTGAAACTGCAATTTGAAACTAGAATTTGAATTTGGAATTTAAAACTGGAATTTGAAACTGGAATTTGAAACTGGAATTTGAAACTGGAATTTGAAACTGGAATTTGAAACTGGAATTTGAAACTGGATTTTGAAACTGGAATTTGAAACTGGAATTTGAAACTGGAATTTGAAACTGGAATTTCAAACTGCAATTTGAACCTTGGATTTGAAACCTTAATTTGAAACAGCAAGAAACTAAACAGCTAAAAATTACGTAACCCAACCTAACCTAGCCCAACCTAACCAAAGGTGAGCTAAGCTAAGCTAACCTAATCTAACCTAAACTGATCAACCATTCGACTACGTTTAAAAAAACCTAAGCCCAAACTGCAATTTCAAACTGCAATTAGAAACTGCAATTTGAAACTGCAATTAGACACATCAATTTAAAACTGCAATTCGGAAAGTGAAATTTGAAACTGCAATTTGAAACTACAATTTGAAACTGCAATTTAAACCTGCAATTTAAACCTGCAATTTGAAACTGCAATTTAAACCTGCAATTTGAAACTGCAATTTAAACCTGCAATTTGAAAATCCAATTTAAACTGCAATTTGAAAATGCAATTTAAACTGCAATTTGAAACTGCAATTTGAAACTGCAACTTGACACTGCAAATTAAGGTTGCAATTTGAAACTGCAGTTTGAAAATCCAATTTAAACTGCAATTTGAAAATGCAATTTAAACTGAAATTAAAAACTGCAATTTGAAACTGCAACTTTAAACTGCAAATTAAGGATGCAATTTGGAACTCCAATATGAAACTGCAATTAAAAACTGCATTTTGAACTGCAACTTAAACTGCAAATTGAAACGGCATATTTTCAACTACAATTTAAAACTGTAATTAAAAAATGTTTTTATATAAACTGCACTTGGAAACATAGTTTCAATTTGCAATTTGATACTGGTAATTGAAACTGCTATTTGAAACTGCTATTTGACACTGCATTTTAAAACTACAGTTTAAAACTATATTTTAAACTACAATTTGAAACTACAATTAGAAATTAATATTTGAAACTACAATTAGAAACTAATATTTGAAACTACAATTTAAAACTGCAATTTAAAGCTACAATTTAAAACTGTTGTTTAAAACTGCACTTAGAAACTATAGTTTCAATTTGCAATTTAAAAATGTAATTTGAAACTGCAATTCGAAACTGCAATTTCAAACTGCAATTTGATACTGCAATTTGAAACTGCAATTTGACACATCATTTTGAAACTACAATTTGAAACTGCAATTTGACACAGCATTTTGAAACTACAATTTGAAACTAAAATTTAAACTTGTTGTTTAAACTGCATTTGGAAACTATAGTTTCAATTTGCAATTTACTGGAACTGCCAGTCAAAAAGCAATTTAAAACTGGAATTTAAAACTAAAATTTAAAACAGGAATTTAAAACTAAAATTTAAAACAGGAATTTAAAACTAAAATTTAAAACAGGAATTTAAAACTAAAATTTAAAACAGGAATTTAAAACTGCTGTTTAAAACTACAATTTAAAATTACAATGAAAAACTGCAATTTGAAATTACAATTTGAAACTGCAATTTAAAATTGCAATTTAGAACTGTTGTTTATAACTGGACTTATAAACTATAGTTTTAATTTGCAATTTAAAAATATAATTTGAAACTGCAGTTTGTTACTGCAATTTGATACTGCAATTTGATACTGCACTTTGAAACTGCACTTTGAAACTGCAATTTGATACTACAATTACCAAACTGTATACTATAATTACACATATATTACTGACAATATAATTACATGAAACTGTATTTAAAAATGTACTTTGAAACTTCATTTTTAAAACTGCAATTTGGAACTGCCAGTCAAAAAGCAATTTAAGCAAATGAAGCTGCAAATTGAAACTCCAAATTAAGGCTGCAATTGGAAACTGCAATTTGAAACTGCAAATTGACACAGCATTTTGAAACTACAGTTTGAAACTGCAATTTGAAACTGCAATTCCAAACCTCAATTTTAAATAACAAGAACAAATGCAGAATTAAGTATTCGAACCTAACCTAAAGTAACCAACTCAATTTAACCTAACCTAACCCAATATAACATAACTAAACCTCATCAACCTTTCGACTGCATTTAAAAAACCGCAATAATAAACTGAAATTTGAAACTGCAGATTGAACTGCAAACTGAACTGCAAATTGAAACTGCAAATTGAAACTGCAAATTTAACTGCAAATTGAAACTGCAAATAAAGAATGCAATTCGAAACTGCAAATAAAGCTGCGATTGGAAACTGCAATTTCAAACTGCAATTTGAAACTGCAATTTGAAACTGCAATTTGAAACTGCAATTTGAAACTGCAATTTGAAACTGCAATTTGAAACTGCAATTTGAAACTGCAATTTGAAACTGCAATTTAAAACTGCAATTTGAAACTAGAATTTGAATTTGGAATTTAAAACTGGAATTTGAAACTGGAATTTGAAACTGGAATTTGAAACTGGAATTTGAAACTGGAATTTGAAACTGGAATTTGAAACTGGAATTTGAAACTGGAATTTGAAACTGCAATTTGAAACTGCAATTTGAACCTTGGATTTGAAACCTTAATTTGAAACAGCAAGAAACTAAACAGCTAAAAATTACGTAACCCAACCTAACCTAGCCCAACCAAACCAAAGGTGAGCTAAGCTAAGCTAACCTAATCTAACCTAAACTGATCAACCATTCGACTACGTTTAAAAAAACCTAAGCCCAAACTGCAATTTCAAACTGCAATTAGAAACTACAATTTGAAACTGCAATTTGATACTACAATTACCAAACTGTATACTATAATTACACATATATTACTGACAATATAATTACATGAAACTGTATTTAAAAATGTACTTTGAAACTTCATTTTTAAAACTGCAATTTGGAACTGCCAGTCAAAAAGCAATTTAAGCAAATGAAGCTGCAAATTGAAACTCCAAATTAAGGCTGCAATTGGAAACTGCAATTTGAAACTGCAAATTGACACAGCATTTTGAAACTACAGTTTGAAACTGCAATTTGAAACTGCAATTCCAAACCTCAATTTTAAATAACAAGAAAAAATGCAGAATTAAGTATTCGAACCTAACCTAAAGTAACCAACTCAATTTAACCTAACCTAACCCAATATAACATAACTAAACCTCATCAACCTTTCGACTGCATTTAAAAAACCGCAATAATAAACTGAAATTTGAAACTGCAGATTGAACTGCAAACTGAACTGCAAATTGAAACTGCAAATTGAAACTGCAAATTTAACTGCAAATTGAAACTGCAAATAGAGAATGCAATTCGAAACTGCAAATAAAGCTGCGATTGGAAACTGCAATTTCAAACTGCAATTTGAAACTGCAATTTGAAACTGCAATTTGAAACTGCAATTTGAAACTGCAATTTGAAACTGCAATTTGAAACTGCAATTTGAAACTGCAATTTGAATTTGGAATTTGAAACTGGAATTTGAAACTGGAATTTGAAACTGGAATTTGAAACTGGAATTTGAAACTGGAATTTGAAACTGGAATTTGAAACTGGAATTTGAAACTGGAATTTGAAACTGGAATTTGAAACTGGAATTTGAAACTGGAATTTGAAACTGGAATTTGAAACTGGAATTTGAAACTGGAATTTCAAACTGGAATTTCAAACTGCAATTTGAACCTTGGATTTGAAACCTTAATTTGAAACAGCAAGAAACTAAACAGCTAAAAATTACGTAACCCAACCTAACCTAGCCCAACCTAACCAAAGGTGAGCTAAGCTAAGCTAACCTAATCTAACCTAAACTGATCAACCATTCGACTACGTTTAAAAAAACCTAAGCCCAAACTGCAATTTCAAACTGCAATTAGAAACTACAATTTGAAACTGCAATTTGAAACTGCAAATTTAACTGCAAATTGAAACTGCAAATAGAGACTGCAATTTGAAACTGCAAATAAAGCTGCGATTGAAAACTGCAATTTGAAACTACAATTTGAAACTGCAATTTGAAACTGCAATTTGAAACTGCAATTTGAAACTGCAATTTGAAACTGCAATTTAAAACTGCAATTTGAAACTAGAATTTGAATTTGGAATTTAAAACTGGAATTTGAAACTGGAATTTGAAACTGGAATTTGAAACTGGAATTTGAAACTGGAATTTGAAACTGCAGTTTGAAAATCCAATTTAAACTGCAATTTGAAAATGCAATTTAAACTGAAATTAAAAACTGCAATTTGAAACTGCAACTTTAAACTGCAAATTAAGGATGCAATTTGGAACTCCAATTAGAAATTAATATTTGAAACTACAATTAGAAACTAATATTTGAAACTACAATTTAAAACTGCAATTTAAAACTACAATTTAAAACTGTTGTTTAAAACTGCACTTAGAAACTATAGTTTCAATTTGCAATTTAAAAATGTAATTTGAAACTGCAATTCGAAACTGCAATTTCAAACTGCAATTTGATACTGCAATTTGAAACTGCAATTTGACACATCATTTTGAAACTACAATTTGAAACTGCAATTTGACACAGCATTTTGAAACTACAATTTGAAACTAAAATTTAAACTTGTTGTTTAAACTGCATTTGGAAACTATAGTTTCAATTTGCAATTTACTGGAACTGCCAGTCAAAAAGCAATTTAAAACTGGAATTTAAAACTAAAATTTAAAACAGGAATTTAAAACTAAAATTTAAAACAGGAATTTAAAACTAAAATTTAAAACAGAAATTTAAAACTAAAATTTAAAACAGGAATTTAAAACTAAAATTTAAAACAGGAATTTAAAACTGCTGTGTAAAACTGCAATTTAAAATTACAATGAAAAACTGCAATTTGAAATTACAATTTGAAACTGCAATTTAAAATTGCAATTTAGAACTGTTGTTTATAACTGGACTTATAAACTATAGTTTTAATTTGCAATTTAAAAATATAATTTGAAACTGCAGTTTGTTACTGCAGTTTGTTACTGCAATTTGATACTGCAATTTGATACTGCACTTTGAAACTGCACTTTGAAACTGCAATTTGATACTACAATTACCAAACTGTATACTATAATTACACATATATTACTGACAATATAATTACATGAAACTGTATTTAAAAATGTACTTTAAAACTTCATTTTTAAAACTGCAATTTGGAACTGCCAGTCAAAAAGCAATTTAAGCAAATGAAGCTGCAAATTGAAACTCCAAATTAAGGCTGCAATTGGAAACTGCAATTTGAAACTGCAAATTGACACAGCATTTTGAAACTACAGTTTGAAACTGCAATTTGAAACTGCAATTCCAAACCTCAATTTTAAATAACAAGAAAAAATGAAGAATTAAGTATTCGAACCTAACCTAAAGTAACCAACTCAATTTAACCTAACCTAACCCAATATAACATAACTAAACCTCATCAACCTTTCGACTGCATTTAAAAAACCGCAATAATAAACTGAAATTTGAAACTGCAGATTGAACTGCAAACTGAACTGCAAATTGAAACTGCAAATTTAACTGCAAATTGAAACTGCAAATTTAACTGCAAATTGAAACTGCAAATAGAGACTGCAATTCGAAACTGCAAATAAAGCTGCGATTGGAAACTGCAATTTGAAACTGCAATTTGAAACTGCAATTTGAAACTGCAATTTGAAACTGCAATTTGAAACTGCAATTTGAAACTGCAATTTGAAACTAGAATTTGAATTTGGAATTTAAAACTGGAATTTGAAACTGGAATTTGAAACTGGAATTTGAAACTGGAATTTGAAACTGGAATTTGAAACTGGAATTTGAAACTGGAATTTGAAACTGGATTTTGAAACTGGAATTTGAAACTGGAATTTGAAACTGGAATTTGAAACTGGAATTTCAAACTGCAATTTGAACCTTGGATTTGAAACCTTAATTTGAAACAGCAAGAAACTAAACAGCTAAAAATTACGTAACCCAACCTAACCTAGCCCAACCTAACCAAAGGTGAGCTAAGCTAAGCTAACCTAATCTAACCTAAACTGATCAACCATTCGACTACGTTTAAAAAAACCTAAGCCCAAACTGCAATTTCAAACTGCAATTAGAAACTACAATTTGAAACAGCAATTTGAAACTGCAAATTTAACTGCAAATTGAAACTGCAAATAAAAACTGCAATTTGAAACTGCAAATAAAGCTGCGATTGAAAACTGCAATTTGAAACTACAATTTGAAACTGCAATTTGAAACTGCAATTTGAAACTGCAATTTGAAACTGCAATTTGAAACTGCAATTTGAAACTGCAATTTGAAACTGCAATTTGAAACTGCAATTTAAAACTGCAATTTGAAACTAGAATTTGAATTTGGAATTTAAAACTGGAATTTGAAACTGGAATTTGAAACTGGAATTTGAAACTGGAATTTGAAACTGGAATTTGAAACTGGAATTTCAAACTGCAATTTGAACCTTGGATTTGAAACCTTAATTTGAAACAGCAAGAAACTAAACAGCTAAAAATTACGTAACCCAACCTAACCTAGCCCAACCTAACCAAAGGTGAGCTAAGCTAAGCTAACCTAATCTAACCTAAACTGATCAACCATTCGACTACGTTTAAAAAAACCTAAGCCCAAACTGCAATTTCAAACTGCAATTAGAAACTACAATTTGAAACTGCAATTTGAAACTGCAATTAGACACATCAATTTAAAACTGCAATTCGGAAAGTGAAATTTGAAACTGCAATTTGAAACTACAATTTGAAACTGCAATTTAAACCTGCAATTTAAACCTGCAATTTGAAACTGCAATTTAAACCTGCAATTTGAAACTGCAATTTAAACCTGCAATTTGAAAATCCAATTTAAACTGCAATTTGAAAATGCAATTTAAACTGCAATTTGAAACTGCAATTTGAAACTGCAACTTGACACTGCAAATTAAGGTTGCAATTTGAAACTGCAGTTTGAAAATCCAATTTAAACTGCAATTTGAAAATGCAATTTAAACTGAAATTAAAAACTGCAATTTGAAACTGCAACTTTAAACTGCAAATTAAGGATGCAATTTGGAACTCCAATATGAAACTGCAATTAAAAACTGCATTTTGAACTGCAACTTAAACTGCAAATTGAAACGGCATATTTTCAACTACAATTTAAAACTGTAATTAAAAAATGTTTTTATATAAACTGCACTTGGAAACATAGTTTCAATTTGCAATTTGATACTGGTAATTGAAACTGCTATTTGAAACTGCTATTTGACACTGCATTTTAAAACTACAGTTTAAAACTATATTTTAAACTACAATTTGAAACTACAATTAGAAATTAATATTTGAAACTACAATTAGAAACTAATATTTGAAACTACAATTAGAAACTAATATTTGAAACTACAATTTAAAACTGCAATTTAAAGCTACAATTTAAAACTGTTGTTTAAAACTGCACTTAGAAACTATAGTTTCAATTTGCAATTTAAAAATGTAATTTGAAACTGCAATTCGAAACTGCAATTTCAAACTGCAATTTGATACTGCAATTTGAAACTGCAATTTGACACATCATTTTGAAACTACAATTTGAAACTGCAATTTGACACAGCATTTTGAAACTACAATTTGAAACTAAAATTTAAACTTGTTGTTTAAACTGCATTTGGAAACTATAGTTTCAATTTGCAATTTACTGGAACTGCCAGTCAAAAAGCAATTTAAAACTGGAATTTAAAACTAAAATTTAAAACAGGAATTTAAAACTAAAATTTAAAACAGGAATTTAAAACTAAAATTTAAAACAGGAATTTAAAACTAAAATTTAAAACAGGAATTTAAAACTGCTGTTTAAAACTGCAATTTAAAATTACAATGAAAAACTGCAATTTGAAATTACAATTTGAAACTGCAATTTAAAATTGCAATTTAGAACTGTTGTTTATAACTGGACTTATAAACTAGTTTTAATTTGCAATTTAAAAATATAATTTGAAACTGCAGTTTGTTACTGCAATTTGATACTGCAATTTGATACTGCACTTTGAAACTGCACTTTGAAACTGCAATTTGATACTACAATTACCAAACTGTATACTATAATTACACATATATTACTGACAATATAATTACATGAAACTGTATTTAAAAATGTACTTTGAAACTTCATTTTTAAAACTGCAATTTGGAACTGCCAGTCAAAAAGCAATTTAAGCAAATGAAGCTGCAAATTGAAACTCCAAATTAAGGCTGCAATTGGAAACTGCAATTTGAAACTGCAAATTGACACAGCATTTTGAAACTACAGTTTGAAACTGCAATTTGAAACTGCAATTCCAAACCTCAATTTTAAATAACAAGAACAAATGCAGAATTAAGTATTCGAACCTAACCTAAAGTAACCAACTCAATTTAACCTAACCTAACCCAATATAACATAACTAAACCTCATCAACCTTTCGACTGCATTTAAAAAACCGCAATAATAAACTGAAATTTGAAACTGCAGATTGAACTGCAAACTGAACTGCAAATTGAAACTGCAAATTGAAACTGCAAATTTAACTGCAAATTGAAACTGCAAATAAAGAATGCAATTCGAAACTGCAAATAAAGCTGCGATTGGAAACTGCAATTTCAAACTGCAATTTGAAACTGCAATTTGAAACTGCAATTTGAAACTGCAATTTGAAACTGCAATTTGAAACTGCAATTTGAAACTGCAATTTGAAACTGCAATTTGAAACTGCAATTTAAAACTGCAATTTGAAACTAGAATTTGAATTTGGAATTTAAAACTGGAATTTGAAACTGGAATTTGAAACTGGAATTTGAAACTGGAATTTGAAACTGGAATTTGAAACTGGAATTTGAAACTGGAATTTGAAACTGGAATTTGAAACTGGAATTTGAAACTGCAATTTGAACCTTGGATTTGAAACCTTAATTTGAAACAGCAAGAAACTAAACAGCTAAAAATTACGTAACCCAACCTAACCTAGCCCAACCAAACCAAAGGTGAGCTAAGCTAAGCTAACCTAATCTAACCTAAACTGATCAACCATTCGACTACGTTTAAAAAAACCTAAGCCCAAACTGCAATTTCAAACTGCAATTAGAAACTACAATTTGAAACTGCAATTTGATACTACAATTACCAAACTGTATACTATAATTACACATATATTACTGACAATATAATTACATGAAACTGTATTTAAAAATGTACTTTGAAACTTCATTTTTAAAACTGCAATTTGGAACTGCCAGTCAAAAAGCAATTTAAGCAAATGAAGCTGCAAATTGAAACTCCAAATTAAGGCTGCAATTGGAAACTGCAATTTGAAACTGCAAATTGACACAGCATTTTGAAACTACAGTTTGAAACTGCAATTTGAAACTGCAATTCCAAACCTCAATTTTAAATAACAAGAAAAAATGCAGAATTAAGTATTCGAACCTAACCTAAAGTAACCAACTCAATTTAACCTAACCTAACCCAATATAACATAACTAAACCTCATCAACCTTTCGACTGCATTTAAAAAACCGCAATAATAAACTGAAATTTGAAACTGCAGATTGAACTGCAAACTGAACTGCAAATTGAAACTGCAAATTGAAACTGCAAATTTAACTGCAAATTGAAACTGCAAATAGAGACTGCAATTCGAAACTGCAAATAAAGCTGCGATTGGAAACTGCAATTTCAAACTGCAATTTGAAACTGCAATTTGAAACTGCAATTTGAAACTGCAATTTGAAACTGCAATTTGAAACTGCAATTTAAAACTGCAATTTGAAACTAGAATTTGAATTTGGAATTTAAAACTGGAATTTGAAACTAGAATTTGAATTTGGAATTTGAAACTGGAATTTGAAACTGGAATTTGAAACTGGAATTTGAAACTGGAATTTGAAACTGGAATTTGAAACTGGAATTTGAAACTGGAATTTGAAACTGGAATTTGAAACTGGAATTTGAAACTGGAATTTGAAACTGGAATTTGAAACTGGAATTTGAAACTGGAATTTCAAACTGGAATTTCAAACTGCAATTTGAACCTTGGATTTGAAACCTTAATTTGAAACAGCAAGAAACTAAACAGCTAAAAATTACGTAACCCAACCTAACCTAGCCCAACCTAACCAAAGGTGAGCTAAGCTAAGCTAACCTAATCTAACCTAAACTGATCAACCATTCGACTACGTTTAAAAAAACCTAAGCCCAAACTGCAATTTCAAACTGCAATTAGAAACTACAATTTGAAACTGCAATTTGAAACTGCAATTAGACACATCAATTTAAAACTGCAATTCGGAAAGTGAAATTTGAAACTGCAATTTGAAACTACAATTTGAAACTGCAATTTAAACCTGCAATTTAAACCTGCAATTTGAAGCTGCAATTTAAACCTGCAATTTGAAAATCCAATTTAAACTGCAATTTGAAAATGCAATTTAAACTGCAATTTGAAACTGCAATTTGAAACTGCAACTTGACACTGCAAATTAAGGTTGCAATTTGAAACTGCAGTTTGAAAATCCAATTTAAACTGCAATTTGAAAATGCAATTTAAACTGAAATTAAAAACTGCAATTTGAAACTGCAACTTTAAACTGCAAATTAAGGATGCAATTTGGAACTCCAATATGAAACTGCAATTAAAAACTGCATTTTGAACTGCAACTTAAACTGCAAATTGAAACGGCATATTTTCAACTACAATTTAAAACTGTAATTAAAAAATGTTTTTATATAAACTGCACTTGGAAACATAGTTTCAATTTGCAATTTGATACTGGTAATTGAAACTGCTATTTGAAACTGCTATTTGACACTGCATTTTAAAACTACAGTTTAAAACTATATTTTGAACTACAATTTGAAACTACAATTAGAAATTAATATTTGAAACTACAATTAGAAACTAATATTTGAAACTACAATTTAAAACTGCAATTTAAAGCTACAATTTAAAACTGTTGTTTAAAACTGCACTTAGAAACTATAGTTTCAATTTGCAATTTAAAAATGTAATTTGAAACTGCAATTCGAAACTGCAATTTCAAACTGCAATTTGATACTGCAATTTGAAACTGCAATTTGACACATCATTTTGAAACTACAATTTGAAACTGCAATTTGACACAGCATTTTGAAACTACAATTTGAAACTAAAATTTAAACTTGTTGTTTAAACTGCATTTGGAAACTATAGTTTCAATTTGCAATTTACTGGAACTGCCAGTCAAAAAGCAATTTAAAACTGGAATTTAAAACTAAAATTTAAAACAGGAATTTAAAACTAAAATTTAAAACAGGAATTTAAAACTAAAATTTAAAACAGGAATTTAAAACTAAAATTTAAAACAGGAATTTAAAACTGCTTTTTAAAACTGCAATTTAAAATTACAATGAAAAACTGCAATTTGAAATTACAATTTGAAACTGCAATTTAAAATTGCAATTTAGAACTGTTGTTTATAACTGGACTTATAAACTATAGTTTTAATTTGCAATTTAAAAATATAATTTGAAACTGCAGTTTGTTACTGCAATTTGATACTGCAATTTGATACTGCACTTTGAAACTGCACTTTGAAACTGCAATTTGATACTACAATTACCAAACTGTATACTATAATTACACATATATTACTGACAATATAATTACATGAAACTGTATTTAAAAATGTACTTTGAAACTTCATTTTTAAAACTGCAATTTGGAACTGCCAGTCAAAAAGCAATTTAAGCAAATGAAGCTGCAAATTGAAACTCCAAATTAAGGCTGCAATTGGAAACTGCAATTTGAAACTGCAAATTGACACAGCATTTTGAAACTACAGTTTGAAACTGCAATTTGAAACTGCAATTCCAAACCTCAATTTTAAATAACAAGAAAAAATGCAGAATTAAGTATTCGAACCTAACCTAAAGTAACCAACTCAATTTAACCTAACCTAACCCAATATAACATAACTAAACCTCATCAACCTTTCGACTGCATTTAAAAAACCGCAATAATAAACTGAAATTTGAAACTGCAGATTGAACTGCAAACTGAACTGAAAATTGAAACTGCAAATTGAAACTGCAAATTTAACTGCAAATTGAAACTGCAAATAGAGACTGCAATTCGAAACTGCAAATAAAGCTGCGATTGGAAACTGCAATTTCAAACTGCAATTTGAAACTGCAATTTGAAACTGCAATTTGAAACTGCAATTTGAAACTGCAATTTAAAACTGCAATTTGAAACTAGAATTTGAATTTGGAATTTAAAACTGGAATTTGAAACTGGAATTTGAAACTGGAATTTGAAACTGGAATTTGAAACTGGAATTTGAAACTGGAATTTGAAACTGGAATTTGAAACTACAATTTGAAACTGCAATTTGAAACTGCAATTTGAAACTGCAATTTGAAACTGCAATTTGAAACTGCAATTTGAAACTGCAATTTAAAACTGCAATTTGAAACTAGAATTTGAATTTGGAATTTAAAACTGGAATTTGAAACTGGAATTTGAAACTGGAATTTGAAACTGGAATTTGAAACTGGAATTTGAAACTGGAATTTGAAACTGGAATTTGAAACTGGAATTTGAAACTGGAATTTGAAACTGGAATTTGAAACTGGAATTTCAAACTGCAATTTGAACCTTGGATTTGAAACCTTAATTTGAAACAGCAAGAAACTAAACAGCTAAAAATTACGTAACCCAACCTAACCTAGCCCAACCTAACCAAAGGTGAGCTAAGCTAAGCTAACCTAATCTAACCTAAACTGATCAACCATTCGACTACGTTTAAAAAAACCTAAGCCCAAACTGCAATTTCAAACTGCAATTAGAAACTACAATTTGAAACAGCAATTTGAAACTGAAAATTTAACTGCAAATTGAAACTGCAAATAAAAACTGCAATTTGAAACTGCAAATAAAGCTGCGATTGAAAACTGCAATTTGAAACTACAATTTGAAACTGCAATTTGAAACTGCAATTTGAAACTGCAATTTGAAACTGCAATTTGAAACTGCAATTTGAAACTGCAATTTGAAACTGCAATTTGAAACTGCAATTTAAAACTGCAATTTGAAACTAGAATTTGAATTTGGAATTTAAAACTGGAATTTGAAACTGGAATTTGAAACTGGAATTTGAAACTGGAATTTGAAACTGGAATTTGAAACTGGAATTTCAAACTGCAATTTGAACCTTGGATTTGAAACCTTAATTTGAAACAGCAAGAAACTAAACAGCTAAAAATTACGTAACCCAACCTAACCTAGCCCAACCTAACCAAAGGTGAGCTAAGCTAAGCTAACCTAATCTAACCTAAACTGATCAACCATTCGACTACGTTTAAAAAAACCTAAGCCCAAACTGCAATTTCAAACTGCAATTAGAAACTACAATTTGAAACTGCAATTTGAAACTGCAAATTTAACTGCAAATTGAAACTGCAATTTGAAACTGCAAATAAAGCTGCGATTGAAAACTGCAATTTGAAACTACAATTTGAAACTGCAATTTGAAACTGCAATTTGAAACTGCAATTTGAAACTGCAATTTGAAACTGCAATTTAAAACTGCAATATGAAACTACAATTTGAATTTGGAATTTAAAACTGGAATTTGAAACTGGAATTTGAAACTGGAATTTGAAACTGGAATTTGAAACTGGAATTTGAAACTGGAATTTGAAACTGGAATTTGAAACTGGAATTTGAAACTGGAGTTTGAAACTGGAATTTGAAACTGCAAGTTGAAACTACAATTTAAACCTGCAATTTGAAAATCCAATTTAAACTGCAATTTAAACTGCAATTTGAAACTGCAATTTGAAACTGCAATTTGAAACTGCAATTTAAAACTACAATAATTTGAAACTGCAAGTTGAAACTACAATTTAAACCTGCAATTTGAAACTGCAATTTGAAAATCCAATTTAAACTGCAATTTGAAAATGCAACTTGAAACTGCAAATTAAGGTTGCGATTTGAAACTGCAATTAGAAACTACAATTAGAAACTGCAATTTGAAACTGCGATAAAGAACTGCAATTAGAAAATGCGAAAAGTAACAGCAATTTGAAACTGCAATTTGAAACTGCAATTTGAAACTGCGATAAAGAACTGCAATTAGAAAATGCGAAAAGTAACAGCAATTTGAAACTGCAATTAGACACATCAATTTAAAACTGCAATTCGGAAAGTGAAATTTGAAACTGCAATTTGAAACTGCAATTTGAAACTGCAATTTAAACCTGCAATTTAAACCTGCAATTTGAAACTGCAATTTAAACCTGCAATTTGAAAATCCAATTTACACTGCTATTTGAAAATGCAATTTAAACTGCAATTTGAAACTGCAATTTGAAACTGCAACTTGACACTGCAAATTAAGGTTGCAATTTGAAACTGCAGTTTGAAAATCCAATTTAAACTGCAATTTGAAAATGCAATTTAAACTGAAATTAAAAACTGCAATTTGAAACTGCAACTTTAAACTGCAAATTAAGGATGCAATTTGGAACTCCAATATGAAACTGCAATTAAAAACTGCATTTTGAACTGCAACTTAAACTGCAAATTGAAACGGCATATTTTCAACTACAATTTAAAACTGTAATTAAAAAATGTTTTTATATAAACTGCACTTGGAAACATAGTTTCAATTTGCAATTTGATACTGGTAATTGAAACTGCTATTTGAAACTGCTATTTGACACTGCATTTTAAAACTACAGTTTAAAACTATATTTTAAACTACAATTTGAAACTACAATTAGAAATTAATATTTGAAACTACAATTAGAAACTAATATTTGAAACTACAATTTAAAACTGCAATTTAAAACTACAATTTAAAACTGTTGTTTAAAACTGCACTTAGGAACTATAGTTTCAATTTGCAATTTAAAAATGTAATTTGAAACTGCAATTCGAAACTGCAATTTCAAACTGCAATTTGATACTGCAATTTGAAACTGCAATTTGACACATCATTTTGAAACTACAATTTGAAACTGCAATTTGACACAGCATTTTGAAACTACAATTTGAAACTAAAATTTAAACTTGTTGTTTAAACTGCATTTGGAAACTATAGTTTCAATTTGCAATTTACTGGAACTGCCAGTCAAAAAGCAATTTAAAACTGGAATTTAAAACTAAAATTTAAAACAGGAATTTAAAACTAAAATTTAAAACAGGAATTTAAAACTAAAATTTAAAACAGGAATTTAAAACTAAAATTTAAAACAGGAATTTAAAACTGCTTTTTAAAACTGCAATTTAAAATTACAATGAAAAACTGCAATTTGAAATTACAATTTGAAACTGCAATTTAAAATTGCAATTTAGAACTGTTGTTTATAACTGGACTTATAAACTATAGTTTTAATTTGCAATTTAAAAATATAATTTGAAACTGCAGTTTGTTACTGCAATTTGATACTGCAATTTGATACTGCACTTTGAAACTGCACTTTGAAACTGCAATTTGATACTACAATTACCAAACTGTATACTATAATTACACATATATTACTGACAATATAATTACATGAAACTGTATTTAAAAATGTACTTTGAAACTTCATTTTTAAAACTGCAATTTGGAACTGCCAGTCAAAAAGCAATTTAAGCAAATGAAGCTGCAAATTGAAACTCCAAATTAAGGCTGCAATTGGAAACTGCAATTTGAAAATGCAATTTAAACTGAAATTAAAAACTGCAATTTGAAACTGCAACTTTAAACTGCAAATTGACACAGCATTTTGAAACTACAGTTTGAAACTGCAATTTGAAACTGCAATTCCAAACCTCAATTTTAAATAACAAGAAAAAATGCAGAATTAAGTATTCAAACCTAACCTAAAGTAACCAACTCAATTTAACCTAACCTAACCCAATATAACATAACTAAACCTCATCAACCTTTCGACTGCATTTAAAAAACCGCAATAATAAACTGAAATTTGAAACTGCAGATTGAACTGCAAACTGAACTGCAAATTGAAACTGCAAATTTAACTGCAAATTGAAACTGCAAATAGAGACTGCAATTCGAAACTGCAAATAAAGCTGCGATTGGAAACTGCAATTTGAAACTGCAATTTGAAACTGCAATTTGAAACTGCAATTTGAAACTGCAATTCGAAACTGCAATTTGAAACTGCAATTTGAAACTACAATAATTTGAAACTGCAAGTTGAAACTACAATTTAAACCTGCAATTTGAAACTGCAATTTGAAAATCCAATTTAAACTGCAATTTGAAAATGCAATTTAAACTGCAATTTGAAACTGCAATTTGAAACTGCAAATTAAGGTTGCAATTTGAAACTGCAATTATAAACTACAATTAGAAACTGCAATTTGAAACTGCGATAAAGAACTGCAATTAGAAAGTGCGAAAAGTAACAGCAATTTGAAACTGCAATTTGAAACTGCAATTTGAAACTGCGATAAAGAACTGCAATTAGAAAATGCGAAAAGTAACAGCAATTTGAAACTGCAATTAGACACATCAATTTAAAACTGCAATTCGGAAAGTGAAATTTGAAACTGCAATTTGAAACTACAATTTGAAACTGCAATTTAAACCTGTAATTTAAACCTGCAATTTGAAACTGCAATTTAAACCTGCAATTTGAAAATCCAATTTAAACTGCAATTTGAAAATGCAATTTAAACTGCAATTTGAAAATGCAATTTAAACTGCAATTTGAAACTGCAACTTGACACTGCAAATTAAGGTTGCAATTTGAAACTGCAGTTTGAAAATCCAATTTAAACTGCAATTTGAAAATGCAATTTAAACTGAAATTAAAAACTGCAATTTGAAACTGCAACTTTAAACTGCAAATTAAGGATGCAATTTGAAACTCCAATTTGAAACTCTAATTTGAAACAGCAATTTGAAACTCCAACTTGAAACAGCAATTTAAAACTGCAATTTGAAACGGCAATTTGAAACGGCAATTTGAATATCCAATTTGATACTGGAATTTGAAACTTCAAACGGTAACTGCAATTCGATACTGAAATTTGATATAGCGCTTCAAAACTGAAATTTGAAACTGCAATTTGATTTTGCAATTTGATTTTGCAATTTGATTTTGCAATTTGATTTTGCAATTTGAAACTGCAATTTAAACTGCAATTTGAAACCTTAATTTGAAATGCAAGAAACTGAACAATGCAAAATTACGTAACCCAACCCGACCTAGCCTATCCTAAGGTATGCTAAGCTAAGCTAACCTTACCTGATCAACCTTTTGACTGCATTTAAAAAATCTTAAGTAACCCTTTTCAAATAGAGCAACACCCCTTGGGATATTTTAGGCCCGTGCCTGCCCGTGGCTCGTAACGTTTTACCCGTACCCGCCCTGCCCGAAATTAATGTTTATAGAAAGAACCCGGCCCGGCCCGCAAAATTAAAAAAGCCCGTAGCCCGCCTGCAGATACTATACATTTTAAATACAGAAAAACTGTATTTTAAAATATTGGTGTTCTTGACCGTAACATACAGTCTAGAGCTTCCTTCGGGTTTCCGAAATCCCGAAGTTCCGTGTTCGGAAACGGAACGGAACAATTTCGGAACATTCTTTTTGGTTCCGACATTGAATCGGGACAAAACCGGAACATGAGTACTTGTACCGATGATATTGGGACCGGGACGGTTCAGAGCATCGGTACGAAAAATGTCCCATATAATTTTTGTCATCGCAAAGCGGAATTGTTCTGTTCTGTTCCGAACCGATCCCGGAACAATTTCTGAAGTGTCCCGCCATCGTTCAACTAGTATGGAAACACATTTCTTATCGCTCTGGCTTGTAAGCAGTTTTTTTCCAAAATTACGAAATTGGATGAACACAGATTAAATTTACACAAAGGCTCATGAAGCTCGCGAAGCTACATATATGTAATGGGAGTATCGTTTTCAATGAAAATTAACATAATAGCTAATTTTGTTTAATAAACATGGGCATGGGCGATTTTTCTCGAAATGAAAATTTTGAAATCGAAATTATTAGCAGCAATGAAGCAAGCTTGCAGGAAATTAACACTGTTAGGTCATTGAAGTCCACACGCTACAAATATTTATTGCTAAAAAATTAATAATTATTATATAATACTGCACAGTAGTTCTTTTTATATGGCCTAATTATTATTAAATATTATTTTATATAATTAAATAATAGCATTCTCTGGCATCCAATCTATTAAAAGTATATCATGTATATTAAGTTTCCAGTAATTTGTACACGCATTTCATGTATATGTTGTGAAAAATTCCGGAATATTTCGGAACGGAACGGGTTCGGAACGGGAAAACTAGCATAATACGGAACGGAACACAACCTGTAACGGAAAAAATACTTAACTTCTTTGTTCCGAACGGTGTCAGTTCAAATGTTCCCATGTCCCGACAGCCGGAACGGAACCGGAAACAATATTATTTGTAGGTTTCGGAACGGAACGGAATTTCCTACGGAACAAAAATGTTGAACACATTGGAAGCTCTAATACAGTCGTTAAACTTCCTTGTTTATTAAGAAGGAAATTAAAAAGCTTATGATGCTATTTCGGCTTTGGTAAGCACTTCTGGTGGCGTTCTTGAATTTTTTACAATGTTAACTTCTGGATTCTTATTACAAATACTTGAACTACAAGCAGGATTCATCTTCTAGACTAAATGGAATTTTCCACAGTAATGAAGAGCGAAATGAAACTTACTAAATAACAACGGCAGGTATGCAAGAATTTTCTTGCATACCTGCTTTTTTTATTTAGTAACAGTCGTACAGACGGGCACGGGCCTAAACTATCCCACGGGGTGATGGTCTATCGTACACCAAGCCTTAGTTTGTTTGAAAGCTAAAATTGCAAACGTCTGAAATTCGTTCAAGTCATTCAAGTCTATGTGCATTCACAACCGCTGCTCCTGCATTCACAACTAATGGAATTTCTCACGGGCTTTTACGGGCTTTCACGGTCTTTTTTAACCGCGATGAAAAGACCGTACCTGCCCGTAACCCGTCAAACGTAATAATTTTTACCCGTACCCGCTCGAAGCCCGTGCGGGCCGGTCTTTTTGCGGGCTTACCCTTAAATTTTAACCGCCCGAGTTGCTGTACTCCCGAGAATTGTCCCTACCTACAACCAACATACCTCTTTGTCGTAATTGATTCATACCTGCATAACTAAAATGAAATTATGCAATCATTCATTGTAATTGCTGAAAACGAATTGAAATCATTTTTACTCCAGCACGTAAACAAAAGTAACATATGTATATATGTGAACCAAAGTGTAGATGGGGCTTTTATTCAGCGCTTTGGAATACGAAAGGTTTAAACAAACATACGTACATTTTCATGCTTAAGTACCTACCTTTTTTTATGTAGGTACGTACTGATTATTCCCAGCATACATAAATTGCATAATATTTTCCCTCGAAATATACAACCTACATACAAATACATACCTACAAAATATGTGAAAATTTGAGCATAGCCTACAATTTTGCCTACTTGTAGGCATACATGTAGGGTATGCGCCCACCTTTGGATTTAGTACAAAGAATCTACATTTTGTTGTTCTTAAAATTTGCCTGCCTTTATCAAAATAGGTCTCAAGTAGGTTATCCACTGACATTAATAAAACCCTTTGGAGTGGATTAAAAGAAAGCGTTGCTCCCCCACCGATACCCCCGTCCCCCCAGAACCATCTTATCATAAATTACTCAAGAGCTACTTTGGAAAAGGTTAACTTTTCAAACCGTCTTCTTTCAATTATCCATCATACCCAAAAAAAATTCAATTGACACAAAAACACACCATTTACGATTTTTAATGTGTAAAACAAATAATAATACCCTTTTTGGAGTGACTGCTTTTCATCAGATTTAATTTATTTCCCGGTCTAAACACAAGTTCCTTTGTAGGATTGTTATCACCAAAGAAACTATTTGTGCCAAAATGGCTTTCAAAAATGATAACGGTGTTAGGTTTGTTTCTTAGTTATGCAGACAGGTACATATGCGCGATCTAATGGATGTTGGGGTTGTGATATACATATATAGATGCCATTAGATACTACAAAAATTTTACTAACGTCGTCTACGTGCCGCTAACATATAAAAGTGTTCTAATCGATGCTGGGGTTATATACTGCAAAGATTATATATATTAACATTTTCTAAAAACTAATATAGTATTCACACAAGTAATTTAATTCAGTGATTGTATTTTTCAGGAATGCGCTACATATTTATTGAATACTTTTCGTGGCTGGTCGTAATGCTTAATGCATTCATTGAGTACCAATTATTACAGTGACACAAGATTTGAAAGTTATTCCAATACAAAAATGTTACACTGTAAAAAATCATTTATAAAAAAATACAAAAAGTTTTCAGGAGACAAAAATTGTATTGATAAGTCGTTGAATCAGTTGAATGTCCATGTTGGGAAACCTCACAAATTCCAGTTTAACAATATGGGTAGCTGGGGCAGGCAGCTGCGTGGACACCGGGTGGGTATTGGTGGTTGACTCTGTCGAAAACGTAACCAGCTGGAGCTCCGTTACCAGCAACGTTACAGAATGGGTAGTTGGGGCAAGAGGCTGGACTAACTCCGGCTGGGTATCTACAACAGCAAAATATACATTGGAATATTTTGCCAAAATTTTCAATATTATTTCTTAATTGATGAGAATACGTTTGCATTTTATATAGCGATTTCAAATCATAGAATGTTTACCTTTCTTGGGCGAAAGAGATGGCCACGAAAGCCAAGAGCTGAAAAGAAAAAGGTAATCATTATTATTGCATTTGGAATTCACGTTGTATTGACCATAGCATATCAAGTTGACTTCTAAAACGATATCGAATTTGTTATGTGAAATTTCAAAATATTTTACCAAGACGACAAGGAGAGCCTTAGACATGTCTGGAAAGTGCTTGTTTGAGCTGTTGAGCTGATTAGTGATTCTGGAGCGAGCTGGAGGTGTGTAATGATTTTGTCAGTGACAAGTTCACTATTTATACTGAACAAGTAAATGTTAATTCTTATAATGACAAAAAACTGTGTTCTTTTTCCGTTGACTTAAATAAACTGGATCACTTCCTGCATTTTTCCCATTTCTTCTTGTCTCTTCTTTCCTAATGCATCTTTCCAGATTAAAACAATTCAAGGTGAGCGAGTGAATGGGGTGCATAAGAGTGTTCATAGAATGTGATAGTAAGTGTGACAAAGGTTGAAGCATTCAAGTGTGTGTATAATGTATATCATGTTCATCCAAACAGTTTCTCTATCTCTTGGAGGTACAACGTGTGAAATTCTTCAGGGAGTACGGAAAAAAATTATACATTGGAGATTGGAAGCTGAAGAAACAGTAAATTATAGTTTTGATGATTTTCAAGCTACCGCATAATACCTCATTAAGAACAATTACTACACAAGTACGGCCAAAGTAATGAAAAAGAGTGATTCATACGGTGGCTTATTAGTTGGCGTATGTGTCAACCAGCGTCGGCAACTATTTGGTGCTGCTATCTCCGGAATGGGGCATGTTTGAGTAAATGTTGTTTATTTTATATTCTACCAGTGGAGTTCGCCTGTTCTACGAACAGACGTAACAGTAGGCTCAAACAATTTTAAGCTTACAACTAGTTTTCAATTGTCTCGACACAATAGTGAAAATTCCTTAACTTAGGCAATGTTTTAATGTTTAGTGTTTTTCAATAAAACATTCGACGAAAGGATTAACAGACAATCCTACCCGCACTTTATTTATAGTGAGGCTGACCCACCCAGTCTAACGGCAAACCCAACCAACGTCTTTCCAGAGTGTGACATACAGAGGAAACGTATTTACAGAGAAAGCATATTTACAGAATAATTTGACTAAATATTCACGTACGAGTAGGACAGACCCTCGTTTTATATGTAGTAAGAGAGGGTCCTCATGGTACAAAATACAGATACTGTAATCCCATCCACGATATGCAGCATATGGAGATCTTGGAGAACCTAGATGCAAAGAGGCGATTATTGAGAAGCATGTACTGACAATCTGGATGTACTGTTATCCATATTATGCAATAAAAATAAAAAGCTTGACAAGTCCCTTAAGATAAAATGAATACTGATAATAAAAATTTTCAGTCGTTTCGGGCGTTCTGGTTACGTTAGTTCATACTGTAAAGGAATGCCGTCACTGTGCGGCCCCAAAGGTACCAACCTAGTGACACTGGCACTTCTAGTCCTTGATACGACATTCTAGAAAAAGCTTATTGTATCCTTTCGGATTTCGCAATGGTTACCTAAATCTATGTTTTTTCAAAATTTTCAACATCAGTAAGTTGGCGTAAATTACATTTTTTTGTAGAAATTTATTTGGAAACATTAACTCGAGAAAATATGTCCTGAGGGGGACCAAGCCTCAGGTGATTTCTTCTCGGCCAAAAGATGCTGAAATGGTCAACAAATTGGATAATTTTAATACTTCGTCCATATTTCAACTAGGATTTAAATATCTTGATTGAAATGCTTTTAGATTTTAAAGAAATTACACATTATTTTATTGAGACATGACTGGCCGAGATCCCATTCAAAATTTATTGCGTCTTTTCGAATTTTATAGTCGCTCCTAAAATGTGCTTTTTCAAAATATTGGAGAGCAATGAGCACGAAGATAATTTGCCCTGAGTGAGGAGGGCCAAGTCTCAAAATATTCCTAGATGAAAAAAATGTTGAAATTTGGTCGAAAAATTGGAGAATTTGAATACCCCACAAAAATTTGATTTAGGATTTCGAAATTTCGGCTAACACGACTGAAACTTGTTTAGGAATTAAATAACCTTCCAATGAGATTATATCATATATATGTGCCTTGCAAGACCAACGTTACTCCAGTTTTTGAAGGTACTCAGGCCTCAAAATCGGTATTTTTGATATTTTGAATCCTAGTGGCCATGAATTAATTTTGTTAAATTATTTAAAAACTCCGTCATAAGCGATTAGTCATAGCGGTAGTGGAAAAAGTTCCATAATCCATGAACCCGGTTAGTTGACAAAGTGGCCAAACTCGTTGACACAGAAGAACACGGCGAGATAGTTACGAAAAAAAGTACAGGGGTAGTTGACAAAAACATGAAAATTTTAGCGATTTTTCACATTACTGATTATTGAGAATTTTTCATATGACTAAAAAGTCCCAGAGCAAGATGCAGAAATTAAACTTCAAGAACAAAAGTGAGAAAGTTGCGGGAAAGAAAAAATTGCTGGCCTAACCACTCTTTTATGAACGGTCTGGTGTTCGTAATATTTTTCACAAAGCCGTGTTTGCAGCAGATTTATCGGGCATTCATGTTGATTTTATGACACCAATCAGTGAATATAGAAATTGCTCTTTTATTTGAGGCGTTCGTGCAAATTCATAATTTATTATATTTTAATTGAATCACTTTTAAGAAAACATAACTGCATTCATCAATACATATTTTTCACCAAACTTTTTGATTTCCAAATTCAAGCTCTCAGCAACGAATTGTAAAATTATGGTGGCAACATTAGTATGTGCCAAATATTATAAGTCACCATCGAATTGAATCATTAATAATGGTTTAATTTTATGATATAACTTTTGGTTCCCCTTTACCTGCTTCAATGTAGATTTTCTTTCGGAATCACCAGCATCTGTTTCAGCAAAATGCTGAAACCGATTTACCTGTTTTACTAATAAATATTCAAGGTACCATTTAGAATTTGTCAAAAGATAGATGTAGCCATTGCACACTTGTGACCAGAGTGAAAAACAGTTCTTTTTGAGAAAAATGAATATTCGAAACAAATTGTTTTAAACTCATTTTATAAAACGCCATGATGAAACATAGCGTTTCCAAAATATGTATATTGGCTCCAGATCCAACGCATTGTGTTTATTACACTGTAGGTACAGTAAAACCTGTATATAGTGGCCGTTCATATAGTGGATTCCTGTTTATAGTGGACACATTTTACATCCCGGTCCCACCTCCTATCCTTTAACATAGGAAACTCCCTCTATATAGTGGTTTTCTACATAGTGGAAACCTGCTCATAGTGGACTAATAATCATACCCCTGCAGTTGAAAATGCAGCTTGAAGTACCTGTATATAGTGGTCACCCAGTCAGAACGAAGGAATACAACTCGCGCGAACCCGAACCAATAACACGGCTGCTTGAATTTAACTCAATTACAGTCATTTGGACTACGTTTTTATTTTCAGAGGTTTCGTATTGTATGTATCTGTACTAAATCAAATGCTTATTTATTATGTCCATTGTATCTAAGTAATTTGTTTCTTATTAGTGCTTTGAAGTATTTTAAAGTATGTATGTGTATGTATTTATATAGTGGCCCCTGACCACTATATACTTATATAGTGGTCCCTGTCTATAGTGGACAAATTTTGGCGTCCCTAGGAAAACCACTATATACAGGTTTTACTGTAAATTGCTTAAGCATGGGGCTAAACGGTGCGATATATCTCTAGGTTATGTCGGATTGCTGTTCGGATCGGACAATTCTGGTTAAAGTAAAAATTAGATTGAGTATCTATCTATATCTATCTATGTACGTGAGGGCATTTTTGAAACGGGTCCACTTTTAGAATCCTTTTGCCAGAACTCGGTTGAAACAGTTCGAGAAATTCCAATGAATAAATAAACGCATTTTAACTAAAGGTCTTCATCGGATCGGATTGATCCGGACGGATTCGGATAGGATTGAAAACCCAATTAATCCTATCCGTCAAACATATGGCGGACCGGATGCATCATTTGAATCCATGTATTTATTTCGGATAGGATTTGTTGCAGTAATGAATGCATCCGACCGGATAGGATGAGCATGTTCTGTGTTTTCGGATGATCCGGCGGATATCCGCGGATATCCGTTTTTTAGACGAGCCCTCTCGTGAGGAATAATGCTATCATATTGTCACGCATATTATAGTAGAGCGATTCTTGGATTTGAAATAATTTAGAGGTGGGCCCGGTAGCGGGCTATTTGATTTGGGCCGGCCCGAACCCGACCCGGCCGGGTTCCGGCTGCAAATACGAACTTACGTCGGGTTCCGACTGGGTTAGGGCTGCACTAAAACAATAAAACCGGGTTTAGATCGGGCTTGGGCATATATATATTTTTCAGTTCGGGTTTCGGGCGGGTCACAAATTACAAATGACCCGACAATTCTACTCGAATATGATTTAGGGCAGATAGGTGGCATGCATATTCGACGTTACGCAGAGTTCAAGCATTGCTTTCATGTATGTATATTCATGCCAAAGCTAAATAATGGTTCACTGTATTTAATATATACGTACACATGCTTAAACATTTTGAAACGATCCCTTAAGTTTGATGTATGTATGTATGTTATGGTGGAGTTCAGAGTCCCTCCATAGTGGAGTTGCTCTGAAGGCGCTCAAGTCAGAAGACTTATTGCACTCTTCTCCTAACACTTTACTCTAAGCTCCTGCTAAAGCGCTTTGAAGCCATGATAAAGGCAACAAGGTCACTCTGCTGATCTATGGCAATCATGCCTTTATTTGCAATCCCCTCATATAGGTATACTAACCTCTGCCGAATAAACAGTGGACATTCACATATGTGATGTACCACCGTCTCATCGTCCAGTCCGCACTTGCAGCTGGGAGAGTCCGATAGCCCTATACGATACAGATATTTATTTAACGGTGCGTGCCCCGAATACACATACGTTAGTATTCGTGTGGCTAGCCTACTTTTTTTCACCACTGTCCCGGTACCTTTAAGTGGTTCCGGTATCAGTTTGTGTTTTATTTTTGAATTCCTCCATATTTCCTGGTGCCTTTTATCCAGGCCCTTTTTCTTAAGTTTGATAGTTTATCTTCAAAAATTTTCAGAGCTAATAAAAAGTTTTGCTCCGTGTGTGCACATTTATTGGGATGGACAGTATATGCAAATATACTAGAATATGTAAATAAAGGTTTCACAGCGGATTCAATTGTTAGTAAAAAGCCGGTTTTTCATTGGGCTTTTAAACTATTCAAAGATCGGGTTTTCAGTGGGTACGGGTTGTAAAATATTTTGGAGACCGGGATTCTAACGGGTTCGGGTTTCACAAAATGTGAAGTGCATAAAACGGGCCGGGTTGAATATTGAATACGGGTCGGGTTAATACAGTATTTGTTCGGGTTTCTTCCGGGTTCGGGCCTGAAGTTAAGGCCGAATCCCACCTCTAATTTAAAACTTTAATGCATTCATGAGAATTCTCGTCCTCCAAACACGCATGCAACGTGCCCGGCATCAATTGTTCAAATTCTTCGTGAATTTGTTGTTACATTTTTAATTATTTTTCTCCGTACTTATTTCCATCATGAAAATTAGAACCATGCACAATATATGATTTATCTCTTTTACGGTTTCTTAAAGTAAGGTTCGGATATCCGCGGATCGAATCAGATGCATCCGTAAATGTATCCGCCGGACCGGACCGAAAATTTTATCCGATCCGAACATTCCGGATCGGATACGGATACTTATAAAATGGTATCCGACTCTATCGGATCGGATAGGATGGGTGTTTTTGAAATCCGGAATTTACCGGATCGGATAGGATCGGATACGGATGATACCAGAATCCGATCCGTGAAGACCTTTAATTTTAACGGTATCACAGCTAAACGCATAAGTGGTCTTTCTCACGGTGTCTCCAGAAAAACAGTGGATTATTCCTTGCATGGACTATTTCCGTGGGATTTACCTATACACATTGCCTGTACGTAGTCATTTTCCTTTTATTGAAATTGCATGTAGACCTGGGTTGAATATGAATAGACCAATTTGGTCTCTTTAACGACGATGCTCTTGCAAGGGAATATATTAAAGAGAGCGCTAAATATTGTTTTGGTCACTGAATTAAAACACTAGCCATATTCAAACGAATGTCAATATTTACCTGTGCATTATTATACATTTTGTTACCTTTTGCGTATAAATACCTTATACGTTTGGACGATTATACTTTTAGATAATTACCTTATACGTATAGGTCATTTTGAGTTTAGATACTTTATGCTTATACGTATAGATGATTATACGTTTAGATACCTTA